>CM072914.1:1200000-1757500 GCA_037013685.1 Acridotheres tristis | reverse complement strand
GGCAGGTTTGGCAGAGAGGTGGAGGAAGGCATCACGTCTTGTGCTGGGTGAAAGGAGACTGAGAATGTCTTAGAGCAGCCTGTGACCTTTTGAAGGCCAATACAAAAGGATTACAGAGCCAAACTCTTGTCACTGATGCCAGGCAGTATAGGAAGGGCCACCAAACACAAACTGAAGATTAGGAGGTTCAGGTTAGGCATTAGGAAACATTCACTGTCCAGAGGGGTGGTGGAGCCTTGGGCCCATTGCCAAGAGTCTTTATCCCCCAGTATTTACAGGATTCAGTTGTACAAAGCCCTGCTTATCCTGATCTTGCCCTGGACTCATCCTGCTCCAGGGAAGGCTGGGCTGGAGACTTCCAAGGTCTCTTTCTACCAGCACTGTTTTGATTCCTATGGCTCAGTTTCTGTGAGAGTTGCTTTCCCATAGATGTGCACTCTTCCTCAGGTTGCCACTCTTTCATGAAGGGGAAGGAGTTTTGTTAACACTCTTGCAAGGCTTCCCACACACTCTGCATGCAAGACCTCCACCCTGTCACAAATTCCATCCAAGATCCTTGTTGCACAGACAGTAGTGAGGGGCCACCAGTATCCTTGTCCTTCTTACAGGCTTTTCCCACAGGTTTCACCTTGGTCCTACACTTCTCTAGTGTGGCCCCACAGCAGCACCCACACATGAGACTCTGCCTGGATGTCATCAGGGAGCAGAATCCTGTCTGCAGGAGGTGAAAGAGGGATGTTTTTCTCACAGTGGGACTCACTGTGGCTTGGGGAGGACACAGTGTGGGAAGGTCGGTGGTGTTGTGACACTGGAAGTGATGTGGGAGCCAGGCAAGGCCCATGTGAAGGTCCATGACAAGGACAGGGAAGGTCCATGACACTGAATATGCAAAGTGGAAAGAAACACAGAAGGCTGTGATCTACATCTGGGGGAGGTGATGATGTGTGGAGGCAGTGACTTGAAGGTTCCATGGGTGGGAGGAGAGCACCAAAGGCTGATGGAAAGGCCCCCAGACAGGCTGAGCAAGGTCCAACAAAACTCTGCTTCTCTTTGCATGCTGATGGCACATCTGACATGAAACAGGCTGGCACAAAGTTAACCAATCAGCCCTATTTGAGCAAACCTGAGCTGGCACAAGAAGTTTATTCCAGCTCAGCTCCCTGAGTCGGGAGGCTGGATCACTGAGAGCCCTCGAGTCAGATTTAGCTATCACTGAACTGCAGTTGTAAATCACAACCTCCCATGTATGCCTTCCTTTCAGAAAAAACAAGCATCAAAGGATTCTCTTAGGAGCTTCCCCTCCCACTCCTTCTATCTCATTTTTCAATTTGAGGGAAATCATTGTATGGTAATTTCACCTCCCTCCTCTTAGTTTCTTCCATTCTGCTGATGCCTTTGGACACTGCTCCAGTGTCAGTGAATATGCAAATGCCACTTTGTTTGTCTTGCCTTGGGACAATGAAGGCTTTGAAATGTAGATGTGGGAGCTTCAATTTGTCTTGCTAAGAACCTACTTTCTCTTTAACTCTTATGTTTTTATACAATTCAATTGAAGGACTCTTCTCTTTCACTCTCACTCCCAACTAAGCCATTCACTCTCATTTAGACACAGTAGAATATATTTCATCTGGTCACTGGTGTTGTTTGCTGAATTACATCACAAATTAGATGTTTTTAAAAGCTATTTCATTCAATCTTGGCAGCTATCTGTTTTTTCCCAGAATTACATGAAGTGTATACACTACACCTAAATATAGCTGAGAGAAGCACAGGGTGTGCAGAGCCCTCCTGGTTTAGACATGAGGACATAGAATTGTCAAATCTCAATCAAGCCCAAGATCCTTTTAGCTCAGTGCTGTGTCCCTGGCTCTGCCCAGGTGAAATCTCTAAGGAAGGTGACAGGAGCAAGTTGATTAGAGAATGAAGCCAGTCAAAGAAGTGCCAGGGCACCTATGTAGCAGGAGGTACTTGTGTTGTACTTTAACCCCAGACAGCAAGAAAACACCCCAGAGCCTCTCACTTACCCCACACACCCCCCCAGTGGAGAGGAGAATAGGAAAAATGTTCAAAACTCATGGGTTGAGATAAGAACAGATTGAAACAAAATAAATGTAATCAATAATAATGATAATAATAATAATGAAAACAGGACAAAGGAATAAAACCCAAGAAAAACCAGTGAGGCACAACACAATTACTCATCTCTCACTGCCCAGCACATCACCCACAGCAATCATCAGCTCCTGGGCAGCTGCCCCAGTTTATATCCTGGAAATGACATTCCATGGTGTGGAATATCCCTTTGGCCAGTTCAGCTCTGCTCCTTCCCAGTTTCTTGAGCACCTGCTTGCTGGCAGAGCTGGGAAAGAGAAAAGACTTGGATTTGAGGTAAGCACTGCTCAGAAACAGCTAAAACATCGGTGTGTAATCAACATTACCCTCCCCCTAAATCCCAAACACAGCACTAAGAGAGAATCAAATCCACCCCAGCTGAAACCAGGAGGGTTTGTGAGTTTGGTGCCCCCATGAATGCAGTGTGTGACTGAGAAAGGAGCAGTGCAGAACAGGGCCCCCGGTGCCAGCAGAGACCTGTCCCTCCAGAAACACCCACATGGCATCCCTGTGGTGTGAGCCCTGCCCCACAGTGTCTGGCTGTGGGGTACCCCCAGTGCCCTCAGCACAGCCCCATCCCACCAGGGGAATGGTTACAGTCCTGTTTGAATGAACAGTGAGAGCTGGATGGCTGCACTGAGACTGAGGTCCCTGTGCTGGTCCCAGGAGCCTCTCCCCATTTTCATGGGGCTGTTTCCAGGGAGGACAATCCCTCTGTTCTGGGACACTCCTGGTGAGGAACCTCAGTGTGGTGGAGGTTCAGGATGAGGAGCTGCTTTGGCAGCTGCTGCCTCAAGAATGAAGCTGGTGACCCACCCTGCCATGAGTGCCCTGATCCAACCCTTCAGTCTCACCCAAAGCCTGGCTGGTGGCACAGCCCAGTGACCCAGGGCTGACCTGCTGCTCTGCTTCTGCAATCACAGAACAACTTGCCACAAACCATCTCCACTTTGCCCTTCTCCACAGCCAGCCTGACCACCACCAGTGAATAATTCAATCCCAAACATCAACTTTCACAGGGAGTTTCACCCCACCTGCCCATATCTGATCGTTGTGATCTGTTTTTATTCTTAAATGACAAGATTTCAGTTACTCCAGAAATGTTTTCCTCCTTGAGCCCCTCAACTGGAAGCTCTGGAGACTGGAGGATCAACCTGTGGAAGTTTCCTGCCTGCTTGCCCTGCTCACATATTCATCCCTGAGATCTGTAGGTGTCCTTTTAGTACAAGATTACTGTTAGGTTCTTGTCTGCTTGGTTAACTCACAAAACATATTCTGACAAGCACATGTACAGGTTGTTTTTAGACCTTGGGAGAGAAATTTGTCTGTATCTCTTCAGCCCGTGCAGAATCATTGTCTTAGGTTAATTGGTTAAAGAATGCTGCAGATTGAATTCTTAGCTGAGTTCTAGCTGAGTTTTTTTATAACTGCATTCCTCTATGTGGCAAACCAGTTTTTATTTCAAGTCCAAGTTTTACCTGTGGGTTCAAATGTTCTAAAACAAGGGGTTTTTTGCTTCTTCTTATGTGATGCAGTGTTTGAGGAGGCTGGGGGGAACTCAGACATGGTCCAAGAAGGACTGCACAACATACAGAGATTGAGATCCACAGCATTTATTATGGTTTGACTGCCAGAACTGATGTTCTCTCCCAAAATCTCCAATAGGCTGCTGTCCACCATGTTGATCCATCATAAAATCTTAGCCTAAAAAAGACCCTCTTACCTTTGATTCCTCCATGAAGATGTACCTAAATGGAATTGTTCAAACCTCTCATGGTAAGCCTTGGCCCACACAACTCTCCCACCCAGACCTCTGAGTGATCGAGCCTTGGAGGAATTTTTTTGATTGAACATGGAAATAAAAATTATTCAAATGATTTTGTGATTGAGCAGGATGAGCCCAGAGTCAAAAGTGGCCCCTGTGTAAGAGCTGGGGGCAGATGTGATGGGGGAATCTCTCCTCGTGTGTGGCCCCTCCCTGCACACCTTCATTGTGAGCCCTCTCAGGGGTCCCAGCAGAGCCACTGGAGCTTCTGAGGGCTCAGGGCTGTCCTGAACACAGCTCTGAACTTTCTGCAGCTCCTTCTCCTCACTGATTAATGGACACCCACTGCAGGGGCATTTCTGCTGCTAATTCACAGTGACCTACTGGGAAATGCTGAGACAATTTGTGGTTTCACTCTTGGCCTTCAAACCCATTCCCAATTCCTGTCCCAGCTTGGCTCATGGTTTCAGTGCTGGCCCCATGGCCCATGACCCCAGAGAGACAGAATTCGGCCTCACTTCTTAGCCCTCCCATTGCCTGTTGCCTGATCCATCACCCCACAATGTCCTGCTTTGTGGGAAACTCCTTGAAAATGCAGGATTTGGGATTGTGAGTGATTGAAAACCCCAAATCACACATTGCACAGTTCAGTCACCACTGCTTGAGCACCTCACAAATCTCACCAGAAGTTTACAAAAAGACCCACGAGCAGATTTCCAGCACAAGTCAGGACTGGGGGAAACAAAGATTACAACAGGAAGCAGAAAAAATCTGACAAGTGAAAACGGCTTAAAATTAACATACAATAGCAGATTCTTTTCAAAGATAATTTAGGGAAAGTTTTCATGAGGTTGTTATCTTTTAATTTCTTGATACATTTGTTCACTGTTTCTCCAAGTTCTCCGGGATTTAAGGATGCTTGGAACACATTCCTTAAAAGAAAAGGAAATGCTCTGTATCTCACTGTGAAATTACAAAACCTCTTAAATATACTTTCAAGAATAGAAACAGCCTTGTTAAAAGAATGAACTGCCAGTGCACTGAAGGGTGAAATGCAATAGGAAACTGACTTGATAAAAGGATAATTCCAGTAAATGAATAACACTTCCCTTGTATCACACAAAATACATAATGCTCAGTTGATAAAAATAACAGCGGCAGCACATGTTCTGAGCAGCTTTTCTGGCAAATTCGGGTGGGAGCCTGTTGAGAGGAAGCTTAACAATCAGTCCAGAGGAGAAGTAAGAAGTGTCATGGTCCAAAACAATCCTAGATGATCAGCAGAGCTATAAATTATTTTAATTAATGTCATTCTTGCTGTTGAAAACATCACCCCTGGTAACAAGGGCAGGGGGCAGGTGAGTGTCCAGGGCCTGACAGTGTGGATGGGATTCAGCTCCTTCCTGGAGCTGGGAAGTCAAGGATCAGCCAGTGACCCTGGGCTCTGCTCAAGCTCAGAGAAGGAAAAAGGCTCAGGGCAGCTCATGTGGCTCTTAGTGTTCATCCTTTGTGTGCCTGATTCTTCACTGGCCAGAAAGGGAGCCCAGAGCTCAGGGGGGGCCATTGGATGAGCTGAGGGAGCTCTGACAAAGAGCCCTCACTGTGTGATACAATCACAACCTCAGAATGTCCTGAGTTGGTCAGAACCCACAGGGATCATCCAATCCAACCCCTGCCCTGCACAGACACCCTAAAAATCCCACCCTGAGCATCCCTGTGCTGTCCAAACACTCCTGGAGCTCTGGCAGCCTCGGGGCTGGGACCATTCCCTGGGGAGCCTGGGCAGTGCCAGCACCCTCGGGGGGAAGAACCTTGCCCTGATACCCAACTAAACCCTCCCTGGCCCAGCTTTATGTCAAGACTCCTTGGGAAGGATCCCTGACTAAATGGCAAGTCTTGAAATGGATTCTCCTTGAAGTTCTTACCAGAAGGAATGGAGAGTGCCACCTTTACTTCATAGCTGTAACTCTGATCTAGCACTGTACTCTGGATGAATCTTGTCCTCTTTTCTTTCTAAGTGCCCAAAAACTGCTGTGAGCTTGATGCTCATTGGAAAGCTGTGGATGTGGGCAGCTGGTGGGCAGGATGTGCAGATGTCAGTCAGCCAGCAGGGCTTCCTCACCCACACAGCTCCAGACAGTGCCCAAAGTGCCAGACACACCATGTCCCTGCTGCCCTCCAGCCAGGCTCTGAAGGATCAGAGGTGGGGACAATTTGTGGGCACCCAAAGCCAGATATGAACGTGGTGCCATGGTCACAGGGTCAGAACAGACACATTAATGTTGGGAATTAACACACAGAGCACTGATAGCCCTGCAGAGGAGGAAGGTGTGGGACCTGCCTGAACCAGCATCAAGAATGACTCCAATGTATTCAGAGCCATGGGATGAGCCTGCCCCACTAAGCACACCCCAAATGAAAAGTGTTTTCCTCACCCTGTGAAAATGTTTGTATTCCAGTGAGGACCAGAGTTGCAATGAGCCAATTATAGAGGTTGGAGATATTAGGAATGAGCATGGCAAGCAAGGGGACCATTTAATCCTCCCACCTTGGAAGAGGTGTCCAGGCCCTACAGTAAATCTCCATGGCCTGGTGCTGGCTGGTGACAGGCACTCATGGGGCAGTAGCCAACACTGTGTGAGCACTTAGGCTGAAGGAGGAGTGAAGAAGATGAAGGCTTTGTCCTTCCAGGCCCTCCAAAGAAATGGGCTTCTCTTTCAGCATGGCCAACCTCTGCAAAACTCTTCTTCGAGCTGCTCCGTTGGTGGCAGAAGCAGCTGGAGCCCTTCTGAGGTCAGATAGTGGAATTTTAGCTAGAGGCATTTTTTGTCTCAACAGAGATGCCGCCAGTTTGTTCGGCTGAGAGATCTAAAGTCGGGGCCGCTGAGCAGAAATCCACTTGCTTGGGCCAACCACTGCCCACCCACCCTGGAATGACTCCAACACTCCCTAGACCCCCCAGCTCTTGTTTAATCTTTAATGCACCTCCAGTCGCCCTGGGCTGGACAGCACAGCGAGATAGCAGTGATGATTAGCTGCTGACCCCTGGGCTGTGCTGGCCGCTGGGAAATGCTGCTGACCCTCCATCGATCCCGGCCGTGTCCCCCGGGCAGGAGGAATCATTAGTGCTCCCCATGGAGGGGCCTGCAGTGCCTCTCACTCTGCTGGCTGCAGGCACACGGAAAAGCCACAGGCACAGCAGACCTGTCCTACCTGTTCCTGCTGCCCTGGCTCTCACTCGGGCTGTGCTGAGGTGTCTGGTGGGGTAAGGGATGGGGAGGGATGGAGGAGTGTGCCCTGTGCACGGCCCCTCTGGTGCTTCCCTGCATCCTGCCCATCCTCTGCTGCCCATCCCGTGCCAAAGGCAGCCAGCACAGCTGCCCTGTCCACAGCAGGTCTGCAGCCCCTGGCAGATACAACACCTCAGACACCCCAACCCCTGCTATCTGCACTCAGCTTTGGTGCTGGAATGGAAATACACACTGGGAGGGAAAAGGAACAGGAGAGGCATGGCCCCACCAAAGAGGAACTTCTCCAAAACTGGAGAAACCCAAGATCTAAGGTCAAGTGTCATTACATATGACAAAAGGTGGGGTTGGCAACCACAGTGAGGGAACTCAGATCAGATGAGGCAATAGAAAACAGCAAAAGTAACAAATGTTATGGCCAACACATGAAATAAGGGAACTCCTCTCTTCCTAGTGAATAAAAAGAACATTTGGGACAACAAGAGAAAGGGTTGAGAACCCAACTGTAGAAGAAGAAAGTAGAAAGAAAATGAAGGGATTAAGGAGTTTAAAGGTAACTGGATAACTCCACTGTGAACATGTCCCATGGGATGGACACCAGCAGGGCAAAGGTTTCTCTTTTTTTTAATTCATCCTTGAAAAGAATACTTTTATAATAGTAAACAATTATTATTTATAATATTAAATCATTTATGTTTTTAAATTACATCCTAAATAAGTTAAAGACAAATTTTTCTAGGGGAAATTATTTCTCTAAGAGAAAGCAACTGGTTAAGCAATACTGAGAATGTGTTTTGTGCAGGTTCTATCCAGGGTCCATCTGGGGGTACTGCTCTGGGTAGGGATTTCAGTTGTGATATGAGAATAGATTAACACGGCAGGAAGAAATTCCCCAGTTGAAAATATTATTCCAAACACACCAGCTCAGGAGCCTGGAGGAATAAGGACTTTGTTGTGAGAGATTCACTGAAGTCGTGCACAGCAGCACCAAGATCAATAAAACCCAAATCAATTAATTGGCTGCTGAAACAGAAATGAATACCTGGCAATGGTCCTGCCCAAAGCAGCCTCAGGCAGACAGGCCTGGCATGGGGACAGGGACGTTTCCAGCAGGTGTCAGACCCAGGAGAGGAAATGTCCTGTGAGGTGAGTGCCCATCCCAGGACAGTGACTGAGCCCCTGAGGATATGCAGGGCACAGCCTCTGATTTCCTCAATGATCTTGGGGCTCTCCACACTCAGTCCTGGTCAGATCAGTGTCACACCTGCTCCTCTGCTCCTCCTCCATGGCCATGGCTGGGCCTTTATTTGTCATTCAGCAACACCCAGAGCAATTACAAAGGGTCAGCCATGCTGGATTGAAAATATTTATCAGCAGTATGGTCAGAACACTTTCTTCAGGGTTATAGCTCTCTCCTTGTACCAGAGAACACAATAAATTACCCTCCTCAATCCCACCGTGTGGATGCCAAGCTTAATAACCACAAGCCACCACCAGGCTGCAGGGATCTGACAGTAACAAACCTTCTACATTTGTGTGGTTCCTCTCTTCTTTCTCCTCCCTGCTCTTCCCACCCTTCTGCATTTCATGGTTGCACATGATCTGTTCAGTAGCTGCCTGTACTCATCAGCTTTTCTTCTCCCCTGATGCTTTCCAGAGACAGACTCCAAACTGGCAGCAGAAAGGGCTTTTAGGAGTTTGTAAACATGCATCATCCCATCCTCTACTCCTCAATTCCAGCTCTTTGCTGTTACACAGTGTCAGGGACATGGAGAGCCCCAGGATATCACTATTGCTTCTGTCTTGGCAATGCCTCCCAGCTTGGGGCTATTTACACATTATATAAAGATACAGCTGATGTGGATTTTTCAAGAGATGCCACCAAAACTGCTGAGCTCCAGGGTGAGGGTTTTGTTACCTCTCTTACCTGGTGGCTGTGAGGGAAGCATGTGGATTTATAGATCTTGTTCTTACTTGAGTGACTGAAGTAGGGTAGAAATATACAGGTTACCTCTGATAAGGTATCACAAGGGAGGGATTATGAAGCTTCATTATGAATCTTCATGCAACATCCCCCGTGTTCTGATATTATGAGAATTTGAAAGAGTTAATCATTAGGATCCTCAAAAAGAGAATTCCTTTCTGAACCTGTAAGTGATGGAAGCCATGGGATCTTTTCCTCCATGTTAAAAGACAAGAGGTCAAATTAATTTCAAATTAGTTTGGAATTCTGGGTTTTTAGGAAAACAGTTGGTTTATCTAACACTTTTATTGGTTTATCACAATTAAAAACCAGTTTTAGCCCAATCCCACTTCTTCACTGACATATTCCATCAAAATTCTTTGCAAAATCTGAGATCAAATATCCAAACCTAGAGCCACTCACATCACATTTTTTCTCTCCGTTTTTATGCCAAGGTACTGACCCTTTCACACCATGCAGGACACTTTGGTAAGAGCTGAATGCCAGTGTGATATGACCACCCAGAGCCCGCCTGATGCAGAACAAGCAGCACAGCTCCAGAATTCCCTCCAGGATGTGGATGATGCAGACAATGGAGTGAGGAAGAGCAAGGGCAGGGGCTCAGCCATAGCTGAGAGAAGATTGAAGGACTGATAGCCATGAGCACATTGCCCACAGCCCCAGGCTGTTCCCCAGCACAGGAATGCTCTTTTTGTCCCCACTGCTTGTCCAGGTGATGCAGTCTGTCCATTATTTTATCCTCCTTCATCTATTTCTTCCAACCCTGCAGTTCACACAAGAATCTCTCAACTTTCTCTTCCATCTCTCTCTTGGTTTGACATTTGTCTGAGTCTCCCGGGCTTTAGCTCAAAAGGATTCTCTGCACTTTGTTTTATCTACTGGGAGGAAATTATTTTCAATAAATGCACTCTGAGGGTGGAACAGCCAAAAATCATTCTACATCATCAAGTCTGATATTAGCTGTGGACCATGATTTTATTGGCACAGTTTACCCTTCTTCCCAGAAATGGGAATTGTATTCATGGCCACCTCCATTTCTCTCTGGGTAGGTCCTGCTTTGGCAGGAGAGCTTCAATCCATCCCAGCAGCACCAAGGACAAGGATGGATACTTTTATGCCTCAATATTGTTTTTATCAGCCTAAAATCCACATTTCATACTTCATCCTTGGTAGATGTAACACTCCTCATTTTTTTTGAAACTTCTTTAAAGAATTACCAACTTGTCAAATTCCCAGTTAGAAATTAATCTCCAGTGTATACAGACTGCAAGAGAATTAATGCAGAAATATCAATTTAAATCAGGAGTGGGTTTGGTCTGTAAAATCCAGGTGCTCTGCCTATTCCAATATCAAAATCTGAGGCTGAGAAGTGGAACAATTGTTGTCTCAGTTAGCAAAGCAAGCCCAAATGGAGTTACAACGAACATCCCTCATTTACAAGGAACACAGATCCAGATGGAAAGACAACACTTCACATGAAAGCATGTCAGAGACACTGAGAAATAACATTTTAAATTATCGGGAAATAAGGTTTTAAAAAAGTAAATGCCATATCTATGTTGTCTCCCACAGGAAAGCCAGAAGGTATAAATCCCACGAGATAAATGTGGCATGGGTGCTTCTCCAGATATGTGATTTACAATTGCTTCTGCTCCAAGCTGACACAAGTTTGAGGTCTTATATCCTTCAGAAATTAGTTTCTGAGCTGCAGGAGTTGTAGTGGCAGCTGATATTGTGAAGTCAGGGCAGAAGCAAGTGTGTTCCTCCAGCAGGAGTCACTCAGGATTTCTGTGTCCGTGTCCAGTCACCCCATCACTGGAAATTTCTTCCTGTCACAAAGACAGTGACAGGCAAGGGACTTGCATTTCCATAAAGCAACTTCAGCAGGACATTCAGTTCTGTTTTAGGTGTTGGGTGGGGGTTCTTTTCTCTAACTGGAATGACAGAAATTGCCTAGATAACTGTAGAAACTCTTTCACTGTTATCTCTGCTCAAGCCACAGGCTTGTCTTATCTCTCCCACAATACCACACTATGCAGCTCCTATGAGCTCCCTGTTCCCCCTGCACTGCTCACTCCCTCCTATATTTTTCCTTTTCAATATGTCCTGAGGAATCCAATAAAGGCTCCTGCAGGAATTTGCAGCAACACATTCCTTTTCCATCATCATCTGCACTCTGAGAAAAGCTCTTCTCTTATATATCTCTCCTGACAGAATATGAAACCACAAGTATTTTAAGCTGAGACAAAGAAGGCAGAGGGCTGTAATCCAACCTGACAGCAATGTTATTAATTGGGGAAGAAGAGGTTGAGCAGAGCAGATTGCTCAGAGATCTGAGAAATGGCATTTTGTTGGGAGGGGGCTCACAGGTAGCTCTGGGCACTGTGGATGGGCTGCAGAGCCTCTCACCCAGAGGACACTCAGCAGTCCCCAAAGGCAATGGTAGAGCAGAGATAGGAGACCACACAGGGCTGAAGTGCACCCAGTCCCAGCATCTGCTTTCCTTCAGAGCCTGCTCTGAGTGCTTTGATCCAGGCAAAAGGGGGGCAGGCACTCTTTTCACAATGTTTTAGTGGGATTTTTACCAGCACAGGGCCCTTCTCCAGACAGTGCTCAGTGCTCTCCTGGGTGCAGGTCTAGGATCTGGGTGCAGGTTGTGCCATTGTCAGCTGGGTCCTGATCCATGTGGGAGGTGCTGAACCCACAGCTGGGAAGGGAACAAACACTGCAGCTGGAATGGACTCACCCTCCACACTGCACATGCCCAAGCACTTGGACAAAACCCACTCCTAAATACTTGTTAATACAGGTGATGGAGAATGGAGGGAGTGCATTCAAGGAGTGCCTGCTGGGGACCTGGCTAAGAAGCTCATATTGAAGGGACTGCAGGGTGTTGGCATGGCAGGGATGGTTCTCAACCATGATATTTAAATAATTTGGTTGTGATGTAATCCAAAGCCTCCTTTAAACCTAGCTTCTGGTTTTAATTACACATTTAATTACACAAGATTATTTGGGTCTTCTGCAACTTTTGCTGATAATAATTTGCACCAGTCTTATCACCAGTAGGAACAAACCCTGCCATGATTGTCCCTATTAGAGAATAATTCCCTTGAAATTCCTTTATCAGTCTTATTTATATTGATTCATAATGGGCAATCTTTATTTTGGATTTTTAAAACAGAATATATGCTGTCACTTCATCAAATGAATGACAGAAAATATCCTTCATACCTAGAAAAAAGCAGCATATCCTTGTGAACTGATCAAAGAGGGAGATAAATGGCAGACCTGGAAGAAAGAGACTTGCAAGATCTGTTTATTCTAACAGGGAATGGACGATGTGAGGTAGCAGTTTGCAGCTGAGGCTACACAGATTTATATTCTATCTCCTGTCAGCTTTTCAATCATCTCCTGGGCATCAGTGAAACCAGTCCATGATTCCACAGGACCTTTCCCCTCCTCCCCACTTCCCCAGTAACTCAAGGTTTGTTAAACATCATTGCTAATGACCCCAAGCTTCCCAGACATCTCCTTTTAACTTCACAGCAGCAAATTACTTGGCCCAGTCAGCACAAAAATACAGCTCTAGTGTGGAACCCAAAGGGACAGGAAGTATCTGGGTGTAGCAGATGAAGGCAACTGCACCTTCACATCACTGGTCTGCAACTCTGGCCTCAGAGAGGGCTGTCAAGTTATTCTATTTCCATTTATTAAAAGAGAATTATTTCAATTGAGAAGTGAGTTACTCTACATTTACTTCTCTTCATATCAAAGAAGCAGAAAATGAAGAAGAATTAAAGAACTGCTTCCAGTCCCTACAAACTTCTTTGGTCTCATGCTTTCAAATCTCTGTTTTCTTTTCTTACACTTGATTGCTTTTTAAATGACCAAATTCATCCCTTGGGAAGAGCAACGCAGTCAGAGTGGTAACCTGAGCAGTCTGTAAGTGACTGTGACAGGTTGTACCTTCTCAGGACCATGACATCACATGGCGGATGCTGCAGCCAAGCCAGAGCAGCCAGAGTCAAACTTCCAGGGGAGATGAGGTTGGAAAGTTGTGCCTCGTGCACAGGCTGAGGTGTAGCCCAGAGCACAGGGACAGCTGATGGGGGAGGCAATGAGGGTGGCCCTCTTTCCCTCCAGAGTCCCTTCAGTCACTGTGCAAGTTGAGCTTTTTGGAGGTTTACACGAATTCTTACAGAAATCACAGCAATGGTAGACAGCCCAGGATCAGATGCTCCTTCAATGTTCATTGCTCTGCCCAAGGCCCAGGGTGCTTTTAGGCCAAACTGAATTCCACCTGTAGACTGGGACAACATCACTCCTTCAGCTGGAATTCAGACTTATCCTCCAAAACTTCCACAGGAATGCACGTGGCCTCACTTACTAACGCTAAAGGCAATTGATGGCTGTGTTATGTGAGCATCTGGAGGCCTCCTATGAGCCAGGGCATCTTTGTGCTCTGCCCAAAACAGAGCAGGGCCTGGAGGAGCTGCCCACAGTCACAAACTCAGCAGCAGCAGAGATGGGGAGGTGGTGTTGGAGTTCTGCCCCACAGGATATGAGGGTGGCCCATCCTGCTCATGCCCAGACAGGAGGCTTGGGGAGGGCGTTGGGTTGTCTCTGTAAAAGCAGCCCAGTGGGACTTGTCACTGTCTGTCTCACAGAAATCTCATTTGACCTTGGGCTACGAGCCCCAGACTAAACCTCCTGTTCAAACCTGACCCAGCTCCCTCCACAGCCGAAACGTGAGACCTGACACTGGCAGCTCTGGTTCCTGACGTGTGTCACCCCTCCAGCAGCCCCCCATCCCTCCTGGAGCCAGGCTGGGAGCAGAGCCCTCCATCCTCCCCACACCTGCACGGGCTGGGGCTCCCAGAGCCCCTGGGCACTGCAGGCAGCTCAGCACAGGGGCGAGAAACACGCTGTAGGAGATTTTTTTTTTTAAAGTAAAATGTGTTGGTTTCAGGTGACCTCAGGGTGTTTTTGGATAGCAGGGAGGGGATCCTTCTCCCCCTCTCCCAAGTCAGTAACACGAAAGTCACAGCCTGGATCAGTACCAGCTACTGATCTTTATTTCCCTGTCTTCCATGCTGCTGGGCTTGTCCAGTGAAACAGGCAAGGCTGTCCTGGCAAATGTGTTTGGGAAAGGGTTTCCCACCTCATCTGCACTTGTGTCCTGGCTCCTGCTCTCCCTGTGGATCTGTTGTCTCCTGATGCTACAGTTCCTCAGCCAAGAGGAACTTGCTGTTCTTTTTCTTTTCCTCTGTTTCCTTCCCTCCATCCCTAGACCTGCAGAATTCAGGGAGTGGATTAAACACCAGAAGAACTTGTCCCAGAACTGAAGGAGAGAAAAACCAAAACAAAACAAACTTCATTTTAGACTGTAGCTGAGATACTCAAAACGGGACAAGTTGCTGTTTCCACCTCCCAGCTGTGACACCAGGAAACTCTGATGGGAACAGGAGTGACTCTGTGAGCATCGACACCAGCCCTGCTGACAGCTCCTCTCAGGACAAGCACAACAAAACTTGGAGAGAAGGGCCCTGCAGATGAGTGTGAACCATAACTGTGGCCACACCAGGAGCTGGGAGACCCCCCAACAGTTCTCTCTTTCCACACAAGGCCTTTTCCCAGCTGCCTGTGTGTGAGATCTGGCTGCAGCCCTGCCTGCCCTGCTCACCCCAGCCATGCCCCCATGCTCCCAAGGTATTTCTGTGCTGGAGTTTGCCTGGGGCAGTGCAATGCCATGAATAACTTCCCTGCTAAAAGCAAGAGGGGATGGAGAAATGGTAGAGGCGGGTGGGTTTTGGCAAGAGCAGCACAGAGGGAAAGATAAAGAATTTGGGTTGAGTCGAGGGTGGAGGAGGGAACAGAAGCTGGATAGAAAACAAAGGGAGGTAAAGGACGTTGGAGGAAAGCCAAATCAGAGCAGGCTGCAGGCAAGGAGAAGGTGGAATAGAGGCAACACCAGGGCATGGATTTGTGTCTCTACAACAGGATCAGGCAGGATCAGATCCACAGCAGAGCCTTCCAAGGGCCAGCAGGTGACTCAGAATAACTGATTTAATGGGCAAGAGCTGAATCCAAGACCTTATGGAGACATTTCAGCAGCACAGGGTTGTCTTGCCCAATTCTCCATCCTGCCCATCCATGGAGTTGTGTCTCCAGACGTAGCAGGGTCAGATGGAGACCAGGAAAACTCTGCAGAGGAAACACCTGGAGCAGTAGATGCAGCTGAGGGAGTGTGGGGTGGGATGGAGGAGACACAGCAGAGCTGTTCAGCAGAGTTTTGCACAACCATCTACAACTTCTCTATGTAAGCACAGGTCTATCAAGGTGCAAAGCAGTGGGAATGTGAGAACTTCCATTCCTCAGCACATGACACTGCACCTGGTGCTGCAGCAAATGTCTTGTGGCTCAGCACATGCTGGGCCTGGGATCCAACAGCCCAAATCCATTCCCAGCTGCCTGTAGGGCTGTGGGAAAGCAGTTGGCTGCAGAGAGAGCAAAGGTGACAAATCTAAGGGCTGTGTTGTACATTCAGCTAAAAGCATCCCTGTAGGTAGAATATGTGCAAGGGTTCTGCCAGGGCTCTAAAACAGGGCCAGCAGCTGAACACTTCTGATGTGCATTTGGGACCTTTCCCATGGAGTCTTGGGAACTATTTCTGCATCCAAAATGTTTTTTCATCAACAGATTTTGACAACATCATCAAGACCTGGTAGATCCGAGGCATCAGATACTGCAGACCTGATATTACTAACCAAGACGAAAAGGAGAAGAATCTCCAAAATCCTCTGGAAAACATTCATAACCCTAGGTTAAAAAAGAGCAGAGAAATGTAATATCAGTGGGAAAATACCTTACCAGGAAATGAAGATTGTCAATAAGTACAGAAAACTTGGAATGTTCCTCTATCCATGGACAAAAGGTATACAAATATTTCAGCAATTTCTATTTTGATGGATACTTTCTGTCTCGTGTGGCTACTAAAGTGTCTTATCTATAGCCATTAATATTTCAGATTAACACAGGAGATGCTGATAGGTATGGATTGTTTGGCTGGGAGCTGGCAGAGGTGATTCCTCCAAACTCACATCCCAGGTTTCTATCAAAGCCTTGGGACAAGGCTGGGAGTCAGAGCCAGGCCAGACCCAGCAAAGCTGGCAGAAGGTTTTGCATTTCAAAAATGAGGCCTGGCAGAAACTTTTACCCAAAGCCTTTCAGACAAGTGCAGAAGAAAGGCATTAGCAAACACAGCACAGGTTGCAGAGGCCACTGTCCCAGGCACGGCTGTGGGATTTAAAACTTGGATAAGCTGGGAAAATTAAAGTGGAGTTCATTTGTCCTAAACCTTTAATTCAGATGCCCTGCCTGGGAGGTGCCTCCTTCTTTTCCTGGGCTCACTCAGATTTGCAGCTTGAGACACACAGGGTTAGGCTGGAAGCCACTGAAATGGTCACTTTTAGAAAAGCAGAGCCTGGAGCACACACAGACAGAGGGTCAGGGACATGTCCTGGGGGCTGGCTTTGCCAGGACACAACCCAGGGCACAGAAAGGCATTTTGCAGGAGTACAGGGAGCACAGGGTGAGCACAGGGACCTCAGCCAGCCATCACCCCCACATGTCAGAGCAAACAACCTCAGCTGGAGTTTCAGCAGCCAGGTTGAGGATGGGGACAGTGGTGAGGCCACGTGATGGACACACAGCTCACACTTTGCTGCTGTCTCTGTTGGATTTACACAATAATTTAGATGCAATTGTGGAGGAGAGGGGAAAATTGCTTGGCTGGGAATTGCCAGAGCTCCCCAGTGATGACATAAAATAGGATTGTGATTTGTGCTCTTTATTGAATGTTTCCATTGAGCTGCTTGCTCCCAAAGCAGTGGTACTTTGGCCATCCATGATGCTGCTTAGAGGAGGAACCTGGCTGGGAAGACTCTGATGTGTCAATAAAAGACATTTCCATCATTTCCTATATTTAATGTGTGACTTGCAAACTGCCTTGTGTTTTCTCATAGAATCACAGAAATATTTTGGTTGGAAGGGACCTTAAAAGCCTTTTTGTGTCCAGGGTCCTGCTGCTCTCCTGTGACTTCAAAGAGCTGCCTGGAGTCCCCAGTGCCCAGGGAAGAGATGGCAGGAATGGCTGGGAGCTGCCACAGCATGTCTGCCCCAACCCAGCACACCTCCCAAAAGCAAGGACCCGACCCCAAGGTCCTGGTTTCCTGCACCCAGCAAGGGCAGGGATTTTCAGCATGGCCGCACAAATGAGCAGGGATCCCACTGGCCTGCTTTGCCAGGAGCTGTTTCCCATGACATTTTAATCCCACTGTGACAGTAACAAGCAGCACGAGGAGGTTTCACTGCACCCACCCAGAGCTCACACAACCCCTTCCACTCAACACCGTGAAGAAAACAAATTCCTCACATCACCATTCTCCCAGGAACAGATGATCTCCACAAAAGTATCCCCCTGCTAAGGCTGCCTGGCCCCTTGTGTGCCCAGGCTCTGTGTTGTGACACTGCTGAGGAAGGGTGGGACCCCTCCCCTTGTTCTGCCACCCAGCTCCCCACCTTTCCCTCTAGGAGCTCAGCTTGGGCATGTGGTGGTGTTGAACACCATAATGAGAGGAGATGTCACCATGCCATGGTGGCCTGGTGCCAAACCAAGGTCTGGAGGAGCTATTTGGGACCACTTGGTAAAGCCATTCTCAGCCAGTGCCAGAGCCAGCAGCTCCTGTGTGCCCAAGATGAAGGGCAAAGAGTCACTGGTCTGGCACTGACATTGGAGAGTCACTGGTCTGGCAGTGACACTGGGGAGTCACTGGTCTGGCACTGGCATTGGAGAGTCACTGGTCTGGCACTGGGGAGTCACTGGTCTGGCACTGGGGAGTCACTGGTCTGGCACTGGCACTGCAGCACAAGGCCTGTCCATCATCCCTCCCTGCAAAGACTGAGCTGGGGTTCCTCAGCTTCCCTGAGCCAACCTTCCCAGGGAGAACCTGCAGAGCACAGGGCACCTGGCAGCCGTGTTTTTGAGGTTCAACATCTGCCCCAGTGCCATCAGCACAGTTCCCAAGCTGTCACACCCAAACGTGTGGCACCAGCCAAAGAACAGAGGAACCAGGCAAAGGAGCATCGTTTGTTTTGCTGCTCCAGGAAAGGTGCCATTGCCTGTTTGCCTCACCAGAGTCACTTTTCCTCAAGGCAAAAACACCTGAGCTCAGCCAGCCCGGGCAGCCCTTATGGTTAGGGTGGGCAGGAATGGGCATTCCCAGATATCTTCTGCACAGGGTGTGGGAAAAGGAGAACTGCAGGAATAACATCACTGTGACTGTGAAGGAATGGGATTATTCAAAGGTATTTCCCAGGAGTGCTCCCTGAAAGGCAGAAATGAACATTCTTAAAAAACAATTGGTATTTATTGACTGACAAGACCATAGCAAAGCAGACACTTGTGCAACACTGGACAACATATTATAATCAAAAGGAATATACAAAAATTAACACAAGCTGCAAGCAGGACTGTAAAGCAACTTAAACCCCATAGCACCATTTTATTTCTAGAGAAAACACAAGAAATATAAATAACACCCATACTCCTTGTCACACAAGCTGTACATCTTGAGGTAGACAAAAGTTTCCCTTAAAGCACAGACTTTTTTTTCCAAGTGACATCTTTATGATATTGCTGCAAATTGGCCTCCAGCTCTGACATGAGGTGCAGAGTGACACTTGCAGGAATGTGGTTTGTTATTCCCCTCATTGGTGGGTTTGGTTTCCATGGCCCTTTTTTGTTGATCTAACACGGACCCCAGCACTGCCCTGCCCTTCCATCAGAGCAACAGATCCCTGGCTAAGGCTCCAGGAATTAGATGGGGCAGCCTCCCGAGATGAGGTTTCTTCCCAAACAGGTTCAGCTCCTCACTTGGGGATGGTGGGATCCAGAAACATCAGAAATGGTTCAGTAAAACTTTTTATAGAATTCCAGAATGGTCTGGCTGGGAAGGGACCATAAGGCTCATCCCATTCCACACCTTGCCATTCCACAGAGGGCAGGGACACCTTCCACTACCCCAGGGTGCTCCAAGCCCTGTCCAACCTGGCCTTTGACACTCCCAGGGACCACCACAGCTTTGCTGTGCCAGGGCCTCCCCACCCTCACAAGGAGGAATTCCTTCCCAATATCCCAACTAACCCTGCCCTCTGGCAGTGGGAAGCCATTCCCCCTTTCCTTGTCACCCCATACCCTTGTAAAAAGAGATGGATGGATGATGGATGGATGATGGATGGATGGATGATGGATGATGGATGGATGGATGGATGGATGGATGGATGGATGGATGGATGGATGGATGGATGATGGATGGATGGATGGATGATGGATGATGGATGATGGATGATGGATGGATGATGGATGGATGATGGATGGATGATGGATGATGGATGATGGATGGATGATGGATGGATGATGGATGGATGATGGATGATGGATGATGGATGGATGGATGATGGATGGATGATGGATGGATGATGGATGATGGATGATGGATGATGGATGGATGATGGATGGATGATGGATGGATGATGGATGATGGATGATGGATGATGGATGGATGATGGATGGATGATGGATGGATGATGGATGATGGATGACGGATGGATGATGGATGGATGATGGATGATGGATGATGGATGATGGATGGATGATGGATGGATGATGGATGGATGGATGGATGGATGGATGATGGATGGATGGATGATGGATGGATGATGGATGGATGGATGGATGGATGATGGATGATGGATGATGGATGATGGATGGATGATGGATGGATGGATGGATGGATGGATGATGGATGGATGGATGGATGGATGGATGATGGATGGATGGATGGATGGATGGATGGATGGATGGATGATGGATGGATGGATGGATGGATGGATGATGGATGGATGGATGATGGATGGATGATGGATGGATGGATTTATATTTCCCCCCTGCAACAACAGCTGGATCCATGACTACCAAGCCCAGCACCACAACACACCAGGAGAGGTAATAAAAGCTGGACTAGGAACAGGGACAGGGACAGGGACAGGGACAGGGACAGGGACAGGGACAGGGACTGGGACAGGGACTGGGACTAACCTGTGTGAGCAGTGTAGCCCCTGTGTGGGCACTGAGGACCCTGGTTAGGGCTATTGGAGCTATGGCTGTTCCCAGGTTATTTGGATTTTAGGTGCAGAGTAAAAGATTCAGTCCCAACCAAAACACTTCCAGCAAAGCCTGTGAAGCTCAGACTTCTACCATCAGTAGTCACTAATGTACATTTGCACTTGGAAAAGGGTTTTTTTATAGGCAGAGTATGAAGTTTCAACTTTGCTGCTGAGAAGATTTCTTTGACAAGACTTAAATGCATTCCCCTTGTATCTCCAGCCTGTCATTCCAGTAATTTACACATATAACCAAATCCACAGGATTTGCAGTACATTGTAAGGTGTATGGCACAATTAAAAAGCTCTTCCAAGTCTTCCTGGAGAGATAGACTTCCAGATCTTCACAGCCAAGGTCTCCAGGAGGTGGCAGAAGAGCTTTGCTCTAGATGATGCTTGGTCTTGGTTCAGAGGAAAATACAATTCAAGCCTAAGAATATCGAGGGCCAAACAGACTCAGGTTTTGCTCCCTGCTCCCACTGCTGTCAGTTGAATTAAATCACATTTCAGAGTATCAACCCAACAAAGCAATCCTGGACAACTGAATGAAATAAAAACCCCAAAGCTACCACGATATCAAGCATTGTCCCTCCCTTCTCCATGGCATCATCCCTAAAAAACTTGGTGCTGAAGGACATCAAAAGGATTGACATCAGTGTTGCCTCAAACTAAAACTATGCTCAAGTCTTTTCCCAATCCTCAAATCCAGCATTTGAAATAAATTCTTTCCCATAAGTGTTCATCATTTGGTTTGCAGCCCTTGAGGCTGTGCTGCCTGGCAGGGGTTGGACAGGAAGATTTGCAGCAGTGTCAGGAGGGGCTGAAAAGGGCTCTGAGTTAACCAGAGCGAAGCTGGGGGACATCAGATGTCCTTGTCCATACCTGGCTTAACAGTGGACAATCCAAATTCATTCCAGCTCAATGCCAAACCTCCACATCCCACCAAGCCCAAACCCCGGGGTACCAGAGAATGAACCATCTCTTCCTCAGGTCTTCTCCAGCAGCTCTGAGCCACACAGGACAAAGAATTTCCAAAAGTCTCCTTTGGTACATGAAGAAACTTAATTTTCCCTGAAATTTGGTTTTGTCCAGGTCTTATTCAGCAATTCCTGTGCAACTTTGATAAGAGGACAGAGTGGTGTCTCCCGCACTTGCTTCCCAAGGAATGGGATTCAGCTGTGCCCCCCCCCCCCCTTTCCACGGAGCCACAGACCTTGTTTAAATGGGAATAATCCATGTAATGGCATGGGATCCCAAAGGACCCTCCCAAGACGGGGTATTCCCTTCCTCTCTGGTGCTGGACAAGGCTGGAGGTCAGTGGAGCAGAGGGTTTGGGATCAATAGTTCAGCCAGAGCGAGTTCTCTGCTCACTTCGCCCATGATGCCAATTTTAGCTTATTTGGAAGCTTTTTCATTGAGTGCTCAAAATTAAGACTCGTGGGAAGATTTCAACTCCAAAAGGATTAAAAGCAATATATAAATAATGGTCTGCTCTTGGGTATTTGGAGGTAAAAAAAAAAAAAAAAAAAGACTAATTAAGCCTATTTGCAGTATTATCATAAACTCTTTAATTCAGTTCAAGTCAACTTGAGCCAGAAAAGGGATAAAAAGGAATAAGCCTTTAAAAGACATATAGCTGGTGAGAGGGAAGGTCTGAGTGGCCTCTGAACAGCCAGTTAATGGCTTGATCTGCTCTGAGTCTGCTCTGTGCCAGCCCTGGAGGGAGTAGAAGTCAAAAATAGTCGTAAAAACCAAAAGGGCAACAAAGTCACAGTAAAGAGAGTGTGAGCACACGCTGCTCACTGCAGATCCCACTGCAGACCCCACACCTCTGAGCAGAGCTGCATCCTGTTGGAATTCAGCCCAATTCCGCCTGTGGATGAGCCCATCCAGCAACCCAAACCAGCATCTTCGCCCCTTACACTGCCAGTGAATTTTGATTTGAGCTTAAGGATTCCCATATTGTTTGCAGCACCAGCCCATCTCCACTCTGGCTGGTTTGTACCCATTACCAAGACTGAGTAAATGCAGCAGATTTGTTACCTCAGACAATCCAGAGCTGCTGCAGGATTAACCAGGAAAAGCCTGGGGCAGGGAAACACATTGCCAGAGAGCTGAAAACCCAGAGAGGCTGTGCTACACCTACATTTACCTGGTTTATAGGTCAGGGGGTGCCTCGCTGTCATTCCCAAAACTGCTCCCTAAATCACAGCCAGAGGAACTGAACAGGCTGTGTCTGCTGTGTTCAGCTAAAAGGCAAAGGGAAAACAAGGCTCAAAGTCCGGGGCTCATGACTCTCTAACAGCCTGTGCTCTTTTCCCTGGGTCACCTGCCCTCACACCTCTGCATATACCCAACTCCTCAGGACAGGGATTGTCACTCATGACTTGCACATTTTCCAGATGCCCCAGTTCCTAATTCCCTTTCAGAAGCTTTACCTGTCATTGGCACGGGACAATGCCAATGACATTGTGGCAAGTGACATTGTGGGATGTGACACACCTCGGGCACCAGGCAGAGCGTGCTGCACATAGGACAGAAAGGTGATGGATGGATGGATGGATGGATGGATGGATGGATGGATGGATGGATGGATGGATGGATTGACTAGGAAGGAGGAGGAAGAGAGAGATGCAGAGATGCATATCTCCTGCACCCTGGATCACCCTGGATCCATCACCCTGGATCACTAACAATAAATACCCCCTGTGAGGCCACGGGCTGCACAGGGGTGACTTCACACCCTCAGCTGAGTCCCCGTGGCTCAATGTGGGATTGTCACAGAGGCAATCCCAGGTGACCTGGAACAGCAAGCTTTAAACATGGTTAAAATGCACCTGGAGTCCAATATCCAGACTACAGACCTGGGAGGTGATGGACGTGAGCTCCCTTTGTTTGTAAACTGATATTTCTGAGGCACAGTTCTTGTGCCAAAATGAGATTATTCAGCAGTGTGTCGGTGAGTTCAGAGCAGAAAGGCTCCAACAGCTCCCAGGGAAGGGCACCGCCAATTCCCCCACTGCCACTGTCCTTTTGCCTCGGCAGGAGCTCCCTGCCACTCCTGGAGCCAGTCTCTGGTTGGTGCCTCCCCGATCCCCGAATTCTCTTCTGTGCAGGAGCCAGGGCACGAGCCCTCAGTGTCCCAATGTCACCACCCCAGGGCATTTCCAGGAGCGCACCTGAGGGTGGAGGAGGAGGATATTCCCACAGAGGTGAGCGAGTACACGTTTGAACTTGAGCGACATTTGTGGCAGCACTGGAGTTTCTGCTGTCCCCACATCCCCCCCGCTCTCTGTCCCTCCTTCCCGACCCCAAACCCGACAAAGCTTTCTCTGGCTGTCCCCGCTCACGCCGGGGCTCTCCCCGGGCTGGAGCATCTCAACGCCGCGGTGGGAGCAGCACCGCCCGCTGGGCGCTGGCCTTTGCCGTCACCCCGCAGCAGGCAGAGAGCCGTGTGCCCGTCCCTGTCCCCTGTCCCTGCTGCCTCCCTGGACTGCCCTCGCCGCTCGGCGCCGGCGCTACTGCTTGCAGCTGTACACCACCTCCTCCTGCATGCACTGCTGGCACTCCACGTAGCAGCACCAGCGCACCTGGCAGTGGCACGAGAAGGTGACCAGGCGGCTCTGGGTGTTGTAGCCCCTGCCGCAGCACATGCTGTCGCAGTTGCCCTCTCGGGAGCAGGTCCTGCCCGCCGTGCCCAGGGAGTATTTGCTGGGCCGGCAGAAGCTGGGCGAGTCCTCCACGTACACCAGGTCTGTGGGGCGGGGCAGGGCCGGGTGTTTGGCCGAGGGGCCGTGTCTGTGCGGCCCCGACAGCTCCGAGTGCCCCACGGCGTCGTTGCTGGTGCTGAAGACTTTGACGGCGTCGTCGTAGCGCAGCTTCAGGAGCCGCCCGATCTCGTGGAAAGGCGAGAGCTGCTTCCAGCACGTCCGCACGGCGCAGGAGCCCGACACGCCGTGGCACTTGCAGGTGGTTTTGAGGCCGTTCTTCACCGCCTGGTGAGCAACGAGAATGCTGGTTATTACCTGCCAGGACCTCTGGTCTGGTTATTACCTGCCAGGACCTGGTTCTGGTAGAGGCAACACCTCCGATCGCAGACAGCTGCTAGCACTTCTGTTTTATTGGCATTATTTCTATTTCGTGGAGGAAAAAATATTAATAATTAAAAAGAAGGGACCCCCCCCCCCAAAAAAAAAAAAAAAAAAAAACAACCCACACCAAAAAAAAAAAAAAAAAACGACAAAAAAACCCCAAATAACAGAACAGAGGAATGGCTACCAAGTTGACAGGTGAGCCAGAGAGTGGATAGCCTGAGGACAACCAGCTGAATACCAAATAAGTTCTTAAACAAGTTCTTATCAATTCTGTTTGGCACAGTAGGAGTAGTCAGTCATAAAAGTGAGTATGACCAACATGGTGGATTCCTTCTGGTATATTCAAATGAAGACAGTGCTCTAATTAAACAATCAGTTTGATCAGTAAATGGAAGACAACGATGAGTCAGTAGCCTGTAACCTACAGGTCAGTCTGACCCAATGCTGTGACAGGACTCATTCCATAGCAAGTCACCAGCAGACTCATAATTGACCTCAAGAGTTTCAATCTTTAATCTGCTTCACACATGGCAGCAGCTCTAAGCTCCAGCTGTTCTCAGAACCCCCTGTGGCCCTGGCATAACCCCTGGAGTCATTCAGCTGTGGAGTTTCTGTCACTGTGCTGTCTCCCTGTCACCCACCCTGGCACCACACAGGATGCTCCTGGCCACTCAACATGCATCTCCTCACACAAGAGCTCAGGAGATTTCCCAGGGACTGTCAGCACCACAAGGCCCAGGACACAGGGGTGAACAGGCCTGGTTTGTGAGCAGGGCAGTGAACACCCCTCCTGTAGAACACATATTGAGAAAGTAAGAAAATTACAGCCTGAAAAATATTCCAGGCTGCAGCTTCTCAGCTCTGTTCCCAGCCCATGAGCTGGTCCAGCTCAAGGCTAGGGAGAATTTCTCCCAGGGTGATAATTTGGTCAAAATAAAAAAGAATTAATAACAAGATAGAACACCTGTTGTGGTGTGTACCCAGGCCCTGGCAATGGGGTGTCTTCTCTCTGAACCAATCACCTTTTCTCTACTCTTGGAGTTGCAGTCATGCTATAAAACCAAGTGTGTTTCTGAATAAACTTGTCTCTTTCTTTCTATCATGACAGACGCCCATGTAGTTGTGCATCTTATTTCTGCCACACTTAAAGGGTTCAAACCCCATTCCACGGCTACACCCTCCCTCACACGGGCTGGGTTGGAACACTGAGCCCAAAGTCCACCCCAAGCCTGCCAGCGCAGCTCCTACCTTGATGCCCACGTTGGTGTTGTGGATGTCCACCTTGGCCCGCAGGTCTTTGCCGATCCTCTTCTGCCCCAGGAACTTTTTCAGGAACTTGGTGCTGTACTTGAGGTTGTCCCCACAGACCCCCCACTGCCAGGCCTTGCGGTTCTCCAGCCCCGGGGAGTCGTCGCAGGTGCAGCGCTCCATGCGCCCCGCGCTGCACGCCCGCGCCAGAGAGTGCGTCAGCGCGGCCGAGGACACGGCGTACAGGAACGCTGTCTCCTTGAAACCTGCGGGGACAACGGGGTGCGAGATGGCAGGGGAAGGCCTTGTCAAGCCTCTAAAGGGGGGAAATGATGCCTTGGGTTTTAGCTTTTGTATTTTTAGAATCTCTGCTGCTTGGGGTGTAACTCTGAAACCTCATATCAGGTATTAGTGAGTTCTCTTCACAGGGGAGAATTCCTTTCTAGCTAGAGGATGAAGGACAGCTGGTACCCAAAAATCAGAAACAATGGCAAGGGAAAGAGGGCAAGCCAGGGGGCTGAGACTTCATAACCTGAGACTGTGGTTGGATAATTGACTCCTAGATGAACCAAAACTTATAAAAGTGTAAAACCTCACGACTGGGATCCACCTTGGATTTGATTTGGGTGTAGTCCCAGGCAGGACTCTTGCACTGCCCAAGGTGTATCCTTTCAATAAATACAAATTTTATTATTTTATTATTCCTTTTGCTCTGTCTAGTCTCTGTTCCAGGTCAGCCTTTCCAGGCACCTCCCTGCCTCTCCTGCCTGTCCATGGACTAAACACAAGCACAATAATTAGACCCACATCGTCCCCAGCAAAGGAGAACAGATTGAAGTGATTTTTGTAGTGACACCCCAGTCTCACCCATGACTGCTCAATGTGGACAAGGGAAGGCTGGCAACAAACAGTCCTGGGGAAATACCCAACTGCAAAAAGTGACAGCCACCAAGCTGTTTGTCCCCAGCATGGAGCTGATGGGTGCAATTACAGACCGACTGTCATTGAAATCATGTTGTGCCATAAAATCAGGAAATCTCTAGTAGAGACTGAGAAAGTGTCTTAAAATCCAACCTGTTATTTAAAAATGTTTTTAATTGGGACTGTAGCGGTATTTTCTATGAAAAGACCACATGTGGTTGGAATGAGAAGGGTTCCATGTTGAAGGACATCTTGGCAAGAAGGAAAACCCTCACGTGTGTGGGTTTCCTGAACTCCCTGTGAATTGTCTGCTCCCAGTGACTGTGGGGTGTGTTCTGAAGCTGTTCTCCTCCCCACAGCAGGATTCCCAGCTTGGCTACACTCCCTGAGGTTGTGGTGTGACTATGACATTTTAACCAGGAAACAAAGTACAGAAGCTGAATGAAAATTCAATGTGGAGACGTCAGATCAGACAGGAATAGGAATATTGATACCCATGAGCTTCACAGAAGTTTCAGAAACTGATTGACACAAAACTGACCCAAACACCAAAATATTTAATTTATTTATTTATATTTACCTCTTCTCCTATTCAGTCCTGGGGAAAATCTTAGTATTTCCTCTAGAGTTCATTTGCAGGGAAAAAAAACTATTAATGGGAAATTGCTTGATAAGTCAAAAATTTAGGAATTAGTGCAAGGAAGAGAGAGACAAGTGACTGATCAATAGCTCTGAGTGCAGGAATGGATAAGATCAGCCAAAATAGAAAAGGTTTGGTTTGTAGGAGATAGAGCACTTATACATCACATGGGAGAAAACATAATGAAATAACCAAATATTCCACATGGGAAAATTCCAAATTTCCTTCCACATCAGAAGGAAAATCTGTTTTCCCCAGTAATGGAAGAGAGAGAGACAATCACAGAGACTTTAGATAAAGATCTACCAACAGCATGGACATGAGAGGAGAGTCAGGGAAATATGGAGGATATCAAGGAGATCAACCAACCTTCTGCTCCCTGCCTCACCATTTTGACTGCTGTAACCACTGGGGCAGTAACTTGCAATTAATCTTTCTGGTTGATGATCCTCTACAGAATTTCTAAAGGTACTCTAAAGATAATGAAAGAATGTCACCAAATCCACCAAAAGCTTTGTAAAAGCTGGAATGGGACATGGTCAATGCAGGCTGTGGACAGCAGCATGCTGCTCACACATTTTCAAACAGTGTCTAAGGCTCTCCAAAGGAGCTAAGAGAGGGTAACTGATACCTGAGATCCGAAATCAGCTCAATCATTCCAGCAGCCAATCTCCAGATGCTTCCCAGATTCCCACCATCCCCTGTGGCACACAGGTCCCAGAAGTGAGGAGAGCATTCCGGAGCTTTCCCAGCCATGAGGAGCCAGCAGCCCCGTCGGCTCCACAGCCCCTGCTAAATCTGACTTTGTGGATCACCACACTGCTCCTGCTATTTCAGATACTTTGGTTTCCCCATGTAAGTCCTGGCCAGTTTTCAGCCCACTGGAAATCAGAGGCCGTGGCTGTGGTCAGGCCACTGCAGACAGCAGCAGCTGCAGATAGCCAGCAGATTTGAAATGTCTCCTTCTCCTTCAAACAAAGCTTCGGCATCACCAGGCTGCCAAAGGCTTCTCTGAAAAGTCTAAGTTGATTCCCCCCACTTTGTCATGAGGACTCAATCACCATTTAATGTTAATTCACAAAACAAATGAAAGAAGTTAAAGTTGTCCTTTAGCCCTCGTGGAAAGTGCAGCAGAGCAGCTGCTGGAGCTGGATTTTCAGGAGGACACACCACAAATGGCAGTGATCAGCTCCAAGGAGCACAGTTTGGGATGTGAACAGAGGCTACTCCATGTGTGCAGCTCTCTCTCCTCACACAGTGACAACAGAGCCCCTGTCACCACAGGCAGTGGGGCCTGGGCTGGGGATGGGTCACTCCCCTGACCTCACTGAGGGGCTTGTCAGGGACAAAATGGGATCTGAAACTCGGTGCAGGGGGAACATCTGGGTGCAGATGTGCAGATGTGCAGATGTCTGTGCTGGGCAGTTTGGCTGCAAACACCCAGCACAGAGATGAATGTCAGGAAGCTGCAGCAGAGCAGCTCCCTCTGACAGGACCTTCCATGTGTCCAAGCCTTGCCCTGAGCTCTCCAGAAGGATTTCTTAGCCTGGCAGCCTCTAAATACAGAAGGACTTTTCCTGCAGTGGCACCACTGTTGTGTGCTGTGGTGTGCTCAGACCACAGGGAAAATTGTAACAGGAGGAGTTTAGCTCTGGGGTGACTCTGCCAAAGGAAAGATGCTCAGGGTCAGAGGCTTTTCAATGCTGTAGTGAAGGAGTGTGAGCATTTCAGAGCAGGTGGAGGAGGCATCTCTCTGAAAACAACAGCAAAGTCAACCAAGAAAAGCTATAGAGGTACAGACAGATTTAGGATTGAAGGATTCCTGAGGTCTTTAGAACAACCTCCTGCTCAAAGCAGGGCTGGCTCCAATGCCAGCTGCTCAGGGCTTTGTCCAGCTGACTTCTCCAAATCTCCCATCATGGAAATTCTGTGTCTGTGAGTCACCACTCCTCTGCTGTACCATTCCTGGATTCCTCATGACAACAGTGAAACCACTGCTGGAAGGTCAGAGTCCAGCCAGCAGGAGGCAAAGGAATGGATTAAGGGATGGAAGGATTGCAGAGCACTCATTTCTCAAGAAGGATTTTGTGACTGGCTGGTTCTGACCTCTTTGCTAAAGGTATTTATTTCCCCAGATCACTGAGTTGTTTGAGATTAAATCCTGCTTTTCCTGACTTCCAGCAGCCCTTAATGGCACACCCAGCACACCATAAGGTCATCTCTGCTTCCCGTGTTTTATAAAGATACCAACTGTCCCTGTGTAACAAGGTGGCTTGAAATCATTTAAACTCTAACTCTTTCCATCTTTAATCTTTAAAGAACTGGAGAAGGAATGCAGGAGGATTTTGCATGGATCACTGAGGAGCAGTAAGTCACTGCCATAAGTGACAGTGGCCACAGAAAGGTTGCAGGTTATGCAAAAGGAGTTTCCCAGTTGTACCCAGAGAACTATCAAGAGCAACAAATAGTGCAGACTGGTAAAATAATCTGGCATTTCAAGAAGCAGAAAACCCTTGGCTTGTTTTTAGTTTGGTTTTTTGGCATCTCTAGAAGCAGAAAAAGCTCTGATGATCCAGTCACAGCAGTTCGTCAGTTGTGATTGCAAATTGAGTGTGGCTTTTCAAATGTTACAAAAATGCCCCATCTCACTGAGAAGGACATTTTTCACTCTCCTGCAATCTTAAGACCATTTAGGACTGCTGAAAATATGTATTTTTATTCATGGTTTCTCTAGGACCACGGAGACATCAAATTATTTCAGCATTTCTAAAATGCCTCGTCACTGCCTGGGTGACAGGAGAGTTGCATGACCAACAATTTCCAACAAAGTTCCAATAAATAAACACAAACAGATCAAAAGTGGCAGCTGAAAGCATTCATGTTCTTTATGAAAGAAACAAACCCCTTTGCAAGCTAAAGGAAAATGAGAACTAATAATTGCTCCCAGCCAAGTGTCCTGTCACACAGGGGGTGCACACAGCATACTTGGCTGTATTAAATCATCATTTGATCCTTAAGATTGTGTAATAAAACTTTTCAAACACTTATCCCCATCTGCCAAAACAGGTTTGAAATTACAGGTGATATTTTATTTTGTCAGTCAGGAGCCCATGGAAATGTTAAGGCATGCCACTGCCAGATAATTAAATGTTTTCCAGCTATTTGAAGATGAGGATTATTCAATTGTCATTTTCAAGTTCTTTGAGGCTGATGAAGGTGCAGATGTGAGAAAGACTCAAAATGATCACGAACAGCTCCTTCCACCTCCTGCTAAAAAATTCACAGTAGAGCCTTGCAATGAAGAAAATCTGATCTTGCATGTGGTAACTTAATAAAATATTGATATTTAATGTGATAAAAATTGATAATTTTAAAAGGAAACATTAAAAAGTTTTTGATCTCAATGTTAATTAAAAGTAGCATTGATTTTCATCAAAATTAATATTGGCTTCTTCAGGTCCTTTTTTAAAAAACATTAAGTTTCTAAACATTATCAAAGGACTGAAAGTCAATGAATCTGAAGACTGCAGCTTAGTAAATGCTAATAGAAGTTATTGAAGGGCTGAAACTGTAACAGTCAGGCTTTGGTTGGATCAGGACAGGTCTGGCAATTTCTATATGCATTCCCTGGGAATCTTTATTAAGAAATAATTTCAGGATCCATCTTCATTGTATTTTTCTCAAGCATTGGAAGGACTTATTATATTCCCTTCTACCTGAAATCCAGACCTTACAGGACAATTTCTTCATCTAAAGCATTTTGGGAAACAAAAAGGCAGTGGGTCTTCTGTCCACTGTGCCCAAATTTCTCCAAATTTATGTAAAAGAGAAAAAAAAATCTCTCTTAGGAGAGATTTGCCAACATGCACTGAGATGTCTGCCTGCAGATAAATAGGTTTTTCCAAACAGTAAACAGGTTTAAATTTAAAATTGCTTAAATTCTCAAATCTCTTGCATTTGAGAATACTAGAGGCTTACATACACGAATATCCAAGGCACTAAAAAGATTTTTTTTTTCTTTAACTGTCCCCTGCCCTGGAGCACTGCCCGTTTTCCCCCAGCTGAGGAGGGAGCTCAGTGTCAGGAGCTCTGCTCCAGCCAAGGATGTGAAACCTCCTCCCACTGGCCAGTCCCTGACAAACCGTGCTGGAAGATGAGGACAAAATTTATTTTGTGCCAAAGGAGCCCGAACTGCGCCGCTGCCATGGCACTGCCCGTCCGCTCCCGCCTGTGCTGGGTGTCAATGGAATTTGGGACATCCCGGGGGCTGCACCCCGACCTTCCCCGCACCCCAACTACCTTGTACCTCTCTTGAGCAGGCTGGGCCGGCCCTCCAGGCTGCAGTTCCAGCGCTCGCTGCGGAATTGGAACTGGCACTCGAGGATGCCCAGGCGGATCGCGTCCCGCAGCGTCTCCGCCAGCCCCGGCTCCCTCCGGCACAGCCGCTTCTGCTTGCGGGACAGCTGCAGCAGCTCGCACTGCTTCTGGTGCCCCTTGGCCGGGCCCGAGCCCCCCGGGGCCCCCAGCGATGGGAAATGGCTCAGAGCTTCCTTCCCGGTCAGGCTGCAAGGAGAGAAGCGGCGAGTTAGGGAAGATATCCCGGGATCGCGCAGGGTCAGGCTGGGCAGGAGCTCTGAGCCACCCTGAGCCACCCTGCCCATGGCACTGGGTGGCCTCGAAAGCTCCATTCCAGCCCACACCAGTTCGGGATTCTGTGATGATTCTGAGATCACCATCATGGGAAAGGTGGAGAACGGGAGGATGTTCACAAAGCTGCAGGTCGGGCATTTGTTCTTTGTTATTTGAGGTTATTTGAGAGCTTATTTGTTATCACCCAGTGCTGGTGAAGGTGCTGAAGCCACATCAACCTCAGAGATTAATCAATACAGATTGATTAATTGATACAGATCTGGTATCCCATTCCCACCACACACCAGGACAGTCCCAGACTGATGCCGTGGGGAGGAGGAGAAACCCACGTGTGCTGTCAGCAGCAGCCCAATGGAGAGAAGGTGACAGCAGCCATTGAAGGGTCACAGCACAGCCCTGGCTGCTGCTCGCTGTCACAGCTCTGTGTGACTCCTAAAGGCAGGAGCCAGCTCCTTCCCAGGGTGTGTGTGCACTGCTACCACACCCCACAGCTCGGAAAGGCCATTACCAGTGACCACCTCCCTCCACAAGCATGAGCTTTGCTGGAAAACATATCCTTGCTGAAAAAAAAATACAGGAAAGGTCAAATAAAAATGTCCTGCCAAATGCAATGGCAATGCATTTATGTGTTAATGCAATTCAGCTGAAAAATGTCACAAATATTGGAGATAAATGGTTTCGCTTTCCATGGCAAGACAATTTTTCTCTTGCAAAACTCATCTTAGCTGATATCTTCAGGATGCTTGAAATCACAGAAAAAATATTTTACTTTGATGCAGGATTTAGGGGCTGCAAGCTGGGAGCAGTTGTTGTGCAGTAGCACAGCACTGACCAGGAGTGTGTCACCTGCTTCCCAAACCCAGACTCACAGAGAGCCTCAACCTCTGCCCCAAAAAATTCCTAAACCAGACAGATCAAAGGAATATATTGTGGAACCTTTATTTTTGGACACTTCTCCTTCATGATGGAGGATGCAAGTCAAGCAGTGCAGCTGTGATTTGTGTGATTTGAGTCCCCCCTGTAGTTTGCAGATACACAATGTGTGCTCCTGAGCTGTTCCTGAGATATTTTCTAGATTTCCCTGTAGTCAGCCCAGCCTATCCAGGCACAGGAGTTGGAGCACAGCTCTGCTGACCTGATCCCACAGCACCCTGTACCCATTTTCACAGGAGAATACAACCCCCAGATGTGCTCACACAGCTGTAATTAAGAACGAAGGCAATTAACTAACACACCTCTGGACTCACCCAGAGACCTGCAAACTACCCAAGGACCTTGGAACCCTTCTGGATCACACAAGGGCTGAACCTTAGAAACCAAGTGGGTGAGAAGAATCTCTCCCTGCCGTTGTCACTGCTGGGCTGGGGACAGAAACAGGAGAGGTCCCAGTGAGCCAAGGAATAAAGAGGCAATGCTGGAAACAGAGACAGAGCATTGGGGCCAGGCTGTGCTGAGGAAACTCCAATTAACACGGCTTGATGAGCTTCAGAGAGCAGCTCAGACTGAGGGGTCAGAGCCTTGCCTGGCCCCAAACCCTGCCCAGAGGCTGCTCCAGGCAGAGCTGAGCTGGAGGAGGTGCCCTGAGGGACACGAGATTGACCCAAGGCACTGAGACCAACCCGTGAGGAACCAGCCTGGGCTTTGCCTGGCTCACCCTGGTGCTTGAAACCCAACACACTTTGGTGAACCAACCTTTCACGGGAGTGGGATGTCCCTGGGAGCACACGCTGGGCACAAGCTCTGAAACTCAAGATTAAGATGTGCTAACATTTGCATGGGCAGGGACAGGCTCAGAGGTCAGCAAAAGTCTGATTTAGGGGTGTTCAGACAGCACCCAGCTCAGTGGCACAATGCTGGGCTCAGCAGAGGTGCTGCTGTTATGTCAGAATAAAACCCTGTCCCACAGCCTGGACTTTGCCTGGCAGTGGGATTCCAGCACTGACATCCCAGAAAAGTGCACGTTTCAACAGGTGGAGTGGGAATGTGGCTCCTCTCCCTTTGCCATGCAGTGTCTGTGCTCCCAGGTACCAAAGATTCCCGAGCTCATGTCACTGGGAGAGGAAATAAGGAAGTGGGAGGTGCCACTGCAAAGTTTAAGAGCCTGAAATAACAGCACAAATCACTGCTGAAAGCACAGCTGCAACATTCCCAAACTCCATTCCCAAACTACTGACTGCCCACGTGCCAACAGAACTGCCACCCCTGCCAGGCATCCTCCCTCCCCAAAATCCCCTCCAGGACAAAAACATCTCCCCTCTTGCCAGTCTCCATCCTGAGTTTAGTGCCCTAAATTCCAGCTAAAACATCTTTCATCCCTTGCCAGGTACTTCAGTCAGCAGTTCACTGACTATTCAGACCAATCAGCCCTTCCTAGGAAAGGTGTGAGCAGCCCTGAGCCTTTCCAGGGAAGAGCAGGAGCTCAGGGCAGACACTCGATGGCTCCGACTCCAGAGGAGTCCCAGGGTGTGACCTCAGCTGGGATAAAACTCGAGAACTGCAAGAGAGCTGCTCACTGCTGGTTCTTGCCATTCCACATGCTCATCCCAAGGGCCCAGGATATTGGCCAAAAATCCGTGGATCCCTTCTCCTGGGGGACAGGGAGAGCAGGCAGTGCAAAGCAAGAGCCATCAGGTGAACGTGAAGTCAGAAATTCAGCCCTTGAGCAGACACAGTTTCACTAAAGGTTCCCCCAGGTTTGTTGGGGAGTTGATGAATTTCGAGTGGCAGCTCTAAAGCCGAGACTGTGAAGTTTTCTGTAGCCCAGGGCTGTCTGATTCACATCCAGGTGCTGACTCAGGAAGGAAAAAAGGTGCAGAGGTATTGCTGGAACCTCTGTGAAACCGAGAAAAGGTGGCAAAGGGATCTTCAAGATTTACAAGAGATCTGATGAATGACACAAACCAGGGAGGAGCTGTCCTGGACAAGCTCAGAGAAACTCTAAAACCAGAGTAGAATTGGTGGGCAAAGGTTAAATACAGAATAGTGGAGAAGAGTCAACACAAGTTCTGTGGAAGGTGGTCACTGCACACACGGACCAAGGACAAGGCAGATGTTGGTGTCTGCTTGGACATGTACAGGTGACAGATTTCCAAAACAGCTCATGTAAGATAGGCTGGATACCTTCCACAATTCCCACCAGGAGAAGAAGGGACAGCAGGAGAACATAGGGCTGTGGAAGCAGGACTGGCTTCCAAGGGAGGAAAGATTATTCTGATCTCTAAAATAGAGTAATCAGGGGGAATGGTGATAATTTATTAAATTTTAGATGTAAAATAAACGAGGCTGTAGCTAAACTTGCAGCCCTTCTCAATGCAGGGCACAAGGAATGCTGAATTATCCATGTATTCATACAAACCATAAAATAAAGGGGCCATTAAACACAAAGATACTTTGACACAGGAGATTTTGGATGTGCAGACTGCCAGAAGCTGGGGAAGATTCCGAGGGAGCATCTCAGTCTGCCACCCTACTTCTGTTCATGCTTTTGGCTTCACATCTGTTATTACCCCGTGCTGAGAAGCCACATCAACCTTTGTCCTGAGTTTTACAGTCCTGGACAGGGATTATCTCAAAGATGTCCTTTGGCCATGACACCCACTGGGATTTGGGAGAAGGTGGCATTGCCATTCTCCAGGTTCTGAAGGATGTTGGGTGCTAATATTTGTACAAGAAAGGCACCATAAAAATATTTGAACAATTAAATTCAATTTCCAGAGCAATCTCAATAGTGCACAGCAAATACAGCCTAGGACCACACACAGATACTGAGCCTAATTCGTCATTTTCATCATTCAGAGCAAAAGATTCATGGGAAAAATACTTCCTAAAACTGGACCCAGCAACACTTTAAATTCTGAAAGAGGTAATGCACCATCCTACACAGATAGTTTGCACAGGCAAATCTACTTAATATTTATTATTATTTTTATTATTGTTGTTGTTGTTGTTGAACTTCTGAAGTTGCAACAAATGGAGTAACTTGGTTTTCCCCTAAAACAGGAGGTCAGAAATAACCAGGTGGATAGAACACAGTTAATGAAATAAGCAGTAAATTGGTTAATCCTGTTCTAAACCAAAGCTAGAACACACTTTCCTGTGACAGTGTCCCTCACACTTGTCACCTGAAGCAGGGCAATGTCAGCAGGAAATAATTAAATAAATTATATATATTATAATTATATAAATTATATAAGTAATTCCACCACTTTGAGGCTGCCAGGATCAGGAGTCTCAGAGCCCAGGCACAGCTCCCAAAACTCATCTGTCACACAACTTTCAATTCAGACAAGCAGCAGAGGAATTCAGGGAGGTGCCCAAGGCCAGGCAGGTGCCAGGGAGCAGAAGCCACTCTGAGAGCCAGGACAGGCACCGAGAGTGCCCTGTGTGAGTGGAGGCTCTGCAGGCTCCCACCACAACTGTATTTTATCAGGGCAGAGCCAACACAGGATCTGATCAAGATCACAGTATGCAAACATTTGTACAAGACTGTATATAAAATATGCAGATATTTGCAGTCAGGCAAACTGCATCGTTTTAGATGATTTAGGGTTTATTATCTACAGATCATACAGCAAAGAAAGTGAACTCTTTGAATTAATGCACACCTGCTCACAATCTGAAAGAACAATAAGGATCTCCAACTTTATTTCTCTCTCCTTTTCTGTCTAAGCACTTTGCTAAATTCATCTATTTCCTTTAATCTCCTTCCAGCCACATTCCAGCTGCTTAAGAGACTTTTAATGAGAGTCTGTTCCTGTGCAATGCCCAATGTCCTCTGCATCTGAAAGGTCTTAAAAACCAGTAAAAATATGCCTTTCCTACCTCTCCCAAGTAAGGGGAAAATCAAAGCAGCCCACAACAGGACTCCATATCTGATTTCAGCGGCCTTTCATGTTCCACAGGAATATCTACACCCCACAGAGAGCTGCAAGGAGCCTTCAGGAAAGGCTGAGAGAATGTGGGGCATGGTGGATTGAACCAAGGCCCGTGCAGTGCACAGAGGTCCCCAGCTCTGTCAAACACAGTTTTCATCCTTTCAGAAACAGCACAATTTAATCCTCCCCATTTGTCCCTGGAGAAAGGATGGCCTGTGAGTGTTGCACTGTTGTGACTGATCAGGATTGTTCCTCTGCTTTGTACCCCACTGCCTGCAAAGGAGGTGGCAGAAATCCCCAGAGCATCTAAACTATAAATCTCAATAATCAGTATTGAGATTTAACAGTTGATATCAAAGCTTTTTACTTTCCTCCATCAGAGTTGTCATTTCAGCCCCTCGGGCAGCTGTCTCTGTACCTGTTATCCTCCAGGTTTTCTATCAAGTTTCTGCTCCTCACAACGAGAAAAAGCTTGACTTAAAACCTCAGATGAGTTCACATGACATTGTGAATCAGAATCCTTTGAGATGGATTGTTTGCTGTTTGCTGCAAGCCCTGTCTGGGAGCAGTAACAGATGATGTGTCCAGGTCCAGACTCATTTTTTAGAAAGAATTCTCCTGAAGTTCCACAGAGACCAGGATATAAAATTCCTGCATGAGAAGAGCTGCCAGTTTGGGAGGAGAGGAAATATCCAGATCAGGCTCCTGCACAGGGCTCTCCATCCTCACCTGCTCTGGGCTCCCACAGTCTGGACATCCTTGGTTTGGCTCCTTCCACCTCCCAGCTCAGCCACAGGAAATATCTCCATGTGGGTCCCAATTCCAGGGCACCACTGGGCAGTCATTACAGGGGAGAGCAGATTTTCAGTCTAACTCTGGACTGGCCACTTTCCCCAGAGCATTCCTGGCAGGAAACACTCAGCACCCAGTGGGATGGGTTTTTAGAGCCTGTGCTACACTGAGATAGTGACTAGAGAGAGTCTGGGAGCTGAGAGAATCAAAAAGCATCCATGAAATTCTTTCCCTCTGCAATGCATCTGCAGCCCCACAGCCCCTCTGCTCAGACTCCATCCTCAGTCTACCAAATTCAGCTGAAAATTTCCTTCCCTCTCCATTTCTGCTCTTTCTCTCTCTTTTTTAATACCCCAGTATTCTGTGTGACTGACAATGACAACATTGATGTTGTAACAAACCTTCCTGAAAGAGGATTTGTCCTTTGAGGAACAATGCTGCAGCCTGTAAATAATATCAGCATTTAATTATCAGCTCAATAGGAAGAGAAATATCCTCAGAAACCTTTCCAAGAGCACTCAGAACTGGACACCAGAGTCACTGTTTGAGCTTATTTGGCCCATTAGATTGATTAGGGAAATGCTGCAATAAGACATTTACCAAATAAAACAATGGAATGTGGGTAACTGGGCTAATGGGATGGAAACCAAGGCTTGCTGGACATCTCTAGAAGGACACAGGAGATGTGAGGACAGCCTTTTTAGGGATGATCATATTTACTTTAAGGTATAATTTGACATATGATGCTGTTTCCAAAACTATGCAAGGCCCAGATTAAATACCCTGTGAGTCCCGTGCTGCTTTTACCCTCTAACAGCCCCCAAAATTCCTTCCATCAGGAAATGAGCAAAAATTGTGCCACTGGCTTTGTTGGAGCAGAACCAGCAGTAAATCCAGAGGGCATGGGTAGGCAAGAGGAGCTGTGAGCCCAGCCAGAACATCCTGAGAGATCCCAGGCACCCCTGCAGCCCCCACAGGAATTTCAGGATGAGTTATAAAGAAATCTGCCCATGGAGCAGGGGCCAGCCTGGCCCATGGGTGAGACACGTCCCAGCCTGTTCCCAGCTTTGATCAGGTTTGGTCCTTCCACCTTCCCACCAACCTCCTACCTGGGGTGGGTCTGCTCTGGATTCTGCCCTGGGAGAAGCTCTTTGCCCTCCAGCACATCCTAAATGCCTTTTCACCTTCTGAAACATGAGCAAGGAGACAACAGGAGGCTTAGAGCTTTTAATGAGGTCTGGAGACATTCTCACCACCTGAGGAGCTGAACATCCTGAGAGGAAAAGCACGAAAAGGAGGGAATGCCTCACAGGAGGCTGCAGGGTGGGGGAGGATTGAAGCCAAGGTGGGAGCAAAAGCAGCACAAAGGGAGTCAGGGGGTGAGGACACTGCTGGATTCCTGCCTCCAGAGAGCCAGGCAAGCCCAACACTGCCCCAGCAACAGCCAGGCCACCTTTCACACAGGGCTTCCCTTCCCTCCCTCTCCTGAAAGCAGGTTTTAGTTTAGCCCTGGGGACCCAGCACCAGCTCAGGATCTGCTCAAGCACAGCCAGTGCACAGACCCCAGTGAGCTCCAGGTACTGGGAATGGGGTCAGAGCTCTGCCCACAGCTGCTGCCATTTCAAAGACATTCCCCTTTGTCCTAAAACCATAATAAAAAATTGCTTCCCACTGCCAGAGGGCGGGGTTAGATGAAATATTTGGAAGGAATTGTTCTCTGTGAGGGTGGGATCCCTGGGAGTGTCCAAGGCCATTTTAAAGGTCCCTTCTAACCCAACCCATTCTGGATTTCTCTGAATTTACCCATTATAATGCTGTGTTCACCCTGGCAAAACTTTATTTTCTGTATTTAAAGGTGAGCTGCATCTTTGCCAGGCCCTTGGACCATTTTTGCTGGACTATCCCATACACTTCATGCTTTACCTTTGCCATGATGGAATCAAACTCAGCATTTCCTTCACCCTTTGAAGCAGCAATTCTTCACCTTTGCCACCTCCACAGCAGAAAGGGTTCAGGTCCTGTCTGTGCACGTTGCCATCCAAAAGCCTCCTTCACTTGTTCTTACATCCTTGCAGGTTTTCTCCATTAAGTGTTTGGAAAGCCAATATTTGGCTCACGTGCCCAGGTCCCTCTTGCTTGGCTAAACTTAGAAGCTGAGCACTGACCCAGGGTCCCCAGTCCCCTCCCAGCACTAATTTAGGTGGGAAATTGGTTTTCTCCCAAACCAAGCCACATCAAACATTCACTTCTAAAATATTCAAGGTCCTCTCAAGTCTATCAACTCAATTTTGTATCTGAAAGCACCCATGGGTCACACTGCTCATCACCACCAAACTCACTGAGCTCTTAGAATTAGGTTTCCTCTTTTGATTTTCAGATGGAGAGGTGAGGATATGCAGGGCACTCCTGTGTCAGACCCCTCAAGGGGAAAAACCCACATTGAAAATTGAACCTACACCCTCAGATCCCGAGCTGTGCATGGTCCAGAGGCAGCACACACAGATTCCATGTGCCCAGAAAGCTGCTTGTACCAAATAAATCATTGACACAGAGCAAAGGATCACTCAGGTTGCTTTAACAGAGTCCAGCTTGAGCAGTGGTCAGTGACAGCTCTGTGTTATCTGAAAGGGCAGCACAAATTCATTCATTCCCCGGGCACAGCCACGTGCAGATCCCCGTGGCTGGGAAGCCAAACTCTCCCTGCAGAGAGTGAGTGCTGACACAGGCTCTGAGTGACTGAGAAAGGGGAGCCCCCCAGGCAGGGGCTTAGCTGTGAATTAGACTGAATGATACAATTAATAAATTGAAAATCCAGATGATTTAAGGAAGCTTTGCAGCAGAATGAAATACCAGTCGTGTCCTAGGTGAGAAGTGCCAAGGCAGCAGACACTTCCCAGCAAACATAGAAAGAACTGTCAGGTACATGGAGGGAGGATCAGTGGAGAGGGAGCAGGACCCTCCAGGTGTTCCATGCAGCACAGACCAGTCCTGAGTGCTACAATCACTGAATTACAAACGCTCCTGTCTGCTCTGCCCTCACTGCACCAACAGCTCTGCTTACCGTGAGTCTGGAAATCCTGCCCGAGGAGCAGCTCACACACAAAACAAGACAAAAACCCCCAGAACACTCTGCATGGGAAATTCTGCCTGGTACAAACCCATCTTTGCCTTTATCCCGAGCAAATTAAACGTGGGGGGAAGACACAAACCCAGCAGCAGCTGTGCCCAAGTGATTCTGATCCTGCGGTGTCTCGGGCTGGAGCAGCAGTTCTGCCCCCATCCCTGGGCTGGCTTTGAGCCGTGGAGCCCCGCAGCACCTTCCTGTCCCCATCCCTCCTGTGCCAGCCCCACCCTCCACCTTCTCCCCCAGGGGAGCAGCCTGCAGGGAGGGGATAACTCACACCCCGGGCAGACCCGGAGCACATTTCAGCCGTAAAATCCAGTTTTCCTCTCAGCCAACAGAACTTCCGACCCGTTTCCACATCCCTCTCTTGGGCGGTAAATCCTCCCCTGCTCCGCTCACTCCGGGCTCGCCGGGGGCTCGGGGAGGCTCCTGCGACCCCCGGACCCCGCGTCCCCTGCCCCGATCGCCCCTCCGGCCGGTGCCGGGGATGCCCCGGGGGCTGCAGGTGCCGGCTCGGCCGGGACCTCCTGGCAGCGACCGGGACGTGCCCGGGGATCGCGACAGCCCCGCGGAGCCCCCGCAGAGCATGAGCGGGGAACTGCGCTCCACGGCCCCGAGCTGCCCCAAAGAACGCTCCGAGCTGCCCCAAAACACGCTCCGAGCTGCCCCAAAGAACTGTCCGAGCTGTCCCCACGGTCACCCCGAGCTGTCCCACGGACACTCCGAGCTGTCCCCAAAGAACACTCCGAGCTATCCCACGGTCACCCCGAGCTGTCCCATGGTCACCCCGAGTTGTCCCCACGATCACTCCGTCCCCCCATCCCGTGTCCCGGAGCCTCCCCACGGACCCCGCGCTCCCCCCGGGTCCCCGGCTCGAAGGCGGTGCCGGGGCCGGTCCCGCGGGCGGTGCTGACCCGAAGTAGGCGGCGGCGGGCGGTGGCGGCAGGAGGAGGAGGAGGAGGATGCGGCTGAGTTTGGCGGCGGAGCGCATGGTGCGGGCGGTGCCGGTCCCAGCTCGCTGCGGGCCGCCCGGCGCCGCGGCTCTTTAAGCGGGAGGCGGGGCGGCCCCGTCCCGTCCCGTCCCGTCCCGTCCCGTCCCGTCCCGTCCCACCGCCGCCGGGAACCCCCGGGGCTCCCTGGGGACCCGCCGCCCCCCAGCCCTCGGGGACGCCGCGCCGGCTCCCTCCATCCCCACGGGATCCCTCCATCCCCACGGGATCCCTCCATCCCCACGGGATCCCCCTATCCACACGGGATCCCTCCATCCCCACGGGATCCCTCCATCCCCACGGGATCCCTCCATCCCCGTGGGATCCCTCTATCCACACGGGATCCCTCCATCCCCGTGGAATCCCTCCATCCCTGTGGGATCCCTCCATCCCCACGGGATCCCCCTATCCACACGGGATCCCTCCATCCCCGTGGGATCCCTCCATCCTTGCTGAGTCTCTCCTTCCCTTCGGGATCCCCAGGCTTCCCTCGGGGCTCTGTGCCCCCCGGACTCGCTGGGGCTCAGCTCCAGGCTCCGGGCTGCCCGGCAGTGCCCCATGGAGCCATAGCTGTGGGTACAGCAGGGGATGATCCCGTTTCCAAGCCCCAGCACTGCCTTCGGGCAGTTGTTAGGGCAGGGAAGCATCAGGGAAGAGGTGAAGAGGCACCTGCTGTGCCCGGGCACCCAGCAGCCCCCAGCACATCCCTCGTCCTGCTCCAGCTCACTGCTCTGCTGTTCATGGATGTAGATCCCAACACGTCCCAGAGCACGGAGCAGCTCCCACAGAAACCTGTAACCAAACATGCATTGCACAAGTGACATTGCCCGGAAATCCGGGGGGAACGAGACCCTTTGGACGTCTCCAGACAAAGCTCCCATCCCAAGACAGGCACCTGGCAAATCCAGACAAGGATGGCTGTGGCTTTTCCAGCCAAGTCCTGCACACCCCCAAAGATGCCCATCCCTTCACCTCTCGGGGCACTCATCCTACAGATATAAAACCCTCCAGGGGGAGGGGGTTTAACACCCAGCCTGGTCCTCCCAAGTGCAATTACACAAACCTCCACAGAGGAACTCAGAAGCAAATTTCCAGAACCCAAGAGTGGCCATTGGGATAAAGATGCAATGCCTACCCTCTGAAAACTCCCCCCCAAAATGCCAGGACTGTGGAGCCACACATGTGGAGGGTCTGGGCAGGCACATGAAACTATCCCCCCAGAAAATGGATGAGAAGGGCTCTGTGCTGGAGGTGCCCTGCTGCAGGTCCCACCCTCCTCCAGACCCCGGGTACCTGGGAGGTGCTTTGCAAAGAACACAGAGCTGGGTGTGAGGCTGAGAAACCCAGCACTTTCTAGAGACAAAGAATCCCAGCAGGATCCTCAGGATGTGGAGGGTAAAAACCAGTTCCCTGCTACTGGGACCAGTGCTGTTCTCCAGTCTGCACCAGGGCTCGTCCTTTTTGTTTCCCTTCTGGCGCCTCCCCAGGGCAGAGCATCCCTCAGCCCTGTCCCTGCCTGGCTGGCAGAGATGAGCTCTCAGGGACTGGTGATTTCAGGAGCGGGATTGAGGCAAGCAGGGACAACATGAACAGTCAGCATCTCACACCAGTCCTGCTGCAGTGGGGAGGGGAAGCCCTGCTCTCCTCCCGTGCTCTGTCTTGAGCTGGGCTGTGCCCCCGGCCCCGGTGGCACAGGAGGTTGGGCAGGGCTGTGGTTTGGGAAGGGAAGCAGGGCGTGGTTGAGTGTCACAAAAGTTCATGAAGGGGCTGAGATGGGAGTAGCAGATTCCATGAAAAACGGGGTGGAGAAGGGCAGTGCAAACTTTCAGCCTTTCAGAGCTCCCCAACACCCAGGACTGCTCCCCATGAACTGCTCAGCTGCAGCCTCATCTCAACCCTGTTGTCCAAATATTCAAGGAGCAGCAAAATTCCATTTCCATGCCCCTCTGAAAAGTTCTTCTCCTTCCCTGCTCTTGGCAGGGCTCTTCAGGTGACACACAGAGATTTGCTGATTTTGTCACCCCTGTTCAGGGATGTTTGCATAAGAAACATTTTTGATGCTATTTTTCAAAGAATCACAGAATAGCTTGGGTTGGAAGGGACTTTACAGCCCAATTCATTCAGGGACACCTTCCATTGTCGCAGGCTGCTCCAAGCCCTGTCCAGCCTGGCCTTGGACATTCCAGGGATGAAACATCCACATTTTCCAGTGAATTGTACAGGAATGACTGAGAGAGGGGGTTACGTTCGATAACCTTCTCATTTTTTGACTCACCTCTTGCTACCACAACATTATGCAGAGGATACAAGCCTGGGCATCCAGGAATTCTGGACATCAGCATTTTCTGAGAGCACCTCAGAGAATGCATTTGTACATCTGTAAGTATTTTTCAGCCACAGTGCCAGGATGTCCCCAGGCAGATCCTGGGAGCAGCTCAGGAGGAGAGCAGCCCCCTGAGAGTGGAACCACGTGGAGAGCACCGTGGTCCCCAGTGTCACATCCAGGCCTTGATGTCTTTGGCAAGGAAGGTCACAGGGCAGCTCTGCAGCTCTGCTCTCCAGATCTGGGTGCTGTGCTGCTCCACAGTCCCAATCCTTTGGGTGTGGAGCTTCCCAGACCCCTTTTCTCAGACTCTGTGACACCCTTAAGCCCCTCCTGGGTGCTCAGCACCTCAGTGTGCCAGGGACCTGCCTGGATGAGTTCACCCTGTCCTGCCTGGGGAAGGGAGCAGGGCAGAGCTCCCACAGCACCTCTGCCAGAGGGAATGGGAGGGATGGTGGCTCTGGGCAAAGCTGTGGCAGGTGAGGCACTTCCAGTTGTTGTGGAAATCCTTGGAAGTCCAATACACGTGGGCAGATTCCCAGGAGAGCCATGAAGCCTTGTAGAGGAAGGAAAGAGTCCTGGACCCCACAGGACTGTGCAGCTCCCCCCAGACCTGCTGAGGGTGGGTGCAGGGCCAGGACCCAGGTGAGGAAGGGCCCACAGAGGACAATCCTGTGCTGATGTTTGAATCCATCCCAGACAGGGAATTCCCAGGACAGAGCAGCTCCTGGAGGCTGCCAAGGGAGGCAGCTCAGCAGTGCTGGGGCAGAGGGCCCAGACACCTCTCTGGTGTCTCCTGGGAAGTCTCTGATGTGAGCAAGGTGCCTTCCATACAGTTTGGAGGCCGCATTTTCACACCTCTGGCAGTATCTGTCTATACTGGAAGAGTTAGGTTGGAAGGACACATATTCCCTTCTGGCTGGGGTGAGGGAGGGAATTCCAAACAGTGTGGAAGTGTCTGGGGGCAGGAGGGAGCTCCAGGGCAGATGGAGGAGCAGCCACAGTCCCTGGTGTCACAGCAGGGGCTGCCTGTGCCCATCGCAGCCCCTGGCTGCACTGAGCAGCTCCAGCAGGAAAGGCTGAGCTGCTGAGGCCATGGAGGGGGGCTGAGCTGCCCTGCTTGGTCCTGGCTCCTTCTGCCAGCAAAGGAGAACCTGGGAGAGGTGCTGGGCTGAGGAAGGACAGCCCTGGCTGTGCCTTCTGCTCTCCACACAGCAGCACAGCTGGAGAGTGACAGCGTGGGGGACAATGTGAGTGCTCTTCTTGTCCCCACAGCTCTCTTCCTTCTTGGATTATTGGGCAGCTGCTGCAGCAGGGCCTGTCCCCAATTCCTGCCTGGCACGAGCTGTGAGAGAGCCCAGAATGGGAGGGGGTGTCCAAGCCAGGAGGGGGAGCACAGTCCTGGAGCTGCTCCTGGGGAAAATCCAATGACCCTCAGGAGTCTGTCTGGCCAGGGAAGAGCTGGGTCAGAGGGGGATGAAGAGGAGTTGGTGTCTGAAGGAAAGATGTCAGGAGAGACACCAGACAGAGCTGGAGGAGGACAAGGTGCTGGAGCTGGCCATGAAGCAAGTCCAGGAGCAGGAATGTGGTGGCTCTGTGCTGCCTCAGGACTTGGTTCCAAGAGCAGAAGGGAAAAGGCTCTGCCAGAGACAGGGCTGAGCTCAGGTGAGTGGGGATGCTGGAGAACAACATTCATCAGGGGAGAGGAAAATTGGTGAAAATAGGAAAGCAGCAAGAGAACCTGAGGGGGTCCCCCTGCATGGGTGAGGCTGCTCCCACTGTTCCACTGCACAGTGCAAGGCCGAGGCTCAGGCTTTGCCATGGAGCTCCGAGCCAGCAAAACCCATGAGAGCCTGGAGAAAGAGCAGTTGTCTTCTGTCCTGGCAAGTTCCTATATCCCAATTCCTGAGGTAATGCCCCAGGGCTCGTCATTGCAGATGCCTCTCCAGTTCAGTTCTTTGATTTCAGAGCTGATTTGAGCTGTGCTGGTTTGACAGCAGGTTTAGGGGCATTTCCCAAGGCACAATGGCCATGTTTTTTCTAAAGCAGATCATTTCTGAGCCAGCTGCCTGTTGCTCTGTTCACTGTGCCATGGCCATCTGTACCTGTATCAGCAGTGATTTCACACCTACAGGTTACACAGGAGTTTTATCCAGAGTGTTTCCAAGGACACTTTAATCCAATTTCAGTTGCCATCTGGCTTCATTTAATTCACCACAAAGAGCCAAATATTGTGAGATTTTGGAGAAAAAGTATTTTGAGCGATTCATGCAAACCCGAAAAAGAATTCCCACTCAATGTTTCTTTTATGCTTGATTTGACTTCACAGGAATTTCTGATATTCAGGTATTGATTAAATGTATTGGTCATAATACTCACATTTTCCCAGCCAGAGCTTTGCAAATCCCACCCCTTTCCTCATCTGAGTGTAAATGGGTCCATGCAGCCCTGCCCTGCTCAGAGAGCCTGGCAGCAGGTCCCACACTCCAGAGAGGGTGTCCAGGACCCCATGGAATCACCAGGGTTTGTACAGCCCACAAAACAAAAGCCCCTGCCCTTCTCAGGAGAAGAAAGCTTTGGGATGGGCAGCAAAAGGGTCTCAAAGCCCCTTTGTCAATGACTGCCCAGGAGACCCAGAGAGGAGGAGGTGACAGGGAGGTGACACCACCATCCAGCCCTCCCCTCTAATTCAGTGTCCTTTTGGCTTCTGTGCAGCACAGAGTTGGAGGGTCCCATCCCCAAGAACTAAGCAATATTTCACATTTCTGTCGTGCTCGTAGACGTTTGTCCATCCCAAGGGACAGCTCATATCTTCTGCAGCAACTCATCATCTCCTTCCTGCACTGCCTGGGCTTCACAGGCACCACACACAACCTTCAGAGCAACAAAAAACAAAAATCAGGAGCAAGGCCTGAGGGTTTCCCTGATTCTCCAACACCCTCAGAGTGTCACATGGCATTGCCTGTCCCCAAGACTTCTCCTGAGGCTCCTTTGGCCAGCACATGATCCTCCTGCTTCTGCTGAGCTCACTTCCTCTCCCAGCAGTGTGAGACACACCTGGGCTGCCCCAGGCTGGGAGAGATCCTTCCCATGGCTGCCAGGAATTGCCACCAGCCCAAGGAAGAATTGCATTCATGCTTTTGAGAGACCCCAGCCCCTCGTCAGCCATCCCATCACTCAGGACCTTTGGTTCCCTTCACTACAGCTCCCAGCACCTGCCCTGCTTCTCCTGGGTCTTCATGGGCAATGAGGAGAACACAGTGGCAGAAATTCTCTCTGTGTCTCCTGGTGTCCTGTTCTCTTTGATGACCACCCAGGAGGTTTGAGATGACATTTACAGAAGGCTGTGATTACCTAAGCACTCTTTGTATGTTGGAACTGGTTGTAAATAAGGAGATGATGAATTAGCTCAGGTGTCAATGTTCCCATCCCAGGCACGACACAGATCCCTCCTCCCCTGCCCCCTGTGCCCCATTGTCCTGTGCTGCTGAGGAGGGAATCAACCCCCAGCTCATTGCAGAGAATGTTCTGGAACGCTGCTGCTTCTCCCCCCAGGCCCTGCTCTGCAGCTTCACCAGCACTCAGTGACCCCATCCCTGGGTTTGGGGTTTTCCTCAGCTCATCCCAGGGGGAATGGCAAGGAGCAGCAGCTGTTGCCTATGAGCAGCCTGGTTTCATGGGGCTTTCATGGCACAGGTGCCTCTCCCAGCTCCCACCTGAGCCATGGAGCAGGGAAAGGTGTGGGGACCCACAGGATCAGAGATGTGGAGAAGGAGCTGCAGGGTTGGGATCCCTCAGTTTGGATGAGAGACAACGCATGCAGGAACACCAGAGTTTGTCCAGACATCTCTGACAGAGAGTGGGCAGGAACTTACAATTATTGTGACAGTGAGTTAAGCTATTAAATGGCATTTTAAATAAGCCCCCCCCCCACTGGATACTGTCCCTCACATAGCCAGGACATTGTCACCAGGAGCTCTGGGAGTGCAGGTGACACCAAGGCACAGAAGCCAAATGTTCCCATGCAGTTTAAGAAGAAACCATGGAGATTTATGGAAGGAAAAACCCCCACTCTTACTAAAGCCATCAACACTACCTTGGGCTGGGGAAGTCCCTAAGCTGCAAATTCTTGCTGTCTGGGAAATTTTTCAGGAGAAGTCTCGTTACGTGCACATTCTGTTCCTGTGATTTTCCTGAGGAATCTGCTTTTGCACACTGTTGCTGCTGGGCAGGAGCCAAATTTCAAAATCTAAACAGAAAATTGGGGAAATTATGAAACAGATCAAAAGAAAAATCAAATTACAAAGGTGGCGAAAATGAAAGCAGGGGACATGTCAGGGATCAGAAACACGCAGCCCTCGGGAAGATGAAAGGCAGAGGGAACATGATGAGATTCCTCGGGAAAAGCCCTGACAGCATCCAAGTACCTGGTGGGGATTTCCTGGTGCAGCTTTGTCTGGAGATCCAGCAGGTCAGGGCTGGAGCCACAGACCCCAGTGGGGCTGGGAAATGCCCCAGGTTCCTGTTTGTGCCATGGGGAGCAGCTCAGCCAGGGCAGGGGACACTGAGGAGTCCCAGGGCCCTCAGGTGAGGTGGCAGAGATGGAAGGAGAAGCATCAGGAGCTGCAGAGGAGCTGAAGTCCAGACTCAAAGTATGCTCCAGGGTCTGCCTCTGCCCAGACAGAGTGAACAGACTGTGAACATCCCCACCTGCACACCCCACACAGGGGGCCAACCCAAACCTGGCAGAAACTGAAATCCTGGGTTTCCAGCTTGCTGTGGCAGTGAAAGGTCCCTGTCTGTCCAGCAAAGCAGGAGGGAAGGATCAGATGTTCCTCGGGATATTTTGAAGTGAGCCATGGTGGTGTCACCTGCCCTAGAAAGGACAATGGCCTGTGTTGGGCCAGCCAGGAAGGGAGGTTGGTGGTGCTGCAGTCTGGCAGGGAGGCAGGAACAGGTCCCTGCCCACAGCAAGGGGTTGGAACTTGATCATCTCCCCTTCAACCCAAACCATTCTCTGTCCTGTGATGAAAACCCAAAATGAGGAGGAAGCAGAGCTGCATCTCTCAGCAGGGCCTGCTGTGATCAGACAAGGGGTGATGGGTTTAAACTACAAGAGGGTTCATCCAGACCAGATATAAGGAGAAAAAAGGGTGGGGAGGCCCTGGCACAGGTTACCCAGAGCAGCTGTGGCTGCCCCATCCCTGGGAGTGTCCAAGGCCAGGTCAGACAAAGGTTGGAGCAGCCTGGTTTTGTTGAAGATGACCCTGCCCATTGCAGGAGGTTGAAAATAGATGGTCTTTAAAGGTTCACACCACTCTGTGATTGCTCAGACAGGACTGAGCAGGGCCAGGATAGTCCTTGCACCCTGGAGAAAACAGAACAGAGAGGAGCTCCTCCATCCTGGTCAGTCCTGCTGAGGTCCTAGGAAGAGGCCAACAGCTCAGAGAGGCCTCCATGGAGGTGTCCTGGCTGGACAAGGAGTGTTGATCCCAATTACTGCTCAATCAGTCCACGTGGAGCTGCTGGGAGGGAATCAGAGACAAACTGAGCCAGCCTGAGAGCTCAGTGCTGCCTAAATGAATCACTCTCCTCCTCCTTTCTTTATACCTCTGCTCCCAGCTGCAGTCCTGGCCACTGTTTGACACCATAATCTGCATAATTCTGCATAATCCATGATCAGAACCAGTCCATGGAGAGCTCTGTGGGTCCCCAGCTGGCTCCAAGGGGATGCTGGGTGGATGCCCAGCCTTTGGCAGCTCCCTGCTCCTGTCAGTGCTGGGCTGGGAGCTGAGCTCCTCCACCCAGGAGCTTCTCCTGGGCACATCCTGGCTCACACCTGGTGGCCAAGCCCTGAGCCAGGCCAGGGACTGTGCAGGGGAACCCCTCAGCCTGAGCCCAGCCAGGCCCTCAGCTGAGCTGGGCTGAGCTGAGCTCACCCAAAGTGTCTCCAGTTCTACCCCAGGGTCTCCAGATGGGTCCTTTCCCCACTGAACCCAGCTCCAGGTGCTGCCCTGGGACGAGCTGATGGCTCTGCAGGGAGGAACAAATTGTAATTTCCAAAGCACTGAGCACACATTTCATCAGTCAGGTGCATTCTGGTAGACGAGTCAGGCTCAGCAGAACAAAATCCAGGGAGTGCAGCCAAGTAGGGCCAGTCCTGCCCCCTACCCATCCTCAGCCAGTGGGAACACATTCCAAGAGTGGGACCAAGTCCTGGATCATTTCTGAACCCATGTCACTTAGCAAATGCTTTTGGGAACTGTGTTTTGAATGCTCTGGGTTTGCTGTCCACCACAGTTTCCTGGCCACAGCTTGTGGGCCAGTGGCTACGTGCTCTGAGCTTCCTTTTCAGGGAGCTGCACCCTCCAGACATCTGTGGAACGGCCACAGAGGGGACAAACAGGAGCACGGGAGCAGGGAAGTGATTAAGAGGAAACAAAGTGGATGTGGATGCCAGACTGGAGGGTTCTGAGAGCAGGCATGAACTACAAACAGCCTCACATCGATCATCTGCTATTGCTTCAGCAAATAAATGGAAGTGGGGTAGAGCCTGGGAGACTCAGAGGCAAAGCACGGTGCTGGGAGGAATAGAAAAGAACAGAAAAGGAATAAATTGGGGCTGAGAGGGAAGGCAGGGGGTGCTGATGTAAGGCACACCCAGTAAAGAAGAGGTTAAGGGCTGAAGAAATTAATATTTAAGCTACAGATTAGTAAGAAACAGAGGGAAAAAAATATTATAAACTTTCCACACGAATTTGGCAAAGTGGGGGTTTTCTGTCGGGGATTTTCTTTCCTTCCTTCTACAAACAGAAAAACATCACAGCCTGAATTTGCCACTCCGACTGTCCGAGGGGGAAATCTCCAATAATCCAATTTAAAGTCTAAATTTGCAACCGAAACGCGTTAAATTGGAGTGAATTAACATCAAACGGGAGTCCTGCTGTGATTCTGGGTAAAGCCGAGCTTTACTGATCTGGGCTGCTCCGCTCCCATCCCCGGCTCCGCTGGCGCTGTGCTGCCAGCAGATGGTACTGTGCCCCAGGAGATGGTTCTGTGCCCCAGGAGATGGTTCTGTGCCCCAGGAGATGGTTCTGTGCCCCGGGAGATGGTTCTGTGCCCCAGGAGATGGTTCCGTGCCCCAGGAGATGGTTCTGTGCCCCAGGAGATGGTTCCGTGCCCCAGGAGATGGTTCCGTGCCCCAGGAGATGGTTCTGTGCCCCAGGAGATGATGGTTCTGTGCCCCAGGAGGAGATGGTTCTGTGCCCCGGGAGATGGTTCTGTGCCCCAGGAGATGGTTCCGTGCCCCGGGAGATGGTTCTGTGCCCCGGGAGATGGTTCCGTGCCCCGGGAGATGGTTCTGTGCCCCGGGAGATGGTTCTGTGCCCCAGGAGATGGTTCTGTGCCCCGGGAGATGGTTCTGTGCCCCAGGAGATGGTTCTGTGCCCCGGGAGATGGTTCTGTGCCCCGGGAGATGGTTCTGTGCCCCGAGAGATGGTTCTGTGCCCCAGGAGATGGTTCTGTGCCCCGGGAGATGGTTCCGTGCCCCGGGAGATGGTTCTGTGCCCCAGGAGATGGTTCTGTGCCCCGAGAGATGGTTCTGTGCCCCGGGAGATGGTTCTGTGCCCCAGCACACGGTACTGTGCCCTCGAGCATCGCTGGCTCCCCCACAAATCCTTCCAAACTCTGGGAAAGGTGTTTGCTGCTCTTCCCAGCCCTCCCGACGCCCCCACCGCCCTTTTCTGCCCGAGGTGAGGGGGGGCTGCTCTCGGGACCCCCTCACTCCGCACTGCTCTGGGCTCACACCTGACAGGTGACCCGGATTCTGCTTTCCCCCATCACCTGGAGCTCTGCCATCCCTCGGAGCTGGGGGAGGGGGGTGCACTGGGTTTGTCCCTCTCGTGTGGTTTTTCCAGGTCCTCCTGCACCCTCCGAGCTGGGACACGCCAGTGATGGGCACTGCCAGGAGCCCACGCTTTGGGGAAGGCGATTTTGGGGACAGAACCTGTGCTGGGCTTTGCTGGACAGCCCAGGCTCGTCTGTGGTGGGGCCAGGGGACAACCAGAGACCCCGGGCTTGAACCCACAGCACAAAAGGGCCCAGAGCAGCAGTGGCTGCCCCTGCATCCCTGCCTGGATGGGTGGGGTCCCCTGGGATAACGGGAGGTGTCCCTGCCCACGGCACGGGAGGGTCTGTAGGGTCCCACCCAAACCCCTGTGGCTGTGGTGTCGGGGCAGCTGTCACAGCCCACTGGGTGGCACTTGTGTCACGCTGTCCTGGAAAGGCCCCTCCAGTCAGGCTTGTCCCCAGGACAGGGAGCTCAGGTGGGAGCTCTGCAGCTCAGCACGAGGGGCTGCACCACCCTCGCTGCAGTTTAGGACAATCTCCCATCAAACCAACATGGTCCTGGAGAAACTCGAGGCATTGAGGTCAGCCACTGGATGCAAAAGTGTGATCAGGACACAAGATGCTGCCTGTGCCATTTCTGAATCCCAAACTCACTCTCATGATCATAGAGACAGGGATCCTGCTCCAACACACAAACTCTCCCTCCTGAAGACATTTCCCACCAAAACTGTGATAATAAAACAAATGGAGCAGTAGATAAAGGTGGTACTGAGGAAAATAGAGATTTACCCCCAATAAAAGTTATTTTTCACCACTTAGCCCCACAAACAGGACACCAGGGCAGCTGAGGGGATAACCCCAGGGGGGAACATGTGGCTGTGATGACATGGAAAGAAAAATGTAAACCAGAGCAGTGACCAAGGAAAGCCTGAGGAGCCCCGACCTGAGGAACCCTCACCTGAGGAACTCCCACCACTCTCTGCATTGGGAACTCTGTGGGATGGGCACAGAGAGGACCACGCTGGTGGGTGATGCTCCAGTTGGCTTTTTTGCCTTATTATTGAACAAAAGTGGATTTACAGGGATCAAAAGTGAAGCTCTGGTATCTTTTTAGCTCCATGAAGTTCCAGCTTCCCCTGCAGTAAATCCTCCAAGGCTGACACTTGTCAAGCTCCATGATGAGAAGGATGATGCTCAGACACTCTGAAGGGTGCAAATTCATTTTATTTTTGTCTGAAGACAGCAGGCAAAGCCCTGCAGAAGTGCCAAGCACTGAGCCTGGAAATTATCCAGGCAAAGCAGGACCATGGCAGGAGCTGGGGAATGAGGGGCAGGTTGGGTGGGAGGAGGGTGAGATGCAGGGCTGTGTGTCCAGGGAGCACAGTGGGAACAGGAGATACACAGAAACAGAAACACAGAAATCCGTCAGAGGCAGCACAAACCTGGCTGCAAACATTTGTCCAAGTGAGTGTCAATTGAGGCAGCTGCTCTTCATTTAAAGATGTTAACCTGCCTTCATTGCAGGTCAGTCCTTCCTGAGCAGAGAGCTTCTCCTCTGGGAGCTCATGGGCATCGTGGCTGAGCTCCTGCTGGGATCCCAAGGCTGTGCCCTGTGCCCAAGGGTGAATTCTGCTGCCCCATGCACGGTGTGTCCCTGCCTTACCTGCTGCACGGAGCCTGGGAGGAGGAGGGAGCAGGATCCTGGCTTTGAACCCTCACTGGGAGCGTTCCTGTGAAGGTGCTCTGGACTGTTTCAGTGTTTGGTGTTATTATCACACACAAAAACTGGACTGAATCAATACTTATAAAGCAATACAGCATCTTCTCAGAGAAGTGCTGGTGGGAAGGAGCCTTTGGAGGTCTCTAATCCAAGACTAATGCTGCAAGGTTCCCAAGGTTTTGTCTGCCCCAGTGTCCAGAACCTCCCAGGATGGAGATTCCACAGACTCTCTGGGTATTAAGATCCCTTCAAACACAGTTCTGGGTTTAAAAGGAAACTCAGGAAGCTGATGGCAACAAGCTGAGATCTGCACAATCATCCCTACATTGGCACTTGGACCCTCCAGCCCCACTCAGTGCCTGGCTCTGCTCTCAGCAGCTGCAGGTGAGAGCCAGAGCAGGGCCCTGGCCTGGGCTCTGTCCCTCTGCCACATGCAGGTCACAGCATCCAACAGCTCAGCTCAGCACCAGCGAGGGAAAGGGGCTCTGGAGCAAAGCCCCGAGGAGGGGGAGCAGGTCCCAGCCTCGGTCACCCCCCGTGTCCCCACAGCCCTCCCAGCACCAAAGCTCCAGCAACACCTGAAAGCCCCAAGGATCCATGGAAAAGCAGAATTGCTGACCCAGCTGAGCCCAGCTGGCCAGGGCTGGGCAGTCTGTGCTGGGCAGGGCTCCCAGTGCTGTCCTACCCTGCAGGAGAATCCTTGTGCTTGCTGGCACCTCGTCCTGCCCTCTGCCAGTTTGTGCCTGTTTGTCCCTCTGTCTGTCCCTCTGCCTGTCTGTCCCTCTGTCTGTCCCTGTGCCTGTTTGTCCCTGTGTGACACCCACCTGAGCAGGACTGTGCAGCACATCCCCTGTGGGCTGACAGTGCAAGAAAAGCTCAGCCCTAACCCCAAGGTGAGACCCAAGAGCACAACCTGAGCCCTACAACACAACTTTGGGGCTCGAGCTATGCAATTGGCACTGGAGAAATCGGGGGAGGCAGCACAGAGCTGGATTTATCCCTTTCACTCCAACTCCTGGCACTTGGTCAGCCAGATCCCTCTGGAAAACCCAAGAACTGTGACAAGCTGTGACAGGAAAACTCTGTCCAGCTTCCCTGGAAGAGGCCTTTGGTCTCCCTGCTGGTGGAGGCAGTTTGGGAGCTGGGGCTGGGGTGAGGACACACAGAGGGAGCTGTGTGTCAGCTCTGGGCACAGAACACTCCCCAAGTGCAGGGGAAGCAGGGGAGGAGGGCTGTGCTCCGTGCTGGGGATAATGGGCTGGAAGAGGCAGAGATCTGCCCTGTGGGGACGGGTCCCCAGGGCAAAGGATGCACAACTTGTCCTAGATTCTTTTTTTTTTTTTTTTTTTCCTGAGATCCGAATGTACAATTGCAGGAGGGGACAAGAGAGAAAATGAGCTGAAGGCTCGTAACTGCAGAGGCCGGTCCCTGTGAGCAAAGGGCCACATGTCCCCTTTTATCGCCAGCCATAATTCCCTCCTTGGCTCAAAGGAGGCTGTGAAAAGAGCAGGACTGGTTCAAACTTCCTTGGGGTCTCCGTGGCAACCAGCCCTGCAGGAGCCTTTTCTTCCTTTCCCCTCTTTCCTCTTTTGTTGTTGTTGTTGTTGTGTCATTAAAACTTCCCGGATCGAGTCCCCACCAGGCTGCTCCTCAGGCTCTGCTCCAGACCTCCTGCCTGCCTCCAGCCAGCTGCCCTCGCCTCTTCTCAGCCCCAGCCCAGCAAAGCCCAGTCCAAACTCAGCCCCAGCTCACTAAAGCCCAGCCCAGCTTCACATCGGGATATTTTTCCTGTCCCACTTTGTATTTTAGTTTCTTCCAGTTCAGCCCAACATCCTCAGAGGGCTCAGACAAAAATGGGGATTCTCTGGCTCCTCCAGGCCGGGCTGTCCTGGAGGGGTGTGGGGCAGCCCAGCCCTGGCACCCCCGTTCTGCAGGCCCAGGGCTGAGCAGAGCCCCTCTTGTACCAAGGGCTGGGGCACAGAAGGGGCTGTGGGGACCTGCAGAGCCCCTGCCCTGGCACAGCAATGCCAGATCCAGCCCCTCACAGCCTCACACAGCCCAGGATGCAAGACCTGTGATCTGTGCCACCCATCCCTCCCTGGCAGCACCCATGGCATGATGAGTGCAGTGACCTGGAGCCGGGGAAACAAAGCAAATCCCCTGGATTGGAGCTCCTCCTGTTCTGTGCTGCCCGTGCTGGGCTGTGACACCTCCCCAGTGGCACAGGCAGGGCTGGGCTGGGAGCAGATCTGGGCTCTGGGGAGCGAGGCTCCATCTCTGCTCTCTGGGAACAGGGATAGGACTCAGGGAACAGCTGGAGCTGTGCCAGGGGATGTTTAGGTTGGGGATCAGGGCAAGGTTCTTCCCCCAGAGGGTGCTGGCACTGCCCAGGCTCCCCAGGGAATGGTCCCAGCCCCGAGGCTGCCAGAGCTCCAGGAGTGTTTGGACAGGGATGCCCAGGGTGGGATTTGGGGGTGTCTGTGCAGGACCAGGGGCTGCACTGGATGACCCTTGGGGGTCCCATCCAGCTCAGGACATTCTTTGAGTCTCATCCCGTGATTCCAGATGGAAACGTTTCCTGTGGGCACAGCAGCTCAGCGAGAAGTGTCCCAATCCTCACAGTGCCCCAGGGCACTCACAGCCAGCCACAGCCCAGGGAAAGCACAGCCCTGGTGGAAATCCATGAATCTGCTTTTCCCGCAGCAGCACAGGCATTCACCCACATCACAGGGCCCCAGCTACAACATGTGGAAAATCACAGCCAGAGGCAAGAAACAGCTGCTCTCATTCTTTTACCAATCTCTGGGATAGTGCTGGGCTGGAGTCCTGGGCAAGGAGAGAAGGAAGGGGAGGAATGACTCTGCTCCCGGTGCTCTCCATCCCTCCCCCATCCCTGGGATGCATTCCTGCAGATGTCGGGGTGGGCAGAGCTGCCTTAAACAAGCCCAGGACCTGGGGCGTAGTTCCTTCATGTCAGATTTACTGCAGCCCTGAGAGGCAGCTCAGCCTCTGCCGTGGATCCAGGCTGCCCCAAACACGAGGTGAGAGCTCCCCTTCACATCCAGCTCCAGAGGGACACCAGGAATTGGCTTTGCAGGGTTTTGTGCAGTGGGGCTGCTCCCAGGAGAGCTCTGAGGCTGCTCCCCCCCCCAGCCAGACCTGTCCCACCTCTGGCCCATCCTCAGCATCCTCGGCCATCCCTGCTCCCTCCCATTCACCCACAGACCCCTCACACACAGCTGGGCTCTGCTCAGACCCACCCATCCCACCCAAGCCTCCCCTGTATCCCCAGAACTGCTTCAAACCGGTGAAAAAATCACATCTTTGTGCAACAAAAACCTTCTGAGACCTTTCCCACAGGCCTTAGGCTGCCCTAAGTGGCTCAGGTGGAGACTGAACACAGCCCTAAATGGCATCTGAAAATAATTTTCCCACTAAGAGCTGATGGCCGATGGAAAAGTGTCCTGCTGGACCAGACTTCGATTTCCCTTTGCTTCAGAAGAGAGTGGGGATGGTTTGGAGCAGACAAGACAGGGGAGCAGAAGGTGAACAGAGAACACTCTAGAGCTGCATCCCAGGCTCTGTAAGCCCAGAGCAGTGCCCCCACTTGATGCCAACACTATTTCTGGCCAATCTGTGCCAGTCAAACATAATAAACTCCTCGTATTTCCTGAACTTTGAGATGGGTTCTGTTGCTCTCTCTGTGCTCCACGTTGCCATAGCCACTAAAACCCATGGCTTAGACCTCCATTAGGGTTTTGGAGTTTTCTTTTTTCTGAACATCTCCTTGTTAAAACAGAGGAAAGATCTGGAAATCGAATGGAGTTTGAAGGGTGAGGTGCAGAAGGAATTGAAGTAGATGACAGTGAAAGAAAGGTGGTTTTAGTGGCAGCCTGTACCTGCTGCAGCCCATGGGCACCCATGGTGAAATGTCCCCGAGGATTTCAGCCAGCAGTCAGCCCCTCACTGCTCTCCTGTCATCCCCCAGCCACAGGGGACATTTGTGACTAGAATGAGTCTGGACAGCACCACTTCTCCTTTTTCTGCCCTTCAGACATCAAATCTGGGGTTCCAGTTCTGCTCCTCTGCTCGTCAGTATTTGTCACTCCTGTGGCTCTCTGCCGTCCCTTCGTGCTCCAGCTCAGGAGGAGCTAATGGGATACACACAGAAAATGGGATTTCCAAGAAATCCAGGGACAGATGAAGAACCTGGCCCAGCAAAATCGTGTGAGGAGCTCTTGGGAAAGTTGAGAACACAACACAATTTTCTTGATTTGGATCTGAGAACAGGTACTACAGCAGGTTACACTGCCAGTGTTCTAAAATGTAACCTTTCAGGTTTAATAAAAATACATCTTTTGTTGGTTTTTTTAAAACAATTTTTAAACAAAAATTGATTTTTTTTTCTTTTTAAAGGAAAAAAAATGGAAAAAAAAGAAAACAGAAAAAAAAAAAAAAAAACCAAACCAAAAAAAAAAAAAATTACCGGGGCCTTGGCCACAAGCCTGGGATATTGCAGGAAATTGGCTGATTGGCTGAAAAGAGTTTCTACCATCACAGGTAGAAAAAAATATCCCAAGTGGAGGAATTCTACATCAGCAGCTTAGAATAGTTTGGAAATAAATGAAGTGAGGTAAAGGCTGTTTGCAGGGAAAAAAAAAAAAGAAAAGAAAAATAAAAAAGAGCTATAAAGTTCTTGCTAAAGCAGTAAAAGCAGTGGCAAAGGGTTTTGCTGATCTCAGAGGTGTTATCACAGAATGGCTCTGTCCAGGTAACACCAACTCCCAGCACTCCCAGCACAGGAAGAGAAGAGGAGCAGAGGCTGCAGGAGCCAGAGGGATCCAGGAGAGAGGTTTGGCCAAGAAAAATGAGGAACAGGGAAGTTTGGAGGGAATGCCAATGTTACCTGTGACAGGTTAGCAGCAAACAGAGCCCTCAGAAACATTTAGGATTTCAGTAGTTTAGGATGGAAGGAGTCAGACAGCTCATCAGGCTTTGAGGAAGGATTTCCTCAGCTCTTTCAAGATTTTCTCTAATTATTTACTGTAGGACTGATGAGCCATCAGAGTACAATGTCCTATTTCACCTCCACTTTAGACTCCAACAACAAAATTTAGATCTTCAAACCAACAAACCCAGCTTGTTTTAGGACTTGCTAACCCTTAAAAGACCATTGTCCCAGAGATCCACCTCCAGTTCCTGCTCCTGGCCATGCCCAGAAGTGAAATTCAACCTCAGCACCCATTTCTGCCACCCTTCCTCCCCCTGTGCCCTGGGCTGGACCTGCAGGTCAAGCCCTCGGAGCCCTTAGGGCTGCACCTCAGGCTTTGTACATCCCCAAACCCCGAGCCAGGGCTCTAAACCCCTCTGAGAGCTCATCCCAGTCCTCCAGCTCCTGGCCTTGGCTGTGAGCTGTGGGCTGGGCTCTGCCCCTGCAGCAGGAGGGCTCGGAGCTCCTGCAGCCTCCCACGCTGAAATCCACGCTGAGCTCAGCTCCAGGACACTCCACATCCCATCACCTTCCCCGGGCACTCGGCTTCTTCCTGCCGGCAGGTTCAGATGGAGAAAGGAAGAGAAGCTAAAAGAAGGCAAAGGTGCAGAGTTAGAGCCCCAGGGGAAGGAGAGGCACCTTTCCCACGAGATCACAATGCTCCTTTACTGCAGTGATGCTGGAATAAAGCAAAGGATCCCCTCAGCACCTCCAACAGTGCCACAATGTCCATGACACACAGGCACCTCTGTGCTGACATTGTGAAGGCAGCAGGACTTTTCTTGAGCAGCCAAACCTCTGATTTCCTCAATTCCTTTCATTTCTGGGCATATTGAAACTGGGCTATGAGAGTCAATATTGCCAAACTAGACAGAGTGATGTGATTGAACAGACCCTCAGTTAATAAAACTGTCACTCAGCAGCACAAGGAGGTATCTATGAGTGAAATTTTGAAATTGTACTCTTTTGGGTAACTGTCATTTGCTCTTAGAAATTACATTTATAATTAATGTTTGCTGTAGAACTTATAAATATTTGTTCAGGCTAGCATGAAATATGCCCAGGATAATTTTAGCATGTACGCATCAGATTTTCATTTCACAGCAGAGAAGACTCAAAGTGAGCCTGTTCCCTCCACAGACAATGGAGTCTTCATCCCTGGGACACAGGTCCTCCTCCCTGGGGAGCTGTGCCCGCTGTGTCAGGGCTTTGGGGACCAAGGCTGACACAGCCAAAGACACAACTGAGAGCTGCAGTTGTTCCTCTGCTCATTTCCCTGGCAGAAACTCAGAGCCAAGAGTCTCCTGTAGTGGGGTTAGGGACAGGCAGGACCTTCTGCTCCCAGGATCTCCAGTCCAAAGCAATGACAGACACATTCCAAACACAATCCCCTCACAAAAGGTGGGACAACACAAATCCCTTATGATGCTGGGACAAACAGGTGTTCAGAGAGCAGTGGAATGGAGACGTTAAAGGATTTTGGGGGATGAGCATCTCCAGAAACTTCCTCAGACACCTGTTGGAGCCATGGAGAGCATTCCCATGAATTCAGTGTGCTTGGGATCAGCCCTTCACTGTGCATCTCTGAGAACCTGCCTGTGCCACGTCAGTTTGGTGTGCTGAGTTTTGTATCCCTGCTCTTGTTGTAACACAGCCCTTCCCGAGGCACACTGAGATCCCTGCCTGACCAAAACAGCAAAAAAAAGCCTCTGAAATTGGGTCTGGGGTCACTTTCCCTCCTAGTTCCTAGAGGAAGCACTTTGTAGCTCATTATTGGCTTGGTTTATAAGTACCAGCACCCAGAAATGGATAAGGAGCATTTTGTATTCCCCAATGTCTGATGGAACATTTCAGCCACAGAATCATTGAAGTTGGAAAAACCCTTAAAGATTATCAAGCTCAACCATTAACCCATCACTGCCAGGTCCACCAAGACCTCGATGATGGTGTCCAACCAAGAGCAATGCAATTCACATTTCAAAAGCTTTCCCAGCTGGATTTCTGCAGTGTGTGAGGTTTTTGTCCTCTCCTGTGGGCTCAGCCACCTGCGGTATCACCTGAGACATCTCACTCCAGTCTCTCCATTTGCTGCCTCTCTAGCAGTGCCACTTTAATGACAGCAAGTCTGTCCCTCAGTCTTTTAATCCTTATTCTGCTTGTGCAGCTTCAGAACATCCACCAATACAAATCTGGGCAGCTCTTGCAGTTCTGCTTTTGCCAGAGCAGCTCACGGGCACTTCAGGGCATTTCACACAGCCCAGGGAAGGGAAGAGTCCCTGGGACCATTCCCTGGGCCTGGAGTGAGACACACAGGGGCTCCTTCATCCATCCTGAAAAACTCCCTAAAGCTCCAGAACAGGTGGGTCATTCTTAAGGGTCTATTTGGAGCAGTTCCTGTCCCACACTAACCCCAAGCTGTGACTAAAATCTCTCCCGGGCTGGGTAAGTTGGCTGGGCCAGCTCCACACCAGGGTCCATCTTCATGGTTAAAAACATGGGCAGTAAATTTCAATATCTGGGGAAGATTTCCAGTATTTAATTTACTGGAGCAGATTAAATTCATGTGTCTCCAAATGTCATTTGGCAATCGCTGCTTTCTTAGACCCAGGAAACTGAGTTCAGTAAAATCCAACTGGGATCCAGGAACAGACTACAGCCAACATCTCCTTTGGGATTCTAAATTTCACAAGAGAACAAGAATATTTAATATCTGTGGTGGGTCATAGTCAGCTGGAAAACCCATCAGAGTAAGCCTGGAGAAATTTGGCCTCCCAGTGCCTGCAGATGCAGGGAGGGATGGAGAGGGGAAGTGTGAGCAGCTCCTGTGTCCTCCCCTGGGTGTGCCATGGCCAGGACAGCAACCCCCCTGTGAGAGCAGCACTGCCCAACTCAGCATCCAAACACAGCCAGATCAGGGAGAATGGCAATCACGAGCAGCAGGAGCAGGAGGCACCACGGGATCATGGAATGGTTTGGGTTGGAAGGAACCTTAAAGATGATCTCATTCCACTCCTGCTACGAGCAGGGACACCTTCCACTGTCCCAGGTGGCTCCAGACCCCATCCAACCTGGGACACTGCCAGGGATGGGGCAGCCACAGCTTCCCTGTGCCAGGGTGCAATTATACAACAACCAGGAATTTGTTTGTGCCCAGAGCCCTAAGATCAGGAGAAGCTCTGGAGCTTTCACAACCATGAGATGCATTGAGCTGCCCAAGACAGGACCTTGACTCTCCATTGCTGCCATGGCTCTGAAATAAATGGATTTGTTGTTCCTAAAGCACCTGATCTCGAGGTGGCTCCTGGGGCAGCCCCAGGGCAGCAGCAGAGCTGTGGCTGCTGAGATGCTTTAGGAGAAAAAGCAACTTGTTTGGCTTCTCCCATTTCTTTGTCCCATTCTGTCGAGTCATCCCCTCTGCCTGCACAATAGCTCCTGTTAAAACAGGCTCTCCATCCAACAAGGATTTTTAAGGAAAATCTTTGTTGGGTCTATTTGCAAATTATAAAACCGATTAGGGTTTTTTTTTTGTTTGTTTGCCTGTTTGGTTTTTTGTTACACGTGTGGGGTTTTGATAATATTTCCATCTTCCTGCAGCCAGAGATGCACTTCACAAGCAATCCATCGGTGGGACCTGTCCCCACCTGCCCGCTCCCCTCTCACCATGACATTGCATTTTTTTCTCAATGGAAAGCCAGGCTGCCACTGCTCCCCGTCCATCCACCCACCACCCCCACACTGAAAACCTGGGCACTGCAGGTTTCATTTCAACTTTATCACCACTTTTGCCCACACCATCACATCCCGAGGGTTTTCTGCCCCTCTGGCCCCATCCCTGTCCATCTGAAGAACAAGTTCTGTCTCATTCCCTCTGTGAGCTTAAGCTCGATCACAGCCACCCCTCAGCACAGCCACCCTTCATCCTTACCTTGCTGAGTCCTGGCATTCAGGGCAGCACATCCTGGGTGAAATTGGGGGAAAAAAAAAAATAAAAAAAATTCAAACTCCAAATCCTCCCCCCAAATCGCAGTGGCCCAGTGGAGTGTGGTGCACAGAGGGTTTGTCGGTGGCAGCCAGGGCTCGGAACAAAGTTGTGGGGTGGAGGGGGAGGAGAGGCTGATTGACAGCCCTGGGCTGAGCCTCATCCCTCACCTTGGGCCATGCGGTCTGATTGGCCGCCTGCTGACATCCCCGAGCCCTGCACTTTTTAATAGACGCTTTTGGATGATCTACGGGGGAAAGGCTTGGAGAGGTGTGTTTCTGACAAGCCAGAAAGTCATCCGAGCCACGAGGGACTTGGCTTCACTCTTTTTACCCCCCCTCCCCTTTTTTTTTTTTTCTCCTTTTTTTTTTTTTTTTTTTTTTTTTCCTGGGAGGAGGGGGATTCTTCATTTTGGCACTTCATGTTTTTCTGAAAACTTCGCGGCGATTTTCCCCTTGCACCAGCCTGGACTAATGGATTACCACCTGCTTGGACTAATTCTGTCTTTTCTCTTCAATGGCACAAAGGTCTTAGCCGGTTACCCAATTTGGTGGTAAGATTCCTTCCTCCCCTCGCCCTTCCTCTGCCTATGATTGATTAATGAATTCATTAATTATTAGCCACGGGAGCTGTGTGCTCCTGCCTTTCCACCCCTCGCCCTGCGGAGCTGCCCATGGTGGAGTCGAAGCGTAATTTCTTCCCATTTGACCTGTAATTAATGAAATCAGGGAAAAGTTTGGGGGTGATTTAGAAAGGGCCATGCCTGGGTTTCCCTTTGCGCAAATGGAGGCTTCCCCACCACTCTTAATTTCTCCATTTTCGGCTCTGTAGCGATGGGCTCTTGGCTCGCGTGTGAAAGGATGCGGTTTTATTTCCTTGTGCAATGGGAATTTTGTCTCTCGCACGACTCTGCCACGGGGATTTTCTTCCTTTCCATGAAACTGCAATTGATCCTTTTAAAAAAAAAAATTAATTCTATTTTCTGTTTGGTTGCTGCGTTTTTTTGGACTTCTTTCCCTTCTTTTGTTGTATTCTGTCATGTGAATTTAGTCGGGCAAATAACGCAAATGGCACCTGAGAAAACATTCATTAGGAAAATTGCTGAAAGGTGGATTTTGTTCATTTTAATTATGGAAATGTCGTTAATTTCCTTGCACCATTGAGAAAAATAAATTTTAAAAGAATTGGTTATATCTTATAATGAGGCTGATAAGTAACGTGAGTTACTTATTTTAAAAATAAATCTAACACTATATAAATGAATACAGTAACAAAATGCAATTGGAAGCCCTTTAGAACAAGAAATATAGAATTAAATATTCCAGGTCATTTCAACCCAGCAGACAGCGAGTTGCATAACAGAATACTTCAGTTTATTTCTCTCTTTATGTAGGATTGCTTGCCGGAATATCTCTTGTTAAGTTTCTGTATGTGCCAGGTAGGGGCTGGTGATCCGGAGGGAAAACAGGGAGATGGTGGAATTTGGTGCTACTGAGATCCTTGGGTTATTTTTGCCTTTCCAGAAAAGTCTCTCTATTTTATTCCTGAATTAGATCCTTTCAGTGCCAGCATGGAGATGGCAAGAAGTAGGTGGCAGTGAACTTGGGAATGGACTGCCATGTCTGGGAATATTTAGAATTCAGAAGGGAAAAGATCAATTTATTTATTTTTAATAATGCATTTATTACTGTGGACTTTGGGAAGGAGAATGTGCCGTTCCAGAGGAGAAAGACTGAGGACACAATGAGGAGTCCCCGCTCAGGAAGCGTTTCAAAGCTCCGCAGGTTCATGAAATGGCTAAATCACAGCAGGTTTTCCTGGAGAATTAAATGATTTCCTCGCCCTGAGCGTGGCTGCTGAACTTCAGGCGCTGAGCCTGGGGCAGGGGAGGCTCCTGAAATGCAGAGAGCAGAGCTTTGATTCCTCCCAGCCCTTTCCCCCACCTGGGCAGCGCTGTGCGGGCACGGGGCAGGCGCTGGAACAGGTCAGGATGCCAGGGCTGGGTCCGAGGCAGGGACACCTCGCCATGACATCAGCTCTCAGCATCCCACCAGCCCCTGGCCTGCCTCGGGCTTTAATAGAAATCAGGATTTCATGCCCAAATCAAGGAGGGTTTCAACTCTCAGAGCGAGGAGCCGAAACCTTCTTGACGAAAAGGTCTCGTTTTCCCTGTGAGCAAAAATGTCCCCGCGAGCAAAATGTCCCCTGTGCCTGTTTTCAGACAGGTGTGTGCCCCATTCCCTTCTCCCAAACCCCCCGAGCTCACCCCAAAGGAACAATACAGAGGACACAGAGGCAGGGGCATGGCAAGCAGCATCCCTGGGAAAGGAGGGACTCAAACACAGAATTTCATCCACAGATCCAAGGTTTGCATATTTTTGTGGATTCTGGCAACACCAAAGTGCCAGAGAGTCTCTGCTGCTCTGGAGGGACGTGTGGTGCCCCATGTAGGGCCGAGGTTTCAAATGCTGTGGGATTTTAGAGGTTTCTTGAAGGCTGAGGGAGCAGGAGGGCAGGAATATCTGGGCCAGGGCTCCCTGGCAGCTCAGGCACAGACAATGCTCCCAGAGCACACGAATTAAAGGTGTCCTTTGGTCCCACTGAAGGCTTTCAATGTCTGCTCTGTGGAGGTGAGGTTTGTGCAGTGGGCTCTGGCATGGTGTCATCTATGCTCTTATAAAAACATCATTTTCCAATTGTCTTCCTGATCCTCTGATCTTTAGGCAGGCACAGAGCAGCCTTTGGGGGATGAGCCCCACTTGCAGGGTTCAGCACACCCCAAAACAGGGCAAGGGAAGCAAAGGTGGGGCTCAGCATCAGCCTGGTCCCCTGTGCTGCTGTCCTGCACCCCTCCAGGCCAGGCTGGGCTTCCTTCCCCCCAGCTAAACCCAGCTCTGCTAAACTCGAGACCTTCAGGGGGGCTGTTCATGTGGCAGAGCCCCAAGGATGCTGACAGCAGTGCCCTGTGCTGCTGCCACGACCTTCCTGGGGGTTTTCCTGCTGGACAGGGAATGTTTTGGCAGCAACATCAAAACAGATCCTTTCTGCTGTGGGACAGAAATGAGAAAAATGTCTATTCCTGTGGTGGGGAGGAAGTGTCTGGGTGTGTCTCAAAGAAAAGAAGTGTGGCAAGAACGGGGTCTGATCACCTTGGAAATGGGTTTGGGGGTGGCTGGAATAATCCTGCAGCTCCACGGTGCAGCCAGACAATGCCAGGAGCCCAGGAGCAGTGACCCTGCAGGGATAAAGGCAAAGGGATGGAGCTGCTGAGGGTCTGGGGGCTGTGTTTTATTGAGGGGCCAGGGAAGGACGTGGTTCTTCACATTGTCCAGGGAGAGGAGAGCCCAAGTGCAGCCCTGGAGCCGTGCAGGGGGGTCCTGCCCCAGCTCTGGGCACAGAGTGCACAGCAAAGGGAAGGTCCCTGTGCTGCAAACGCAGAGCTGGGGGTCCAGACCCACCGGATGGAGAATCCCAGAGGGGGGCTCAGCCCAGGGGGTGTTGGAAACTCCCTGACATCGCCCTGTCCCCGGCCAGGCAGCTCTGAGTGAGCTCCAGGGGTGGCTCAGGCTGTGGATGGAACCTCCAGTGAGCAGGGGAGGGATTTTGACACAGCTCCAACCCTTCTTCACATGCTCCCATCCCCTTAGAGCCGTGCAAGGGAACAAATGGGGCACAGATGGGAAAAGGTCAGCGAAATGCTGCCTGTGAGTGCTGACAGGAGGGGCTGAGGCCAACAAAGCTCCCTCAGAGACGTGTCCAACACTTTGGCTGTCTGGTTAGTGCTGCTAAAAGAGCAGGAGATGGGAGCTGTGGTGGGGCCATGGACACCAGGCTGCTGCTCCTGACCTGCCGGGGGGTGTGGTGGGAGCAGAGTGGGCAGGGGGCTGTTCCCAGCCCCTTGGGACATGCCAAGGCCTTTTAGGGCACCAAAACCACCTCCAGTTGTTGTTTTAATCCCAAATGCCCCGGTGGCCTGGATAATGCCATGGATGGCAGGACGTGTCCCAGTCACTGGGCTGGGGGACCACGGTGTGACAGACTGGTCCATGTGTGTGCAGAGACTGGGAGGGGGGCAGAGCTTTGTGGTGGCTGCTCTGGGAAAATTCAGCTGGAAATGCAGCCCATGGCCAGAGCTGTGTCAGTGCAGGCCAACAGAGATATTGTGTCCTAGGAAACAAGCAGAAATCACTGCCAGGATGTCATACACGGGCAGGGGCTGAAGAGCTCAATCACAGAGGCATTTCCACCCATGAACTGCCAAGAAACACCCAAAGCTCTCCTCCTCCATGGGCAGCATTCCCCAGAAGTCTTGAAAACCTCTGGTGTGTCACAGCCTGGAGAAAGGAGCCAGCTTTGGAGTCACTGGGGTAAACAGTGAGTAAAAAATTCAGCCTCACTCCTCTCATCATCCCTCAAGATCTGATAATGAGGGACTAATGAGACTAATGAGTGTCTGCCTGTCACTGTGACTGTCACCAAGTGCCTCTCCCCATTCAGCATTCCCTTGTCTCTAAGCTGATGATTTGGCAACAGCGAGAATGGCTTTGTCCATCCTAAGTTATTCAATTTTATCTCTACCCCACAGAAATGTTTCTGGGGAAAGCAGGAGATGCTGGCAGCAGGATCCCAGTGGCCTTGGGCCCTTAGGAAGAGACAGGGAGAAACTTCAGAACGCGTTCTCACTCATCCCACAGCAGCTTCCTCCTGAGGAAAAACCTGCGAGAGCCTTTTTGTGTAGATGCAGCCAGATGTGACATTTACCTGGTCCCCTTCAGCTGCCAGTGCCTCGCCTCACTGGGACAAATGGGAACTTCATTTTCTTGGCAATCAGGAGTTTCTCCTTCTTTGAAGATTCAAAACATTTTCATCCCACAGCCCATGTCCTGTTAGAGGTACACGGCCCTTCCAGCTTTATTGTGAAGGAGTAAAACTGAGTGCAGCATCACTCAGTGATCTTTGTGAGGTCCCTGCAGCTCAGGACATCCCAGGCAGTGGCTGAGGGAATGATGGAGGTCAGGGATGGAGCCAGGGGTGCAGCTCTGGCACCCCAAAGCAGAGCAGCCCCAAAGGCTGATGCACCAGGGCCCCACACCCACCCACAGCACAAACCTGGAGCCCCCTCCTGTCCCCCCTGCTCTAACAACACTCCCGTGCCCAGGGACCAGGCACTGCCCCCCAGCTGGCTCAGGACAGGATTTGAGCTCATCTTCTCACTCTCCTCTCTCAGGGGGGGCATCTCCAGCCCCAGGGACAGGGCTCTGAGTCACTAAATCACTCCTGACTTCTTAATTTCACCCTCTAGCTGACACTCAGGGGGCATTTCATTTCTGCTGCAGTCCTGGAGGACAAATGGAATTCTCTGCGTGGGTACCAGGGCTGTGAGCAGCATCGAAGGTTCTCCTCCCCCTGCCATTGGTGATCTGAGGCTCAGAGATGCTCATCAGACCCTTCCAGTGCCAGGTCAAACAGTTCAGTGTGGCTGGATTTTACGTGGAAAGGCAGGAAAATGTCCAAGCAGCCAGTTTTAAAGAAAAAACCCCCAAACATTACCCTGGAAATAATAAAGACAAAAGAATTGAGCTGCCTATTGAAACATGCAGGTGTAATGCACGGCACTTTCCATTATCTCTGTCATGTTTTAACTGAGTTTTAACATTTTCATCTGACCTGTGCTTCTGATCTCAGTGTCCAAGGCTCAGCATCAGCTGGGGCAGCCCCCTGGAAATGCCCTGGTGTGCTGGCCAGGCCCAGGGGCAGGGGGGACAGAGCCCAGGTGTGAGCAGAGCTCAGCACCCCCAGCACATCTGGCAGTGCTGCTGAGCTGGGCCAGCTGTGCCTCCCTGCTGAGCAAAGCTGTGTCTGTGTAATCTGGCTCAGCTGAGCCTGGCCTCTGGTCTGTGCCAGGCCTGAGTGAAGCATCCTTGGCTTGTCCAGCAGGAGTTTAAGCAGCTGCCTGAACTAACTGGTGTCTGACTGGTTCAATGTGTTCCATAGCAAATATGGAACATCTTTGAGAGTTAAGACAGAAAGAACTCTGGATTCAGAGTCCAACCATTCACCAGTGTGGACACATCACAGTCCTTGATGAAAGTCAAGGCTCATTCCATAAATGCTGAGTAGTCATTATCATTTTTACAACGTTATGAAGTTCATACCAAAGCCTCTCGAAGATATAGTCATGATTTTCTTTGTGTCCACATGGTTATGATCCTGTCCTAGCACACAGAACCTGTGAACTGAGCTCCAGTGCTCTGGATTCTCTGTTTCAGCCCACTCTTCCTGTCATTTTCCCAAAGGCAGCAGCTCTAAATGGAGCTTGGGATGGAAATGGAATCTAAAGAGCTCAGAGCTGCAGCTCAAGGAATTGATCTACGGCAGGGGGGTTGTGATGGGATGTCTGAGCCAGGCCTCTGCCCTGTGAAGTCACCAAGGCACACTCTGCTGCTCCTGCCCCTCTGTAAGGTCCAGAAAATCTCTCCCAGCCCTGATTTTGGAAGGGTTGGAGCCTCCTGGTCTCTCCTTTGCTGGTAGATGGGGCAGCCCAGTGGTCCAGACTCAACACCTGGTTTTCACTGGCTTTTGTTGGGACAAGACAAATTTGATGTTCAGCTGCTCCTGCTCATGCCACAGCCTCATTCAGTTCCCAACCACACTCAGAGGATCTGTCAGGGATTTTCCTAGAGGACCTGAAATGGGGAGGATTTGTCAGGAGCCCGGCTATCACATACACACAGTCACAGCTCATGTTCCTTCACTTACCTGCAGCTGAATTTTTGCCTTCTGTTGGCATTGCAATATTATTTTTGCTGCCCTGATCTGAGATCCCTTTTGTGTCTACAAATGGAAGTGGTTCAGTGATCCTGAAGTTTGCACAGTGATGCTGGATGTGGTGAGAGGGTCTCAGTATCAGGCTGTGTTATTTGAGGTTGTTTGGGTGAAGTTTTCAGGGTAAAGCAAAGTCTGGATGGGACATAGGCTGAGAGTCCTGTGTTTGTTGTGCTGTGATTAACCCTTGGAGTCCTTTAACACCCCCTGTGCTGATTTGCAGCTTTTCCTGGGATGAGCTTTTCCTTGGGACAGAGGGACCTTGAGAGCCCCCAGCTCCCCCACTCCAGGAGCCCTCTCTTCCCTTGACTGGGACCATATCCAGGACTCCTCAGAAATCCCAAACTGACCCCAAAAACAGGTGTTTGCAAACTCCTCACCTGCCCTGTCTGATCCTGCCCTGGTTGGGGATTCCTCTTTCCAGTCACACACCCAGCACACACCAAGGTAACAAAACACCCACAACAAACAGAACACCCACAACAAAACCTCCAGAGCAAGAACTGGGAGCCTTGGCTGCAAGGGCTCCCCTGCCCAGCCTGGAAATTGCCTCTTGATCACCTGGGCTGCCAGTGGAGCTTTGCCATCCCTGCAAGATGAAAAACCACACTTGGAAAAGTAAATTTGCCCTGATAAAGGAGCCATAGTCTCTAATTTGTATTCCGAAGATAGGTTTCCTGATTTGCTAATTTGCTAATTTGTCTTTTTCACAATTCACTGAACCTGTCTGCTTTTAATTAATCTTACAAATCTAATCAAGTCTAACTGGCACCTTTCCCAGTCCTTGCACTCTTGAATGAGAAACACTTTCCCTGCTGCCCTCCAGCACCGCCCTGGCTCAGGCTCCAGATCTTCCAGATCTTGTTTTCAACAAACTGACCCTCACTGGGGCAGGAAGGGTCAGTGCTGGGTGATAAAACCTCGAGGGGTTTTTTATTCTGACCCCATTTCTATGTCACAGAGTCACCCAAGTTTCCTGCAGTTACTTTCTAGAAATTGTGGAGGTTTATAATTAAGAAATTTGCAGTGGTCCTTGGAAAATGTCACAGGAATTTTTCACAAGTGCCACTCAGCTCTTGACTCCTCACTCCTTCCTCCCATGGACCTTGGGAGTTTCTTGCTGCCAGGGGCACACTTGCAAGGCAGGTTTTACCTGCAGAGGTCTCAGATGTTTTAGGGGGGTTTCTTTTGGGGTTTTTTGGGTTGTGGGTTTTTTTTATTGCTGCAAAATATTTCAACTGCCTCTTAAAATTCTGATTATTGCAGCCTGATTAGGTTTGGTAACCACCAACTCCCCTTTAATAAGTTTTTAATGAAATCCACCTGTTGTCTGTTTGACAGGGAATTCGTGCAGAGCACCGAGCCATGGCTGTCTCTGTATTTTTACTTTTCCTTTCATTTTGCTCATTTTCCCCCTCTAAATCTAAGAATAAGATCTCCAGAAACAAAGCCCATGTTTGTGGGTTTGCTGGGGCACAGGCTGCTGCTCCTGTTGGTTAAGCAAGAACTCAAAAAGAGTTGGGAGTTGATTTAAAAGAGGCTCTTGGCCTCAAGCATTGCTGCAATGCTCAGGATCACAGATTTGGAGACAAAACCCCCAAAGGAGACCCTCCCCTTGTGTGCTGGGGCTGTGATTTTCACATCCTTTTGGGAGCAGTGACACCTTTGTGACACCTGTGTGACATCCCTTATCCCAGTGCCAGGAGCATTGGGAAGAGCCAGACAAGAGGGACACGCTGGTGGCAGCACCACCAGGGATGTGCTCAGAGGCTTTGAAGGTGTTTGAAATCAACCTTTGTTCTGGTTTGAAAGACAGGTGTCTGCCAAGAGAGGCAGGAGCCTCTTTTTTAAAATGGAGAATGTAAACCCCCTCCCTACGAATTATTATAATTTTGAAATTAAGGGGCTCTCAGGCAAAAATATGGGAATAGGAATAACAGTTCTTTACTAGGGAAATTAAAATAGAAATGCAGTATTACAGAGAACAAACCCAAAAACACTGACAGAGTCAGAATCCAAGCTGACACCCCGTCAGTCAGTCAGGGGTTGGTGCAGTCCCATTCCATGGTGGCTGCATCCTCCTGCAGTGACAGATGTGGTTCTGCTGGAGCAGGGCTCCTGGAGAAGGTGCAGTTTTCCTCCAAAGGCCCAGTGGTTTTGTGGAAGGCTCTGGTTTTCCTCTGGAATCCAGTGGGAAAAGCCTGCCTTGGTGTTCCAAATATCAGATTTTATCTAGGTAGGAAAGGCTTGGCTCCTCCCCCTGGGTGGAGCATCTCCCAATGGGATGATGTAATTTAATCAGTCATGCCCTGGGACTCAATGGCCCATTAACAGGAGATATCTCCTGGAGGAAGGATGGGTTGTGGAAAAGATAAAGAACACTGCCCCTCTGGATTTTAACAGATGGTGATGAAACACACACCTCTGGTCACATCCTGCACTGCAGCCCAGGACAGCCTTTGATGGCCAGAGGACACAGCTGAGCCCTCCCAGCTGCTCAGAAATGCTGGGGCTCCGTTGTGCAGATGTTTCCAGGCTGATGTGCCTCCCACCACGCCCTGCCCTGCTCTGCTGCCTTTGTGCTCCCAGCCCAGGGCTCCTGGCTCCAGGGGTTGTAGTTCCAGTCCTGGCAGTGTCCATGGTGGGACAGGAGCTGGTGTTTGGTGTCCAGCCCAGGCTGAGGTTTAGTTGTGCTTCCCCCTCAATCCCCTGGGCCCAGCAGAGGGGATCCAGCCCCAGAAAGCTCCTGAGCTGCTCCCAGGATCAGGATTTGGAGGAGAGACCTCTTGGGTTCCACCTCAAGCCTTGAGACCTCAGCTCAAGGTGGGCATTGACTTCTCTGCTTGGCTGGAAACCACACACCAAGTGGGAAATCAGATTTCTGGTGTGGTTCTGAAGGCTGTGAATCCCAGGCTTGCTGAGGAAATGAACAACTGGGTGTAAAAACCTGCCCTGAGTGCTGGAATGAATTAGAATAGAAAAGTGTCCTGTGGGAAAGGACAGAGAGGCTCAGTGAACATTTGCCTTGAGGTTGGGCTTTCAGTTCCTCGAGCCAGATCAGGCTCCAGTAATTCCCCTGGCCTTAAACAAAATATCACTGAAGAGAGAGTCCCCATCCCTCCAAAGCTTTGAACTCAGTTAAACTTTCCTGTAGCTGGTATGGGGATGGGGGATAAAAAAACATATCCCCAACAATTGAAAAGAAATTTCTCAGCAATAATAAACCTGTAAGAAAAGATTTAATTTTTCAGATTGATTCATCTCTGAGAGTAAAGGATATTTCCCATAACCCCAGATCAGATTATTTGTCACAAAATAAGGTGACTTTTTTACATTGGTGAGGAGTCAAGAGCAGAGTTTTGCAAGGACAGAGTGTCCAGCACTGAGAAGGGTTGGGGGGAGCAGAGATCAGAGATGTGAACAAAGCTGGGCTGGGGGAGGCTGTCCCTGCCCATGGCAGGGGCTGGGATGAGCACTAAGGTCCCTTCAGCCCAAACCATGCCATGATTTTGTGAGGATTCTGTGATGGAATTTGGTCCATGACCACATTGCTCAGGGTGGTAAAGCACAAAGGAAACCTCAGAGGACAGGAGTGGATAATCAAATTAAATAATGCAAACTGGAAAAAGGGTCTCAAATCTGCACAATGTCAATATAGGTCAGATTTTCTGTTGGGGCCTCTTTGACAGACATTATTATGGGATGGTCTCTGCAGTTGGTGCTTCAGTGCTCTCTAACCAAGAAGTGAAGCTGTGCAAAATCTATGAGAATTCACTTTGCTGTTTCTTCTCTTGCCCAGAGTTTTGGGGCCATGTTGGTTGATAAGTGATAGGAAAGGTCTCTTAGGAGCTGTTGGATTTGCTCTCAGGACAGAAAATACCAGCATGGCATTATTTCAGTCATAATTTCTTTTATTGTTGCACCCCAAGGTGTGTTTGCAGATCTTTGCATTTCCTATAGAATGAGGAGAGCACACCAAAAACCCAGCAGAGCACTGGAAGGGCTGAATTTCCTCAGGTGAGGAGACAATATTTAGATTTGCTGCTTGGACAGAGACAATTCCAAGTGAATACAAAACAGATTCTGCAGATCACAAATATGGCAGGAGTGTGGTGAGGGTTATTGGTTATTGGTTATTAGTTATTATTTATTGCTGTGGGTTGGGGCAGGTGGGCAGCCAAGCCCCACCTCTGCCTTTCCAGTGGGATGGGGAAAAGAATCAGCAAGGTAAAAGTATAAAGAATTCATGGCTTGAACTGGAGGCAGTTAAAGGGGGAAGAAAAGCTGCTGCACACACAAGCAAAGCCAAGTGAGGAGTTCCCTCAGCGCTGCCCATCCCAGGCAGGTTTCAGCTTCCTGAAGCTCCATCACCCTGGTGGTGACCTGGGGAGGCAAATCCCACAACACCAAACATCCCCCACCTCCTCCTTTTTCCCCAGATTTTTGAGTAGTTGGAAATTTTTCATCCTTGGGCCTCTTCAGCAGGAGTCACCTTCCCTGGTGATGCTCCCAAATATTTTCCTTCCTTCCAGCAGCCAGCCCAGCACATCAGGGGAGGTGCCCAGAGGAGCCCAGGACCAGCCCCTTCTGCAGTGCCTCACACCCACGGATGCTGCTGGCATCCCTTTTCCATTTCCACGATTTCTCACATCTTGTCCTGTCTGGAGTGGCCCAAAAGCCACCATTTCATTTATTCAAAGGCTTATTGTTGCTGCCTGGTGAAATTATTGGACTTCTGGGATTGAAATTAACTGAGACAAGTTTGTGAGACTGTGGGCCACGTTCCCAGGAAGGGCTGAGAAAACAAACCATGGGCCGAGAAAAGCCCTGAGCATCACTTCACTCACAGTCCATGAGCACATCATTCCAGAACCAACCTTCAGCTCAGGCCACCCCACATCCCCTCACTGCTGGCACCTGCAGGAACTGGGCTCAGCTCACTTTTACCCCTGCTTTGCTCCTTGTGTTGCTTCCCAACAGAGCTGAGGTTCCCTGGGAAGGAGGCAGAGCAGCACCAGTGTGGCACATGGTTCAGCCTTCCCTGAAATATTCAGAGCAGTTTGTGTCTCACACCTTTCCAGAGCCCAGAGCCCTCCACTCCGAGTGCTTTGCTCTCCATGGAAAGAGAATAGCAGCACCCAGTAGTAAAGCAGCCTGATTTTTCACCACGACAAACCACCAGAGCTAATTCTAAATCTGCTTTCCACAAGATTCCATTTGATTTTTCCATGCTGGAGCTGACACAAGACACTTCAAGATCCAGCTGAGACAGAACCGGTGCCCAGGATGGGCAGCCCAGCTGACCACTGTCCACACTGTCCCCACTGTCCTCCCTGTCCCCAGTGCCCCCATTGTCCCCTTTGTCCCCACTGCCCCCACTGCCCCCTTTGTCCCCTTTGTCCCTTTTGTCCCCTCCTCACCCAGGGCTCCCCTCTCTGCAGTAACCCCAGGCTGTTCACAGGAGCAGAACCAGCCTGGGGACTCCGGTCCTGGTCTCAAGGCTGGGAAAGACTCTCCAAAGAGAGGCAGCCCTTAGATCACACCCAGACTGGCACAGCTGAGTGGATGTGGTAATTCCCATCCCCGGGGTGTTTTCCACAATGTCTGAGCTTTGGGAAGTCGCTTTCCAGTGCCAAAGTCTATGATTCACCCTGGGGGATTTCGGGGCAGTTGGCACCAAGCACTTCTCGAGGCCACCCAAAGGGACCCCCCAAACTGGAGAGGGCTGGGCTGAGCAGTGGGAGATGACAGCAGCCTCACCTGAGCGGGGAGGTGTCCCTTCCCTCCGGGATTTCTGTCCCAGTGTGCTGTCCCCTCGTCCCCGACAGGACACATTTCCTTTGGGTGCCAGCTTTGGGAAGGAGGCAGGGAAGGAAGGTGAGTGCAGGGTGCGGGGCTGGCAGTGGCAAGAGAGGGGACAGCAGCCCTGGGAGGTGGCGTGGCCTCGGTCACAGCCCTGCCAGGACCCAACAAACCCCAGCGTTTCTCTTTGGAGGAAAGGTTTACAGCGCTGAAAATCTCGCTGTGTTTATTGCGGTCACAGCCTGGAAGCCTACATTTGCATATGCAAATTATATGCATTTATGCAAATTCCAGGTCGAATAATATTATCACAGTCCCCGCAGAATAGATCCTCTCCCATGGTAAATCAGTTGATTGTGTTTTCCAAACCGAGAGTGGCACTGCTTTGAGCAGGCATTGCTGAACATAAATAACATTTCTATCTGGTGAGGAACAATGCAGGACCCAGTTCTGGGCACGCCCAGGCCCTTGTCAGCAACTTCATTCAGGCTGAAATGCTGGTTCCTGCAGAGGTAAAAAGAGCCCGAGCCCCAGCCCCAGCTCAGCCCCAAAGCTCTGGCAGCAGATCCCAAATCACTTCCAAGCCCGTGCCAGAGCCCTGAGTCACCCCAAGTGCAGCAGCTCCCCCAGGACAGGCTCACCTCACAAGGGCTGTTCTGCAGCAGCACTAATCCCCAGGGATGCTGAGGGATGCTGAGGGATGCAGGACTCGCCCTGCTCACACAGGGGCTGCTCTCCCTGCAGGGATCTGTGTGCCCCTCAGGTCTGACTGACCCCAAATTTCACCACAAACCCAGCAGGAAGGGCATTTGACAGAGCTCCTGTTGCTGTCTGAGCCCACTTCTGACTTCTCCACGAGGCCACTTGAGGCCTCAAAATCTCAGCTGGGCTGTTCTTCACACCCAGTCTCATCTGAGGAGCATTTGGGCCCCAATTCCTCCCCAGCAACCACTCAGGCTCCAATGCCATCAGCAGTGACCCCTCTGTGCATCTCCTGTCCTGCTCCACTCCAGGGAATCACAGAATGTCCTGAGCTGGAAGGGCCCCCAAGGATCATCCAGTCCAAGCCCTGGCCCTGCACAGACACCCCAACAATCCCAGCCTGGACATCTCTCCTGGTCTCTGTCAGGCTGGCTGGTAACAGAAAAGAGGTGGGGGTGACATGAGGAGGGGAGGTTGAGATTACAGCAAAAAGCAATGAGCAACAGAACAGAGTGGAGCAGAAAAATCCAGGGGTGGGAGATTTATGGAGAAAGAAATTTGTGACTGAGAAAAGGGACTGTGAATGGGTGACATTTTTGGGATAAGACTTTCTCCCATCAGAAGGATAATGGCCTTTAGGGTAGGATTTTTCACAAGCGATGTTGGGTGTTAAAACCCAAACTGGAAACGAGAGGCTTGCAGGGTCAGGTGTTAAAAAAGCAGGAGGTTGGGAAATTGGAGATTTGGGATCATTCCCATCTCAGTATTGACCAAGGAGGACACGGGTGGGAAAGAGGGGAAAGGAGAGACAGGGAGGGGAGAAGGAGGAGCTGCCCCAGCAGTGACACTGAGCAGTGACACTGGCTCTGGACAGAGTCATGGCAATTCCAGCCCCCAGCTGTCCCAGAAAGCTCAACCAGGCAGGCAAGGGGGAGTGTTCTCAGCAATCCTGGTCTTTGTGACAATGCCTTCTTCTCTTCCCACTCTTCCCCACCACCCTGCCACATCTCCCCATCCTGCCCCCATAACCTGATGGATCCCAGAGTGGTGTCAGGCAGATCTGCCCTAAAAGCCCCACAGAAATGCTTTGGGTGCCTCAGCATCAAACTCACAGTGTGTTGCCAAAGAACTGAATTTTAATCATAGAATCAAGGGACAGTCGGGGTTGGAAGTGACCTCTGGAGATCAAGAGCTCAGCCCTGCTGAGACAGACAGAGCAGGGAGCCCCAGGCTGTGTCCACTTGGGCTGTAGATGATACAATAAATACTTGGGTTGTATTTCCAAGGATGAAATCTCCACAGGCTCTCTAGGTCACCTGCTCTGTCACACTCACAGTGAACAGGAGTTTTCCCATGCTCAGAGAGAATTCCATGGTTTTCAGGCTTTTTCTTTTGTCTTATCAGGGGAATTTCTCCACCCTCCCCCACCAATTATTTCCACACATTGACAAGGTCTCAGGTTTTTCTCCTGGCTGCACAGTCCCAGCTCTCCCAGATGCTCCAACCCAAAACCATCTTTGCTCCTCCATCAGGAGGTCTCACAGCCCCACAGCCTCTGCAGAGATCATTTCTGTGCTCTTTAGTGCTCTTACCTGTCCCCACAACACCCAGGACTGCGAGGCAGAGTGAAATGCTCACCTGATGCTCTCCTTCACTCCACTCTTCCCAGTCTCATCCTCTGAATCTGCTCCTGTCCAAGCAGAAGAGCCCCCAGAAGGGCAAACCCCAGCTCAGGGACCTGCACAGGGGCTGGAGTGTGCAGAGAAGGACGTGCTGGGGGTACTGAGGGTGCAGGGACACCCAGCCCACCCTGGGGACTCTGCTCCCTGAGCATCCTCACTCCTGTTGGACTCACATCCCACAGGCCATGACACCCAAGGCTTCCAAAACAGCTCCTCTGAAATGTTCTGGGCACGCCAGGCTGGTCCAGGCTGTCACAGGCACTGCTGGGGTGAGGGCTGTGCTCCTGGGCCAGCTCTGGGCAAAGGGAGAACAATCCCCTTGGCTTTTCCAACAGCCTGGTGGCTTTTGTGCTCACCTGTTCAAAAGGTTTGCTCTGATGCACCTGCATGGTTGGTGCTTGCAGTGGGGATGGAAAGTCAGGAAATGCCATTTGGGAGAATTAAACACCCAGTGCCCAGTCCATGTGTCAAAGTGCAGTGCAAGAACCTCATCAGAGGGGAGCAGGTGAAACAGGCACTGGATCATTCCTAAAAGTGCAGAATTTCTCCATTTGTGACAAGGGGAGCCTGAGAGAGGAGCTCAGGGGGAGGTGACCTGAACCAGGACACCCAAAGGGGGCTCCCTGAGGCACCTTTCAAATTAGTGGATGGGTGAGGCACAGAAAAATGGGGAAATGGGCAATGACCTCCCAAAAATGCCTGTGCTCTGCTGGAGGAGGAGGCAGCACAACCAGAGTTTGTAAAGGCTCCATGTGTGAGCACAGCCACACTCTGGGCTGCTGCTCCCTGAGTTATGGGGTCACAGAACAATCATTTAGGTTCCTCTCATCTCCAGGATCACCTGCTGGTCTCTCACCACGAGGACCTACCCAGAGCAGCCCCCTGGCCACCACGGCCCCACTGGACTCCCACCTCTGTGTCCGTGGTTTTCCCATCCCAGGGAACCCCAGACTGGACATGGGACTCTACCTGTGGTCTCACAGGAGCTGAGTAGAGGAGGAAAATCACATTCCTCGATTTTCCAGTCGTGCTGATGCAGCCTCAGGATGCAGCTGACCTTTTTTCCCGGCATGGACACAACAGATTCCTGTTCCAGCTGTTGCCCACCGGGATCCTCAAGTCCCTTTGTGCAAACTGAGTCAGCCCCCAGCCTGTCCTGCTGCTTGGGGCTGTCCCAGCCCTGGCTCAAGGCCTTGCATTTGCTTTTCTTGAGGTTCACGAGGTGTCTGAGGCCAGGCTGGATGGCACTTGGAGCCCCTGGTCTAATGGAAGGAGTCCCTGCCCATGGCAGGGGGTGGCACTGGATGATTTGAGAGTCCTTTCCAACCAACCCAGTCTGTGGTTCCATGATCCTCACTCTGCCTCCAAAGAGAACTGCTGCCAGGGAGGGGAGGGGATTATCTCCTAATTATGCTGTGATTGAAATTCCTGTGCTCAACTCATTTAACAACCAGCCAATATCTTGATCTTCCTTCTGTGCTCGACACAAGCCTCTGAATTTCATTATTTCTTTAATTGTCAGGACTTTGAGACCCAACTTAGTTTTCCAGCCACAGTCAGACCCCTTGTGCTTCTTGGTGCCAGGTCCCTGCAAGTACCAACACATTTCTGAGGAGCTGATGTTGGCCACTGAGTCACACTGTGTGACTAGAGAGTTTATTTATGCAACAAGGAACATTCCTGAGGATTAGGCTTTTTTTTTTTTTAAGTTAAGACAATCTTCATTAAAAAAAAAAAATTAAAAAGCCACAGAGATTTAGCACAGGTTACCCCCATTCCCTGCCAAGGGCGTTATTTTGCCACAGTCCTTTGTCAGTTGTTGTGCCCAGGGATCTCCATCTGCCTGTGGGAAATGAATGTGAGCTTCTCTGAAAAAAAAACACAGAAAAAAATACAAAAAGTCCATGGATCTTTCTCAGATCCACAGCACAGAGAGATGCCTGGACAGCTCTTAGGGGAGCCAAGGCACTCCTGGCTCCACATGGGCTGAGTGAAACAAGAGGAGACAGCCAAGGTCCAGATCTGAGCCACTGAGTCTCCTCAAAGGCCTTTGCCCAGCTGGGAAAAATCTGAAAACAGGAGGGCAGAGTGTGCAGGGCAAGCTCCAGCTGGCATGGAGGGACAGGACAGGGGAATGGCTTGATGGGATATTGGGATATTGTGAGGATGGGGAGACCCTGGCAGTGTCTCAGGCCAGGCTGGGACAGGGCTTGGAGCAGCCTGGGACAGTGGGAGGTGTCCCTGCCATGGGATGAGATGGGCTTTAGGTCCCTTCCCACCCAAACCATGCTGGGATTCCAAGATTCTCTAATGCAGCTCTGGAAATGCCAAACCAGGGCTGTGTCTGCACAGCAAATCACCCCTGGTAGGGATGGGGAGCCCAGGGAGGCAAAGGGTGGGCAGGAACCTGCAGGAACCTGTGAAAGGTCAATAAAATGACCCAGGTTTGGCCCTGGAACACTGAACTTGGAGTTCTGAGGGTGCCACTGACTCAGCCTGAGGTACAGGAGGGCTCTGGGCCCTGGAGCAGAATTTGTTTCTGCTCCTGAGCCATGAGGACTCCAAACCCAGGAGAGACTGAAAATGGAACCAAAAGATGGACATGGGAGGGGAGCAGCCTCACCTGGGGGTGGGAGCAGCTCCCAGGGTTCAGGTGTTTGACTCTGGATGTTTCTGCAATGGGAGCTGCAGACAAAGCACTTGGGAAAGGTTTGAAGCTATTTCCTTTACAAAACTTGTTTGGGTCACAAAGGAATAAAGCAGGAGGGGAGTCAGCAGGGGACAGAGGAATTGTCCTCAGTGCCTGTGGGCTCAAGGAATCTTGCCATGGGAGCCATTGCACTGGAGCCCATGTGGGGATCCCTGTCCTTCCTCCAGCCCTGCACGAGGGACCCTGGGGGCTTGGCAGTTACCACAGTTTTATTTGAAATTACTGACTTGCCTCAGACTCAGGGTGTGCAGAGCTCCTGTCCCTGCCATGTGCCCCTCCTGAAGAGCTCAGGGGTTTTACCAAACCTCAGGAGGACTCCAACTTTAGTTAGAGAATATTGATCTACTCAGGATTATTGATAATATTGATCCCCCCTGCACAAGAGCAGGATCCCAGCTCCTGTGCCATCGTCCCCTGCTGCCCCTGCCAGGGCAGCACAGCACCCACTGAGGGGGCTCCCCCTCCTCATGGGCACAGGGGAAAAATGCTCCTTGCAAAGCCAGGCAGGGCTGTGTGAGCACTGAGTGTGATCCCTTCACCCCAAGGGTGAGCAATTCATTTGTCCTGGCTCCAACAGCTCTTTTCAGAAAGGCACAGGCTGGATTTGAAGACACTCAGTGTAAGAGAATCTGCAACAAGTGTTGGGCATTGGTCTTTTGCTTTGAGATTTGTGCCTTTGCACTCCACTGGTCTGAATTCCCACTCACAGCTATTGTCCTGCCCTCTTCTGCTGGACAGAAAGTCTTAATCTTCCCCTTCTTCTCACTGTAACTAAATAATCTCTCAGAAGTCTTTCCAATAGACTGATCAAACTGTCAGCATAAGCCACTGCCTCAGCTCACTGCTATTGCTCCTTTGTCCCCTTCCCATGTTAAACATCCCATTTACAACAGGGAGGAGGCTTAAACCACTCCAGTTCCTGCAGCAGTGCCTGCCTGGGTGACACTGCACAGCCCAGCCAGAGCTCCAGGAAGGAAACAGAAGGACAGAACCATCCTGAGCATGTCCAGGAGGAAATCCCAGCACTGAGGAATCCGATTTCATAAACACCACCCTGTCCTCCTGCCCCCTGGGTGTCTCCTGAATGGGGAGGGGTGGCTGCATTCTCCTGCAGATGCCACTGCAGGTGGCAGAGCCTGGGACACGTCCTGCCTGCTCTCAGAGAGGTGACATCTGTGCCCAGGCTGTGGCTCACAGCCCCAGACACCTCCCCAGGGCCCTCTGCCTGCACTCCCCGGGCTTTGCTCAGTGCCAGGGGGTCACAGTGGCTTTTTCTGGCTGGCAGCTCAACTTGGAGCTGGTCACTTCTCCCTCAGCTCATCCTGCCCCAGTGCTGGGGGAGAGGAGAGGTGGTCCCACACCACCAGGAGAGCTCTCCTGAAGGACTTGATCCTCTGGCATCCTCCAGTGCCCCCTTGCCCTTTCAATAGGAATTTCTGAGCTTCCCATGTCCCAGAAACAATCCCATACCAGGAGATGGACTCCAAGTGTCCTCTGAGGGTTCCACATTTCTTCAGCCAAGCTCAGCTGATTTCCACCCAGCAGGGATTTGATGCAGCAAGGTCAGGGTGACAATTCACCCTCTCTAAGGGCTCAGACCCGCAGCTCCACCTCTCCTCCCTTTGGCCCTCCCTGCCAGGCATTCCCCAGCCAGGAATGGCATCTGGATGCTCCATCCCTGGAAATGTCCAAGGACAGGCTGGGTGGGGCCCAGAGTGACCAGGTCCAGTGGGTGCCATCCTTTCCCATAGCAGGGGGTGGAATGAGATCATCTTTAAGCTGCCTTCCAAGCCAAACCATCCTGTGCTTCTGTGATCTCCTTGGATCAAAGCAAAAATCCCTTTGACCTCCCAAATCATCAGAACTCTGACTCAGCAACCCCAAACCCAGAGTCGGTGGCAGGGAACACCTGAGTCTTGTGAGCCACCCTCTTTTATTTTCATTGACTGCAGCCCAGCTGTCCCCTGCACCTGCATGATTTTGTAAAACTACAAAATACTGGCAGCACACACAGGAGAGCAGCTCATGCCATGTCTACAGGGCAGAGGGAGGCAAGAGAAAAAATGGAACAAAGCAAGATTTATTTCAGTTTATGGGGCAAAAATCTCACCACAATCCTTCTGGGGGTCAGTCTTTGTTCATCCCTCACCCAGTGAAGGCCCATGTGCACAGTCCAGGACTCAGGGGCAGGTTCAGCTGACCTGATCTGAGAAGTTCTTCCCTAATTCTCTGTGGGGTCAGAGGAGTTTTCCTGGAGTGTGTCAGCTCCTCTCACAATGACTCCACATGGAGCAGAGCACCTGAGCCCCTCGGTGCCTCCTTCTCTCCACCAGAAAGTTCCTCCTTGGGAACTTTCTCTGGGTTACAGCACCTGGAGTTTAAAGGGGACAAGGGAACCCTGCCCAGGGGGACAGGAGATCCCTTCAGCTCAGGAGGAAAGCTGCAGAAATCTGTGTGCTCTGAAACCCTGATGCACCCAACCCATCCTGGCACCCATTTCACCCCCCCAAAAAACTTCACCTCACTAAGACTCCTCTGCCCTTGGTCTGCACCTCTTTGCACTGGCAATATCTGCTTTTCTCTAAAATCTTCTGCATCAAAGAACTTCAACTTCTCTGGTAGCACTGATCCCTCCCAGGGCCCTCAGAGCTCACTGTCCCTGCCAGGCAGGAGCAGCACTCAGTGGTGTCACTGAATTCAGCCACACTCAGGTTAACTCAAGCATTTGGCCATTTCAGAGCTGGATGTGGATTTTCCAGGTGCCAGGAGGCAGCTGCAGCCCCCCAGAGCACACAGGAGGTGTGGGGCTGTTTTCTCCCTGTGGAATGCAGTTCTTGGCAGAGAACAGGGGCACAGGCAGGTGTGACCCACAGATTGTTCCAGGATTATTTCAGAGTTACCCAGCAGCTCCTGTCTGTGACTGCTGAGGGACAGGGGCTGCAGCCTCCCCCCTTCTCCCCATCCTGCTCCTCAGTGCCAGAGGTGATGCTCCTGCTACCAAGGCCTGGATGCTGCCCCTTCTTCCCCAAAATCCCTTTACACCAGGTGACAGCAGTGCTGGTGGGAAAGGATCCTTCAGGTCTGTCCAACCTTCCCTGGGGCAGAGACATCCCCAGCAACATCCCAGGGTAGCAGGGGCTGTGTCCAACCCCAGCCCCCATGGATGGGATCCCCCTTCTTTGCTGGGCACCTGGAAAGGGAATTTTTCCTAATGCCCAACCCAAATTTCCAGGCTGCTCTTCCAGTTGTTTCCCATCATCAGGCAGCCCTGGGAAGAGTTTGGCTCTGCCACATCTGGAACTGTTCCCACAAGTGTTTGGGGGCTGTTGTTGGACCCCTTCAGCCTCCTTTCCTGCCCACTGACCCTGCCCAGCCCTTCCTCCTCTCCTGGGACCCCTCAGCCACCCAACCCCGAGCACAAGGTCACATCCCCTGGACAATGTCCCTTTCCTACACATCCCTCTGGGTGCAGCATTCCCAGAAAGGTGCCACCAACACCAGTGACTTCCCTGGGTGTGCTGAGCCCACACTGACCCAGCCCAGTGGGCTGATGATGAGAGAGTTCAAACTGGTTTGGGTTCAAACTGGTTTGGGTTCAAACTCTGCACGTTCAGCCCATTCACTCACAGGAGCTGTGAGTGAAGATTGGGAGAGGAAACAAATGACCCCAAAAAAAGTCAAATAATTCAATCAAGGTTTAGAAAACCTGTGAGTGGGGCAGGGTGGGTCTGGCTGGGGCATTGCTCAGCACAGCCACGTGGAGGGGGGCACTTCTTGGGCATGGAGAGCTGGTGGGTTTGGATTTTCGTGGATCAGGAATGGCTGTGGGAGCAGAAACAGCAGCAAATGGGAGAGATGAATCCCTTCCACCACAGTGATGAACACACCCCTTGCAGTTCCACACCTTCACCTCCTTTTCTGCATTTGCTCTTCTTCCAAACCCCAAAACTCCCCAAGCCTTTGAGAGAGAGCTCAGCCTCCCTCTGCTCTGATGGATTTCAGGCACTGCCTGCTCCACGACCTGGCAGAGGGGATCCCTCCCTCCCTCCCTCGTTGTCCCTTCAGCCCCCTGTGCCAGGGTCCCTGCAGGACTCATTTTCCTGTGCCAGTGGCCATGCAGCAATCCCTGGGGCAGGGCTCGTTGATCTCTCAGGGACAGGAGGGGATCCCCACCTGGGGGACATCAGGGGACGTTGGTCTCTGCTCCCTGGGCATTCCTGGCTCAGCCCCAGGGATGAAGCTCTGGGGCCACCATCACTGCCCAGCTCAGGGCCTCTGGCATGGCCTCACTCCTTGGTTTTTCCAGCAGATCCGAGCAGTTTAGTGGGAGCTTTCCAGAAAGCAAAGGCCAGCTGAGGGTGGCAGAGCAGCCTGCGTGCCCCAGCTCAGCCCCTCTGCAGGCAGGCACACCCAGAGTGACCCCCCGACCCCACACCCAGCTCCCCTTGCTGCCTGCCCAGTCCTGATCTCATCTCTCGGCCCTGCCAGTCTCGGGTGACCTTGAGGCGATTTTTGTGGCACCAGCATTGCCCACAAACCCCTTTCCCCCCGTTTCTCACAGCAGTGAGTGCAGTGGTCACTCCCAGCCCTGACTCAGAGTGAGTTTGTCCTGCTGGGCTGGGCTGGTGTCCCGCAGCCCAGGCTCTCCCAGCTCCAGTTTCCCACTGAACAGCAGCAGAGGACAAGTCACTGCTGCCCCTCTGGCACCTGACAGTTCCCCAGCCCCTCCACTCCTGCAGAAGAGATTTCATGATGTGTCCCCATTGCCAGCCCCACAGGGGACAGCACTCACAAGTGCAGCACCAGCTCCTGCAGGACACGCTGAGAGCTCCTAAAAATTCCGTCCTGAGTGACACAGTCCTGCAGTGCCCCACCTGCAGAGCCCCTGGGCCAGGCTCCTCACCCTTGGTCACCTCCAGCCCCTGTAAGCCTGGCTTTGCTGAGCTTTGCTGCCTCTGTACCTGCAGTGCAGGGGGGACAGCTCACAGGGACAGAGATGCTCCCTGCAGAGCATTTGGGATCCTGACAACATGAAAAGAATCCTGGTTTTACTAAGAACAATTTTCTCTGTGTGCAGACATGGGGCTTTTCATTTTACTTGGTGCAGATTGAGTCTGGGAGGTGTTTCAGCAGCTGCTTCAGCATCGGTGTTGATTGGAGGCCAAAAAAAAAACAGCAGCAGCCTCTTCCTCTTCCTCTTCCTCTTCCTCTTCCTCTTCCTGGAGCTGCGTCTCTGCTGCATTTCTTTGTAACATTCATTTTTTAGGCACACGTGGCCATCATCCCTCTGCTCCCCCACAGCAAAAGCACCAGAGGTGCATCAACAGCTCCTGTCCCTCGCCCTGGGGCACAGCAGGGCTCAGTGTCCCACCCCTGTGTTGTCACCAGGGTCACCTCACGTGTGCTTCCTCCTGCTTGCCTTCTGCAAATCACCAACGCTTCTCTGCAAACGGAGCAGGTTGATAAATTCCTGAGCAGCTGGTGCTGAGTGTCCCTGAACCATCCCTGGCCTTGGCAGCGTCCTGGGAATGTGTCCCTGTGGCTCTGGAGGGGCACCACTGTGTGCATGGACAAGAAACAAAAATCACCCAGGACCCAGAGCAATTTAAATACCCTGAGCTGAGGAGAGCTCTCAGAGTGATGATTAAATCATTTCCAGGCAGCCACAGGTTTGGGAGTGATTTCTAGATGGACTTCTGCCTGTTAAAAGGATTATGGCCCTTAGTGACTACATTAGGGAGAAGTTTAATGGGACAGAATCTGACCTTGTGGGTGCTGAAAGTTCAGATCATACAATTCCTACACACTCTTTAATGAGGTCATTTTCAAACACACCGACTGGAAAATGAGCTCTCTGCTTCAAGGGTGTAAAATCTATGGAGACTTCCCAGGACAATTAAACATTAAAACCCCATCTCCCATTCCTGCCCTGGCACTCACCCTTGGCTGGGCCATCAACCTCCACTGCTCAGGCAGCTGAACATCCTTCTAAAAAATGAATTTTTGATCTGTTTTATTGACCCCCAAGGACCGCAGAGTTGGGTGGGGAGTCTGTGGTGACACAAGTGCCCCCTCTATGGAAAAGCTCAAATCTCCAGACACGTTCAGAGGCCAATTCCTGAGTGAAAAACTGATATCCAGTCCCTCTCCTCATTGGAATTCTTTTGTCATGTTTTGTCTGTTCTCCACATTCAGTCAAGACCTGACATTTCCCTGCTCAGATGTGAACATCCATTTCATGCTTTGACTTGCAAAACTTTTCCTGCTGCTGCTCTTGATCTTCAGGCAAACCCAAGGATTTGTGTGTTCCCCTGCCCACAAAGGGCTGCAGGCAGCACAGTACCAGAATTGAAATAGGTGAATGTTATAGCAGGTGTGAGACTGAGAAAGAGCCAGGACGGGAACTGCTGCTCCCTACTCTGAGTGCCCAGGCCAGCACTGCCAGGATGCACCAGTGCCCCTGCCTGAAGCAGAAACACGGACCAGAATGGGAAAACACCAAATACATCTCCAAATTGTTCAATAAAACCCCCTCCAGGCAGACAGCCTTTCCCAAAGGCAGCAGGTGGCAAACAAGGTCCCAGCTGTGAGCAGCTTTTTCCTGCTGGTTCCCAGATTTCCCAGTGCTTTGGAAGAACCTCAGGGACCAATGTGAGGCACTGATGGATGTCAGAGAGCCAAGCAGGACAATGTTTGCCTTAGAACGCTGTGCTGCAGGGACCTGAGCTGCTGTGGGAGGAAACAGCTCCTGTGCAGGGAAGCTGTGGCTGCCCCTGGATCCCTGGAAGTGTCCAAGGCTTTGGAACAACCTGGGACAGTGGGAGGTGTCCCTGCCATGGCAGGGCTGGCACTGGATGGGCTTTGAGGTTCATTTCAACTGGGATTCTGTGATCATGGTTAAGAGCTTCATTGGAGTTCCTGGGAGCTCTCAAGGAGTGTTGGCCATGGCTCTGGAGGAATTTAGGAAGAGCAGGAGCCACCACGACCAGGAGCATCCTCTGTGCAGCACTCACAGCCATGGATCTCCTCGTGGATCTCCTGCTGTGCTGGAGGCTCCAGTGGAGAAAACATAAAATCATTCTGACAATTTTGTCAGGGCAGGTGGCACAGAGGGCCCAGGATCCCTGGAGCTTGTCCCCATTGAGGTGGCAGATCCCTCAGGAGGGGCAAGGCAATGCAGGGAGTGCTCCATTGGTGACAGCCCAGAGCTCTCCTGCCACGGGGCTGGAGCCGTCCTGGTACAGCGAGGGGAAAAAAGAGTTCTTCAAATTCATCTGCTTCCAGCTGCTGTTTCAGAGCCAGAAAACCCTCCCAGAGCAGCACATCCCACAAAGGTTCTCCTTGCATTTCAAGCAAAAAGCTGCAGCACTGAGCTCAGGCACTCACAGGTGCTGCCCACACTGGAGGCTGGAGCACACTCCTCACACAAATTTCAATATTACCCAGGACTGAGCAAATTCCTGTCCAGGACTCCAAGAGCTCCCAGGACTCATTACAGACAGTGAGAGGTTATGGGATTGCAGAAGAAAGAGAAAGGGATGTTCCAGCAGATGGTTCCCCAGGATGCAGGGTCCCCTCCTGGCCCTTTGCTTGTCTTTTATCATGAAACTGTAAAAGATCATTTTGGGTGAGCACACCCCAAGACCCCGCCCTGCACACTCAGCAGAGGACAGACAAACACCTCCCCGAGGAGCTGCTTTCCTGGAGGGCAGCAGCCCAGCAGGGCATCGCCTCCAGGGGCTGTGGAGCCCTGTTCCAGGCAGGAGCAGCTCCCAGGCTTTGCTTTGGCTGGTAAATCCCAGCTGGTTTGAGCAGCCTGTGGAACACAGTGAGTCCAGTCCTGAGTGCTCCAAGCACTGCAGCCTCCAGGGAGGGAGGAACAAATGTCCCAGAATCTTTTGAGCTCCCTGGCAGGAAACTTGCCCTAAATGCTGCTTTTCATGTGTCCAGGAACAGTCCTGACCTGGCCAAATCCTGCTATTTCCAAACATTACTGGGTCTTATCTGTCCGGGTACCAGGTGCCTTTCCAACCAAATGGAAGATGGATTTCTGGCCAGCTCTGCAGGGAGGATGAAGATGGGTGTGGGCACAGCGCCTCCCACACTGAGGAGTGGGAAGACAGAGTCACCTCTCCAGGGATGGGAGGATTCCCCCACGAGCAGCCACAGAAGGAGGAGCCCAAGACCATTCCCTGCCAGGGCTTCGGGAGCTCATCCCAGAGCAGGGGAAGCAGAGCCAGCTCACAGCTCCAGCTGGATCCCAGGCTGGATCCACAGCCCTGCTGTGCCTGGAACCACAGGGCAGCAAAGGGAGCCCCTGACAGTGTCAGGATCCTGCGAGGCTGGAGGGATGGAGCAGAGGAAGAGCAAAGGGATTGTCCTGCTCCCTGTGCCATCCCTGCTCCCCCACGGACACAAAGCCAACCCTTCTGTGCACAGCCAGCCCCTCACACCAGGGCAGCCAGGAGGGACACTGAGAGCAGGACAGGGAACTGGGGTCTGTCAGTCCTGCAGGTGCCAGCCTTGCAGTTGTGTTTGTGCCTGAAAAATTGTGCTTGTCCTCCATCTCTCAAATTCACCCTGTGGCACTTCCTCTTCTTATGTGCTTCCTCCATCCTCATGAGGTCTTGTGATTTAGATTTAACTCCTGTGAATTAGATTTAAGTCCTGTGCTTGAGATTTTAGATTGAATATCTTGTGTAAGACACAAGATTTGCCCCTGGGATCCCTGATCTGGATTTCAAAGAGGTTTTGTTTCATCTTCACATCTCAGCCACTACAGGTAAACCATTGGCCCATGGGACCCCTCAGCCACAGCTCCTGACTTCTGTGTCTTCCCAGCACTCCTGGAGAGATCTGGATGATGGGACAAGAGGAATGAAGCTTTTGTGACTAAGTTTTTATAACTAAGTTGCAGTGGGGAAATCACAGGTTCACTGGCACAAGAACAAAAATGAAAATGAGGTGATGGCTGGAGAGAAGGTGCTGAGCCCCCATCCCATGGGTGGGAGGGAGCTGGCACATGTGGCTGCCTCTGGGTCCCGTCCAAGGCTGGGAGATGTGGAGCCTCAGGCAGGTGCCTCAGGGGGCAGAGAGGGGCAGGAGAAACAGGAGCTGTGGCAGAAGACAGCACTGGGGCAGGAGTGGGAGTCAGTGTCACACTCATTCAGTGTCTCCAGCAGACACATTTCTCCTGAGCAGCTACCCTGGGGTTCCCTTTACATCCTTAAAATCATTCATGTGTAATTAAATCAACCAATTGATGCCAGCTCAGCATCCAGCCTGAGACTCCAGACTGGAAGAGCAGCTCTGGGTAAGGACAGTGGCCCAGGTGTCCCATGAAGTGGTGGCATCTCTTGGCATCTCTAGGAGACCTTGGCATCTCTTGGCATCTCTTGGCATCATGTCTTTGAGAAGATCAAATTATGGATGGACAAGGCCCTGAGAAACCCAAAGTAACCTGGAAATTGGCCCTGCTCTCCCAGCCTGGATTAACCAAGGACTACCAATGATTGTTTTATTCCCACCCCGTCTCCAGGTGCTTGAGGCAGAAACAGGAATGCCGTGGGAGAAGGGGTTGGTACCACAGGGGGTTGGAATGTGCTTCAGTGGACAGACAGGAACGGGCTGAACTCCAACCAAGGGACCTGGGGAAAAACTACCCGGGAAAAACAACCCCATGCACCTGCACAGGCTGGGGCCAGGCAGCAAAGAGTGCAGAGCAAGACCTGGGGACCTGACTGTGGAGCAGCCCTGGGACACTGCAGCACAGAGAGTGAGCAGGGCTGCCCGAGGGACAGCAGGGAAGGGAGGGATGAAATCCTTCCCTGCTGCTCAGGGGCCTCACCTCAGCTCTCCACATGGACTCCCAGTACAAGAGAAACAGAATCAAAGGGACAGAGAATCTCCTGAGCTGGGAATCTGGCACGGATCAGGCACACGGGAACGTTGATGAGGCGCCACAAAATTGGGATTCCCTGTGAGATCATGGGGCAAGGGCCCCAAAACTGCCTGGAAGGAAGTGCTGGAGGGACAAATCATAGGGTCACAAAATTCCCTGGGTTGGAAAGGACTCCACAAGGATCATCCAGGCCAACTGTTGGCCCTGCTCAGGACACCCCAACCATCCCACCATGGGCTGGGAACACACTGAGTCAAAACTCCTTCCTGTTTGTCCACAGTGGTGCCTGCACAGTGAGGTCTCTGCTCTGAGTCCATGATGGTCACTGGCACAGAGGTGCTGCTCACACACTCCTGAACCCACCTTCTGCAGGGACACCTCAGCCTGGGCCAGGCTGTCCCTGCTCCTGTGCAGTACCAGGTGTCTCAGTGCTTCTTCAGGCCCTGTGTGTTCACCTTCAGTGCCAATTTCTGCCCAATTTCTGACCCACTGTGCCCACAGTTTGGTGCTGGGCCACTGGCAGCTCCTTGGAGCACTAGAAAGGATCCTCTCAAATCTGCCTTGCAGCTTCCCCAGCTCACAGCTGCTCCTGGAGCCTGGTGTCCATCCAGGTTCAGTCTCTGCCAGGGCCACCTGCACAGGTGTCCAGGCAGCCTGGAACAGTGGCACTGACACATCTGGCCCCAGAGCAGCCCCTGTCCAGGAATGCTGATCCCTCTGCTGGTGCAGCTGCCACTGGACAGGGCCCTTCCCACCTGGGCCTCAGCTGAGGAGGTTTCATGTCAGTTCTGACAGCTGAGAGATCCCAGGGTATTCCCCAGGTCCAGGTGTGGGGGAAGTGGATTTGTAGAGAGTTCTCAGGGCCTGCCAGAAGGCTCACACCGTGTGCATCTGTGTGCAAACCTGGAGATAAGAAATGCTGACTTAGAAATGCCATGGAATAGGACAGATATTGTTGAGAAAGAAATGGAGCTAGAAAAAAGTTTCAAAGGATAACCTTGCAAATAAGACTAGATACTTTGGAGAAATAGAACTATGAAAGATGCATTGTAATAGAACCCATGAGGGGTGATTTTAGATGATTGGCTTTAAGGCATTTTACAGCATGATGTGACAAAAGCTGATAGGCCAAGAAATTAGGAAATAGTTGGCTTCTGATTGTGAATTATAACATCTGTAGTGTCTCAGGCCTCTCAGTTGCCCCATCTCTGGGTCAGAAAAGAGCAAAACCCAGCAGAGGTGTGGCTGCCCTGGGTGCAGTCCCTGGCAGGTCCTGGCAGGTCCTCCAGCCCCCTGGGGAGCTCTCAGGTGCTTTGGGGTACCCGGGATGGCTCCGTGCAGAGCTCAGTCCCTGTGTGCCACTGTGGGGTTAAATCTTTGATGCTCTAGGCACTAATTTGTTGGATTGTCTTTTTTAATGAGCCAAGCAGCTAACAGTTATTATAAAGTTGTACATTGCAGAAGCACATTAGTTTCAAAAGGTAAAAGTTACAGATGCTAAAGTCCATGCTAAGTTTTGGTTTAGAGTCCCAAATAGAAGCAGAAGCTGCTCCCAGAGGTCCCAGCAGGGTCGATGTTGCTGCAGTGACTCTTATTTTTTTTAGGTGATGATGATGGCAGCAAGAGAGCAGGAACAAAAGCAAAAAGCAAAGTAAAGCAAAAGTAAACGGCAAAAAGCCCCAGCTCTCCCCGGTGCATGTTTTTATATAGAAACTTTTCAACAAGCTAAGACACAAACTCAAACCACTACTTTTTAAGCTATTAGAATTTTAGTTTATTAGCACACCAGGTTATGTATAAACTATGCATATGGTCTATCTTGTTCTATCTGAAAAATGTAAGCAATATTCTTATTATAGTTTTATTATATCTAAAACTGTGTTCCAGCAACACTGGTATCTAAGACCATGTTTTTCAACCTTTACTAAATCTCACACTTCTACTCTAGCATCTAAAACCTTTTATCCACTAAAAACACTGAAAGCTTATTCTACTTACTTACTTGCTTGCTTATTCTAAAACTTAAACTTACACGTCTACTTTACGTGTAAGTGGCTTAACATACTTCAATCTATCCAAAAGCTTTTATTGAATCCCTGCACTCTAATTTTTCCCTGAAAAATTCAGAGAGACTCCTGACTCAGAAACGTGCCACAAAGGCCCGGGGTGTCCCCAGCTGTGAAACCCTGCTCGCAGCAGTGACAGCAGCAGTTCTCTCTTGTGAGGTTTTGGGAACCTCCGGGTGCTCTTGGGCACCCACACTGTCGGGCTTCTTCTTCGACGTGTAAAAAGCGAAGCAGCTGTAGTTGCTGTAAAGTTATTTATTGTAGAAGCACATCAGTTTCAAAAGCAAAAACAAAGCAAAGCAAAGCAATGACTAAAAGCAATGGCTAAAAGCCATGGCATAGAGTCCCCGCTCTCCCTGATGTCTGTTCTTTTATAGAAACTTCTCAACCAGCTAAGACACAAACCCGGACCACTATTCCTTAACCTATTAGAATTCTGGTTTCTTAGCCAGGCTACGTATAGACTACGTTCATGGCCTATCTTGTTCTAACTGAAAAATGTAAGCAATATTCTTAACTCTAACTATTATGTCTGAAGCCAGGTTCTTGGAGCCTCTAAGGAAACACGAGCATGTTTTTCAACCTTCACTAGAACATGTACTAATTCTCAGGCACCTAAGACCTTTTACTCACTAAAAGCACTTAAAACTTATTTAATTTACTTACTCACTTATTCACTCCATCTAAAGGTTCCCTGCACTCTGATTTCTCTCTGAAGAAATCAGAGAGACTCCTGACTTACTGACTCCAACATCTCTTAGGGAATCCCTGGGTTTCCCTGTCCCCCTGAACTCCTGGCTCATCTGGGGATGGTGTGGGCAGGGCTGGGGTTATAGTGGCACCAGGAGGGGCATGGCCAGGCATGGGGGTGTTCCCCAGCCCTGACGCTGTCCCCTGTCCCTGTCCCTGCAGGTCCCTCGCCCTGGGCCAGCAGTACAGCTCGCTGGGCTCCCAGCCCATCCTGTGTGGCTCCATCCCCGGCCTGGTCCCCAAGCAGCTCCGCTTCTGCCGCAACTACATCGAGATCATGCCCAGCGTGGCCGAGGGGGTCAAGCTGGGCATCCAGGAGTGCCAGCACCAGTTCCGGGGCCGCCGCTGGAACTGCACCACCATCGATGACAGCCTGGCCATCTTCGGGCCCGTCCTGGACAAAGGTAACCCTGGGGCACGGCGGGCACAGCTGCCCCGGGCTCGGGGACACGCCAGCCTTGTCCTGCTGGGGACTGATGTGCCAGCTTTCAACCCTGAGCTCCACAAGTTCTTTTTTTTTCCAAGTTTTTGGTGTTTTCCATCACAAGGGGTAATGAGGGAAAGGTCTGTTCCCATCCCTCAGAAGGGCCAGGGAGGACATCAGGCACAGGAGGGGGAAGGTTTAATGTCACTGTGGGGGGGTGTGACATACCAACAGACACACTGTATTTCAGAAGGATAATATTCCATTTATTACAACAGCCTGCTGTCTTTTATACACTCTACAAAGTTTAGACTTTATTCATTGGTCACAATTAGTCAACATAACGTTCACTGGTTTAAAGCCATCTACACCTCTGTTTTCTGTTTTATTTTCTAACAATACTTTTCCCAGCTCAGGTTTTCTTTCCACTGATCTCCTTCTTCTCTTCTTGGTCTCCAGGCCAATAGCTTTGCTCAGAGAATACTTCTCAAAACAAACCTCATTCATTAACCCTCTCTAACCCCCAGGCCAGCTGTGGCTCCCACCACAGTTCAGCCCCAAGCACTCTCACCTGTTCTGGAATCACAGCTCCACCGCCCTGTCCAGGGCATGCAACATTTCCAAACTGGGTCCAGCAGTGGGAAAAGCCAAGGAGAGGAGATGTTGTGGAGCTCTTTGGGATCGAGGCAGAGCCACTGAAGCACAAACTGCCCCCCCCAGGAGCTCCCTGGGCTCAGGTTTCCCCACCAGTGAGGAACCATGGTTGAAATCCATGGTCCTCATCAGGCTTAGTTCAATGAATCTTTTTCTTTTCGATGAATCTTTTCACAAATGATCACAAAAAGCAGGGAACAAAGAGAAGTTATAAATTCATTTTCCCTCTCCTCTCTCCAAACTCCCCTTCATCCCCTGCTCCTGAAATGTAAAACCTTTCTAGACCCACTGGCACGGATCAGCCCCACTGGAGCATTGATGAGGCACCACAAAGTTGGGATTCCCAGTGAGATCATGGGGAATTACAGTGGGAAAAGTGAGAAAGGGCCCCAAAACTGCCTGGATGGAGGTGCTGGAGGGGAATAGCATAGAATAAAAAATTCCCTGAGTTTGAAGGGATGCACAAGGATCATCCAGTGCAGCTCCTGTCACCCCAACAATCCCACCCTGAGCATCCCTGGCAGTGCTGTCCAAACACTCCTGCAGCTCTGGCAGCCTCGGGGCTGGGACCATTCCCTGGGGAGCCTGGGCAGTGCCAGCACCCTCTGGGGGAAGAGCCTTGCCCTGAGCTCCAGCCTGACCCTCCCAGCACAGCTCCATGATAACCTGTCCCACATCTCTGATGTCCCAGACCCCAGATTAAAAGGCATTCCCATGAAACTGGGACAAGTGGTGGATTAAAAACTCCCAGTGGATAAAAATCTCTGGTTTCTCCATCCTGTCCTGTGGGATTATGTTCACTCTGTGCCCCACTCAGTACAAGGGACATCCACGGGTAATAATTTCACAGCTTCATAAACACAACCAAACCCCCCACCTCGTCTTCCTGGGTGTTGACACCACTGGGTCCCTGCAGCCCAAAATCTCTTTATTGAACAGAAATTATTGTTTCCAGTGATGCTTTGGAAATGGGAATTTCATGGTACAGAGTTCAAGAAAATGGAGAAATTGGGGTGAGAGCAGGACTTTGGACTATTCCCCAACAGTCCCCTGGAGAATGCAGGACTTCTGGTGACTCTTCCTTACACAGCCCCAGTATTCTGTAAAGAAACAGTTCATGATAGCTTTTTTTCCAAGTTTTAGCTCCCAGTAAGGGTAGGTATCATTTCAGATCCCTGAAATGTCAGTCGAGTATTTCAGTGAAAATCATTCTTTTGTGTTAATGTGGGATTCTTTGCAGGAACCAGGATTGTAAAGTCTTATTAGAGCACTAATAGGCACCATGACATTCATTTCCCCTCTGTTGTGCCAGGGTATATTTTGGGGTGACTGCTGTATTTACTACTAAATAACTTGTCAGCAGTGCTCAACACACTCCAATTTGCTGCCTAATAAAAGCCTTTCCTAAATTTCAGCACTTAAAATATCAGAAAGTTTTAATTTTCTTTAAAAAAAGGTCATTAAAAAACTGTCATAAAAATTCTAAACACGCTATGAAAGAACTGTTCAAGCATTGAGACACTGAAAATCTCTCAGCACCATTTCTGTCAGCGGGAAAGCACTTCAAGATTAGATTTGAACCATCCTCCCTGTAATGAGCAAACTGAACTTTGAATTTATGGAGAATATTTTAAGATCCTTTCGGCTGCAGGGACTCAAGCAAAGCCTCATGTGTGGACTTGCCTCAGCATCTCCACGCACCCCGAGCTGACAAGGTAAAATATCACCCAGAGCTCTGAAACTCTTCTGACAGATGGAGAGAAATGAGTGAGCACGCTGGAAATTCAGCTTTCCCAATCCCACCATGACACATCTCCAGACAGCAGAGCCAGGCTCCCAGAGTGTATTTATCCTGTGTCTCACTAACCTGAAAGTGGAGCAGTTAAAAATAAACAGCATCATCTGCAAAGAAGGACACATCAAAGCCCAGCCCATCTGATCATGGGTATTATTCACATTTTTGAACTGTGCTCGTGTCTTTTCCCTGCTGCTTTCAAAATTAATGAGTGGGTTGAGGATGGGACTGGTGTCATTGTGTGGCAGTGAGTAACACAGGGAACCTTTGAGATTCCCACAGTCTGCAGCTGAGAAGTCACAGAGAAAACCAGAACCTTTCCAGGCATGGCTGAGGGAAGAGAGAAGGCTGGGACAGAGCTGAGGGATCCTGTCAGCTGGGAGGAGGGTGGGACCAGCCCTGCTGTCACTGGCAAGGGCTGCTGGACACTCCTGGGCCTTCAGAGAATCATGGAACAGTCTGGGCAGGAAGATCTTTTAAAGATCATCTCGTCCAACTCAGCATCTTCCTCACATGCAGCAACAACAGTCCCAGACTGCTCTGGGTTGGACAAAGCCCACCCAGTGCCACCCCTGCCATGGGCAGTGACACCTTCCACTGTCCCAGGCTGCTCCAAGCCCTGTCCCAGCCTGGCCTGGGACACTGCCAGGGATGCAGGGGCAGCCACAGCTGCTCTGGGCACCCTGTGCCAGGGCCCCCCGACCCTCACAGGGAACAATTCCTTACCAATATCACATCCAGCCCTGCCCTGGGCAGTGGAAGCCATTCCCTGTGTCCTGTCCCTCCATCCCTTATTCCAAGTCCCTCTCCAGCTGTCTTGGAGCCCTTTAGGTGGTCCTCAAACCAAGAGTTTTGAGCCCATAATCTGGATCCTGTGGCCACATGGCAGCCCTTGCCATGTTCCCTTTTTCCTGACTTCCAGCCCACTCAGGGGTGCAGCCCCACAAACCAAAACCAAAACCCAGACCAAGACAATCCCTGTCACAGCTCACACGCTGCATTTGGCCAACAAAGGGCCAGAGTTTCACCTCTGACAAACACCTGGATGAAATCCCCCCTCAGTATTAACTGCTTAATCTCAGCTGCTGCTCCCTCAGGTAGATTGAGGCTATTCTGGAAAAGCTTCAAAGGTGCAGTTCTCACTACAACAGCATCGAAAATCATTTCTAATAGAGCCTGCAAAGAAACTGAGGATAATTTCATTTTAAAGGAGCTGCAAACATGTTAACCGTGGTCCCTTCCATTGAAGGAGAGCTCAGTCTGCAGAGCAGCACGGTGTGGGAGGGCTCAGCTGAGCAGACCCTGCCGTGTCTGAGCCTCCCTGGGCTGCTCCTTCTGGGCACATCCTCCAGCCTTTGAGCTCGGGTGCCAGTGTGGGAGCACAGGGCTGCCCTCCCTGAAATACCCAAGGCATTCCTGTCTCCAGGTCTTCCCACAGCCTCCCCTTTCATCTCCACATCACTTCCCTCCCCAGTGTCACCCACAGCTCCAGCCTCTGTTCCTGCAGCCCCTGGCAGGGCAAAGAACACCAAAGGCAGCTCAGGGAAACCCCAGGGCACCGAATCCCCGTGGGAGCTGCTGAACAACAGCCCTGGGGAGGCTCTGTCCTCACCCACCCGGGTTTCTCCACATTTCCCACCCCAGATTCAGACTCCCAAGGTTTTGGCTGCTGTAGCTGCCCAGGCTTTGGTTTCCTAAGGCCACTGATGATCTTCCTGCAAGGAAGGACAGGCTGGGAGAGCTGGGGGTGTTCACCTGGAGGGGAGAAAGCTTCAGGGAGCCTTAGAGCCCCTTCCAGTGCCTAAAAGGGCTCCAGGAGAGGGACTTGGAACAAGAATCTATCAGTGAAAGGACAAGGGGGATTGTCTTCCCACTGCCAGAGGCAGAGATGGATGGGATCTTGGGCAGGAATTGTTCCCTGAGAGGGTGGGGAGACCCTGGCACAGGGTGCCCAGAGCAGCTGTGGCTGCCCCTGGATCCCTGGCAGTGTCCCAGGCCAGGCTGGACAGGGTTTGGAGCAGCCTGGGACAGTGGGAGGTGTCCCTGCCCATGGCAGGGCTGGCAAATGTTCTGTAGTTCCATGATTCTATATTTTCTTTTTCCCTGTCTTATTTCCTAAACCAGGCCACGAAAAAAAAAACAAAAAAAAAACCAAAAACCCAACCCCTGGATGTGGGGTAAGATCATGTTTTTACAAGCAGATTCCCCAAGATGATTTATACTGCAGGTGTGCAGTCTGGGATAGGGAGGGAAGAAAAACCTGCTTTCCCCCTCCCTCCTTTCCCTTTTCTTTGTAAAATAAGGTCAGGTCTTATCTAAAGCCAATGGCTCTTCCAGCCAAGCCCTGCCCAAAGCCAGCTCAGGGGGGAAGCAATCGCCCTTCTCTGGGCTAGAGATGAAATCCATGATTTTGGTTCAAGTTGGCACCCAGACAGAGCTGGGTGTGAGTGCCCGAGGCAGGAAAACCCCACAGGAATCTGGAGAGCGATTCCCGGCCTGGGGAAGAGGTCTTGGAGCCGCACCCAGGGCTGGATCTGCCGGAGCCTTTGCAGGCTCGCACCTTTCCCCAGTCCTCGTGCTCCTGTCCCCTCAGCCCGGGCTGTCCTTGCTCGTGTCCTGCTCCGGGGGGACGGCCCCGGTGGATTCTCCGGGAAGCTGCTCCGAGCATCCCGCGGTGGGGCCGGGAGCGCATCCGTGCCGGGGCAGGTGCAGGGCAGCAGCTGGGCCCGGCTGCCTGCGGTGCCCGTGAGCTCGGCTAAGCCCCTGACACGAGCTGTGAAAAGGCAGAGCCGCACCACGATAACCCACGGCTTTTCTCAGCCATGACACTCGCAGTCATTTGCATCTAAACAGGGGTGTGTGGGATCAGGGGCCGGCTTGATATAAACTCAGCAGCTTAAAGGGAGGGGGAGGGAAAGGAGAGAGGGAGAGAGAAAAATAAGCTTATACCGATGAGAAAGAGCTAAGCTTCCTCCCCTACTGTGAGGCAGGGCGAGCGATACCATCGCAGCGCCGCAGTCGTTTCAAATCGCTGCCGCATTCACACGCCCTTTAGCCATTCTGGGGGGCTGGGGAGCGCCATCAATAGGGATTTCCCAGCCGGGCTGGCGGGATTGGAGGGTGACGGCAGGACAGGGGAACATTGCCCCGTTGCTACGAGGTGCTCCTGGGGAATGCCAGTGCTCTGTGCCGTGGGTACGCTGGCCGGCGGAAACATTCCGCATTATGCTGGTAATACAGTGTGACACCGCGGGAACAATGGCAAATTGAGTGTCCCAGCAGGTAACGGGCCCGGCTGGGACACAGTCGCAGTGGTGCACTGTCAAGGCGGCTCTAATCCTCCCTCGCCAGCCCCTCCCCTGGTTCTGGGAACGCTGCTCCCGCATTTCATCTCTGGGAAATTCTCCCAGCTCCTCGCCCAGACCCAGGCGAGAATTTCAAGGCGAGGGGTTTGCTCGCAGCTCTTCGCTCCCCCCCGCGCCAGCACCGTGCGGGGACACGGGGGACACGGGGGACACAGAGGACACGGGGGACATGGAGGGCACAGGGGACACGGGGGACATGGGGGCACAGGGGACACGGGGGACACGGAGGGCACGGGGCAGTTGCGGGAGCCGTGTCCATCGTGTCCAGCCGTGTCCATCGTGTCCCTGCCCGGCGGGCACTGGCAGCCCCGGCTCGGTGCCAGCCCAGCCCAGCCCCGGTTCGGTGCCAGCCCAGCCCAGCCCCGGCTCGGTGCCAGCCCAGCCCAGCCCCGCAGTGTCCCTGCTCCCCGGGCCATCCACACCTGCCAGGGAAAGCGGAGCCACATCGGACCCGAGAGCCACTCGTGTCCTCCCGCTGTCCCCGGGCTGTCCTGGGCGGGGGCCGGGAGGGCTCGCTGGCTCCTGTGATCTGATCTGCTTTGGATCACGGGCCACCCAAAGAGCCTTTGTCAGGCTGAAACCCCTCATTTGAAGCAGGGACCTTCAGCCGGTGCCCACAGCCCCCAGTGGTCCCAGTAAACAGCTGGTGAAAGACGCCCGAGGAAAACCCTGCTAGGTAGAGGCTGGATCCCTGCCGGCACATCCCAGATGGGAAGGGCAAGGAGGGAAGAGTTTGAACCAAAAGGAGATGAAAACCTCAGCAGGGTGCTGCTGGCACAGCCAGGACTGGCAGCCCTGGTTGGAGATTCTATTTGGGAGTTCCCCGGGCAGGGCTGCACATTCCCACAGCTGGCACCCACCCACAGCCACCTCCCCTGAGAGCCTGCTCGGGCTGGCATCAGCTCAGCTGGGGAAACCTGGCTTTTGGGAGCCAGGCCCATCTCTGCAGAGAGACTGAGGCTGGGGACAGGGACCTGCTGTCCCCAGGCACGAGGCAGGAGCAGGGCAGGGATGCAGGGGACAGCTGAGAGGATGGTTCATGGCTCCTGCTCTGGAAGGAGGGCACTGGCTCCAAGGTGATTTTCTCAGCAGAAATTTCTGCTGAGGACTGTCTCGATGATCTGATCACACCACACCCACGAGGCAGTGGGAACCCTCCAGCCCAGGCACCACAGCCCCTGAGCTTAGGCCTCCAGCCCCTCCCAGTCTCCTGCACCTCAGCACGAGGTTGGATTGACCCCAATATCTGCTCTGGATTTAGAGACCTAAAGTCCCCATCCTTAGAGATGGGCTGAAGCACCCCAGTGTCACTGCCCAGGGAGCTGCACTTGTGCAGAGCTCTGAGCCTAAAGGTGTCCCCAGGGAGAAAGTTGGTTCTGAGACTGTGCTTGGGACAGCCTGAGCCAGTGCAGCCACTGAGGCCAAGGGTCAAACCCCTGCTGTCCCACAGTGTGTCCTGCATTATCCAAAACCTTCCCCCAGGTCAGTGAGATTCTCCATCTCTAGCCCCTGGCATGGAGGCCCTCTCTGGGTTCCCAGATCAAGAATTTCTCCAGTAACTCTCTCCTGAGGCCCCTCAAGTTGCTACTGATGCCTTGTTCACCCCTGAGCACCCATGCTGGATCAAATCCTGGATCTTGTATTTGGGAAATCCTGCACGTGTGACCCCCAGAGTTGAAGTCACACCCGTCCCACCTCCTCGTGCCCCAATGCTGGCAGCTCCCACTGCAGGGAACCTTCATTAACGATTTAACAAAATAACTTCTTGCTTTTCCATGAGGTTTATGTGCTGCTGGGGGAGGTTGGGAAGGAAACACCCGTGTTGCACTGGGCAATGACCCCCCCGGGCTCTGTGTCTCCGCAGCCACACGAGAATCCGCCTTTGTCCACGCCATCGCCTCGGCCGGGGTGGCCTTCGCCGTCACCCGCTCCTGCGCCGAGGGCACCTCCACCATCTGTGGCTGTGACTCCCACCACAAGGGACCCCCGGGGGACGGCTGGAAATGGGGGGGGTGCAGCGAGGACGCCGATTTCGGGGTGCTGGTGTCCCGGGAATTCGCAGACGCGCGGGAGAACCGGCCGGACGCGCGCTCCGCCATGAACAGGCACAACAATGAGGCCGGCCGGACGGTGAGTGCCCAGCCTGAGCGCCCAGCCCTGCATCCTCCTCATGGACTGGGAGCACAGGCACTCCCAGGCACTGACTTTCTAGGATTATTTCCCTCCGAATAGACAGGTGGGGTTAAGAGGTAAAATATTCCTTGATTCCAATGCAAACAGAATTCCAGAATGGTTTGGGCTGATGGGACTTTAAAGCCCATCTTGTTCCACAGCCCTGCCATGGGCAGGGACACCTTCCACTGTCCCAGGCTGCTGCAAGCCCTGTCCAGCCTGGCCTTGGACACTGGCAGGAGTGGGGCAGACACAGCTCCCCTGGGTATCCTGAGCACCTTCCAAGGCCATGCACAGAAACCTAACCCCAGGTCAGCACTGGATGGAGAGGATTTTCCTCCCAGTGCCTCCTTCCTGCATGTTCCCTGTTACAACATTATCCCACCCAATGATTCCTTGAAGTAGATGATAGTCACAGCCTCATCCAACTGGAATATTCCATTCCATTCCATTCCATTCCATTCCATTCCATTCCATTCCATTCCATTCCATTCCATTCCATTCCATTCCATTCCATTCCATTCCATTCCATTCCTGCAGTCAGTAGGTACCTGGGCCTCTGTCTGCCCTGGGTCATTTGCAAACCCAGTGGGACCTTTCCAACAGTGCTTGAAGCTAACACTGATATGGGTTTTGCACACCGCAGCAGGTAGAGGCAGAAGGAGAGGAGCCTGACAGCTTCCAGTACAAAAATTCCCCAGCAAACTCCAGTAATTTTATTCCAAATCGGTGATTATTTTGCTCTGCACAAAGGAGGTTTTGGTGAAGAGTCCTGTCTGCAGACTCCCAATTTCACACATTTTTAGTACAAACTGTTGGACTTGGGACATAAATGAAGGGTTATTAGCAAGGAGAGGACAAGGATCAGTCTCCATCCACAGGGCTCAGAAACATCTCCAGCCCTCAGCCTCTCTGGGCTCTGACTGCCCACACACATAGGACAGGAAGGACCCCCACAAAAGGATCAAACATTTGGATTAGGTTAGACTGGATTGGTTTGGTTTGGATTGGATTGGATTGGATTGGATTGGATTGGATTGCCCACCTCAGCCATGCTTTTGTAGTGTGACATCTCTGGAGATCTTTAAAGCTCCCCAGCATCTCCAACCAGCCCATGCTTACAAAATCACAGAACCAGAGATTATCCTGGGCTGGAAGGGACCCACAGGATCATGGATTCCAGCCCCTGGCCCTGCCCAGACACCCCAGCAATCCCACCCTGTCCATCCCTGGCAGTGCTGTCCAAACACTCCTGGAGCTCTGGCAGCCTCGGGGCCGGGACCATTCCCTGGGGAGCCTGGGCAGTGCCATCACCCTCTGGGGGAAGAACCTTGCCCTGATCCCCAACCCAATCCTCCCCTGGCCCAGCTCCAGCTATTCCCTCAGGTCCTGTCACTGGTCACAAGAGTGAAGAGATCGATTCCAGCCACTGCTCCTCATGAGGATGCTGAAGACCTCAGTGAGGTCCAGCCTCAGTCTCCTCCAGCTGAACAAACCAGGCGCCCTCATAAGGCCCCTCCTTCCCCAGCTTTGTGGTCTCCTTTGGATGCTCTCTAGTGGCTTAATTCCTTTTTTATGTTGTGGTGCCCAAAACTGCTCCCAAAACTCAAGGTGAGGCTTCCCAGAGCAAGCTTAGATCAGACATTTAAACCCAGGTGGCTCAGGCGGGTGACGGGAAGCAAACCCTGCGTTCCAGCCGCTGCTGACTCTGTTTTCCCCGCACAGACCATCCTGGATCACATGCACCTCAAGTGCAAGTGCCACGGGCTCTCGGGGAGCTGCGAGGTCAAGACCTGCTGGTGGGCACAGCCCGATTTCCGGGCCATCGGGGACTACCTGAAGGATAAATACGACAGCGCCTCGGAGATGGTGGTGGAGAAGCACCGCGAGTCCCGGGGCTGGGTGGAAACTCTCAGGGCCAAGTACGCGCTTTTCAAGCCGCCGACAGAGCGGGACCTGGTCTACTACGAGAACTCCCCCAATTTCTGTGAGCCCAACCCGGAGACGGGCTCCTTTGGGACCAGGGACAGAACGTGCAACGTCACCTCCCACGGCATCGACGGCTGCGACCTCCTGTGCTGCGGGCGGGGCCACAACACCCGGACTGAGAAGCGCAAGGAGAAATGTCACTGCATCTTCCACTGGTGCTGCTACGTGAGCTGCCAGGAGTGCACGCGGGTCTATGATGTCCACACCTGCAAGTGAGCACAGCGGGGTCTCCAGTGGTGGAGGTTGCTGCAGAGCAGGGCCGAGGGGTCCAGCAGCCCCGTGGGCAGCCCCACACTGCAGAGGATGGCACAGAACTCCTGATGGCACCGGCCAGGGCACGGCCAGGGCACGGAGAAGGCTCTGGGCACCTCACCCAAGCGAGGTGTGACTGCATCCTTTGGCAGGGCAGGATGCCTGGAGAGGGCAGGGACAGGACAGGGAGGGCAGGACAGGACAGGGAGGGCAGGGACGGGACAGGGAGGGCAGGACAGGACAGGGAGGGCAGGACAGGACAGGGAGGGCAGGGACAGGACAGGGAAGGCAGGACAGGACAGGGAGGGCAGGGACAGGACAGGGAGGGCAGGGACGGGACAGGGAGGGCAGGGACGGGACAGGGAGGGCAGGACAGGACAGGGAGGGCAGGACAGGATGCCTGGGGAGAGCAGGGACAGCTGAATCCCAGCCAGGCACAGCCACACGAGGCAGAGCTGCTGCCACAGCAGCTCCAGGGCTCCCAGCTCTGTCCTGCACCACAGGTCCAGCCCCTGCAGACACCAACATGGAGGCTCAGGTGGAAATGAATTTTTCACAGTGAAAGCTCCCCCAGCTGCTGTGCCCCCACACCAGCCCAGCTCCCTCCTTGCTGCTCCGAGGTGATGCTGGAGAACCAAACCTGTCTGGGATATGAACAGAGCCCAGGGGTGGTCTCTCCTTCCCCCACCCCTCTGCCCTCTCTGCTCCCCACAGCCCCACATCTCCCAAGGAGGCCGTCAAGAAGGCAGAGCCCAGAGCTGAGCCTCTGGAACATGGCCCAGGACAAGAGCGGGGCACAGGGCACTGCTGCCACCTGGTACAGGTGACACATCATCCCGGCCACTGCTGCCACCTGGTAGAGGGGACAGCATCGTCCCAGCCGCCTCCTCACCGTGCAGCTGCCCAGGAGAGGGTTGTAAGTAAGGATCAGGGCAGCACCGACTCACTAAGCATTCATTCCCTAACATGACCTCCCATCCCAGGATCTCTCTGGGGATGGGTTACCTGCCAGATGAGCTGCTGCACCAGCTCTGACCATGAGAGATTGCAGGGAGAGAAGACATTTCTGTCCCAGCCTCCTTGTCAGCCTTCCCACCAGACACGTGTGGTCCCACAGCACAATGCCAGGCAGAGCCCTCCCCTGCCATGGCATTTACTGAGCTGTCAGCTCCCATCCAGGAACCCCCCCAAGCATCGAGACTCTGTGCCAGGAGCAGGGATTTGGGCCCCCCTCCCACATCCCAGCGCAGCAGAACCAGCGTTTGTCCCCACCCCAGGCCAGCCCCCATCCCTGAGCACATCCCCTCTCCCTGGGTTTACCTTCTCCAGGAGTGCTGACCCGTGAAATTAAAAAATAATCACTCCCTGTGTCCTGGTGGGCTCCAGGACCAACAGCCACGTTCAAACACACCCCAGTCAGTGAATTCCAGGGAATTGTGGCCACTCAGGCTGTGGCTGCTGCTGCCCTCTCCTTTCCCTGGGACTGAGCAGCCTCTGGAGCTGCACAGAGCAATAACGGGGTGAGACCCCTGGCAGGGAGCACAGGAGGGCCCTCGGGCAGAGCTGAACCCCAGGTCCCTCCCATGCAGTGTCAGGACGAGCTCCAGACCCTCCAGAGGAGCCTTTGCTCCCGAAAATTAAAATCTCAGAGAGCTCCAAAAGCCTCCCCCAGCTGGAGCCACGCCGTGCTCTGATCTGCATCTATTTAAAGTATATATTAAATCCCATGTCTGGAAAGACTCCCAGTACCCAACTTTAAACAAAATCCCTTCTTTGTTTGTTTGTTTTTTAATCAAGAAAAGGTATTTAATATTAAATAGAACATTTATTGCCTTGTAATTATTTTACTGTAGCCAGGTATTCTAGCACTGAATGGAAGATCTTTTTCCATCAATCTGCTGTATCCAAAGTTTTGTATAAAGTTGTAGAGGTCGATTTTTTTTTATTTTATATTCAGAAAATTTCTCTTTTTATAAGCATTATTTATTATACAATGTATATACTTGAGTTAACTAAGATTATATATTATATAAATATATATATTTGGAGAAAAATATATTTCAACTTCCATTTTTTTGTGGTACATCATTAAAGAAAAGGTAAAAATTCAAAAATATTCACTTGCCAGCTTGTGTGGTTTGGCCCTGAGGGTCCTGCAGAACAGCTACAGAGCACTGGGTGATGGCCCAGCTGCTTATGGACAGGGACAGCCAAGGAATCCTGGAATCCCAGAATGGTTTGGGTTGGAAGGGACCTTAAGGGTCACATAGTTCCAATTCCCTGGCATGGGCAGGGGTATCTGTTTTAGGAATCAAGACAATGATGACAAAAAGAAGAGATTTTACAGCTGAAAGCTGAGATTTTGATTTAGGGAGTGCCAGGCCACAGTGTGCACAACTGGGACTCAGCACAGAATTATGGAACCCTTGGGGTTGAGCTTTAATATCATTGAGTCCAACCATTCCCAGCACTGCAAGGCCACCACTGAGCTCTGTCCCCAAGTGCCACACTCACACTTTTAAATCCCTCCAGGGATGGGGGCTCCACCCCTGCCCTGGGCAGCTGTGCCAGGGCTGGACAACTTTCCATGAAGAAATTTTCCCCAATATCCAAACTGATCCTCCCCTGGCCCAGCCTGAGGCCGTTCCCTCTCCTCCTGTCCCTGTTCCCTGGAGCAGAGCCCGACCTCCCCTCCCTGCCCCTCCTGTCAGGGACTTGTGCAGAGCCAGAAGATTAAATTAAACAGGCTTCAGACTTTGTCCACTCCCCACATGAACTCACAGGCTGCCTCTGAATCACCTTCCAATGCTTTGGACAGACCAAGGTCCAAATTTTCTCATATAAAAACTTCTTCTCCTGTCCATGAATAATTCTGTGGATGTTTCTGCAGATGCCCCTCACATTAGCAATGCTTTTAAGTGCACACGATTTTCCACTGCACTGGCCTCAAATGTACCTGTCTGAAGGGCAAAATAAATATAGAATCACTCAGTATTCTTGCCCTGATCCCCAAACTCCACACAAAGCCATCCCATGGATCCACATGTGTGTCTCTGCTGGTGCCACCACCACTGACATGTCCTAACCACAGAACCTGGCCCTTGGAGGGTTCTGGACTTCACAGCTCTGGGGGTGAAGCTCTCCCTGTCTGCCCACCTGCCCCAAACCTTCCTCCATCCCACACTGTGCCCCCAAAACCCATCCCAGCACCTTCAAATCTGCCTCTGGTCAACACCTCCATTTCAGAGACACATTTCTGGAAAGTTCAAGATGAAACAGGGTAAGAGGAAGGGGGTGAAGAGTTTTGCCCTTGCATTGAAAGCAATATTGAATATTTATTATACACTTAGAGCCACTCTGCCAGGAGGAGCCAGCGAGAACACACAGTGGTGGGAAGGTGCTGCCCTTCCCTTGTGCCACCTGCAGGAAACATCTCAGATGGAGATTTTGGAACAGGGGTTGGAATGGGTCAGGGGTCACCCCCTGCAGCCCACCCTGGCTTTCCAGTCTTTCAGGTGTGGGATCTCCCCACCCCACACACACAGACACACCTGGGGCCTCCTCAGCACTGCAGGGCTCACACAGCTCCAGCATGGGCTGGACCAGAGTCCTCTCACTAAATTCTCTAACAGGGGCCAACTGTTCAGGCTGGGGTAAATTCAATCCAGGCCCACACGGAGCACCCCTCTGGCAGCAGCAGCCCAGGAGCAGCTCTGTTCCTCACACACACCAGCAGCAGACACAGACGGCACCCAGCTCATCACAGGGAGTTGTGCTTTTTTATTGAATCCATTGAATGTGCAATTAAACCAGATATTTATTCATCAATATAGTTCTGGACACAGACACGATAAGGTTTACATCATTTACTCTGAAATATAAGTTACTGTGTGCTGCTGTCACTCGGACTGGCAGAGGGAAGGGAGGAACAAATAAATCCACAAGATCATACACAAAATGACAGGGAACCACCACTGGGACTCACAACAGCATCACAACACAACAGCACTGCCAGAGGAGCAGAGTGGAGTGGTGAAACACTCCACTGCTGTGAGCACACTGAGGACACCAGCACCTCCACTGGGCCTGGAAGGACGTGGGGCACCCTCCTTCCCTGGGAACACCTCTGGATACCACTGCTAGCCCTTACTGTGGCTCTGCTCACGTTTAGGAAGCTACACTAAGATCTGCAAAATGGCTTTGATTTCATGCCCCACCACACTGAGGTATGTTCCAGGAACCTTCTGGAAGGAGTGGAGCCCGGGGGGAGCAGCCTCAGCATCTCCCTGAGGCCACAGGACTGCGGGAAGGAGCGTGGAGCAAGGTTTGATACATTCCTTTATTTCAGTGCAAAAACATGGCAATACACATCTCGTGCACCTGCAGAGCTTGGCTTCCCCTCTGTCTCTAAGGAGGAATTTCAACCTTTGGTAACATGGCAGGAAAAAGGGATAAAATGAGGCTGGAGGATACCAAAGCTGCCAACTACAGGAACTCAGGAAGAGCTGGAGGCTGGAACATTTAGCATCCCTAAAACTGTTGTTGAATTAACAACAGGATTTGATGCCTTAAATACTGGATTTGGAAATCTCCTCTACTCTGATTAACACTTCCCTGCCCTCTTCCAGTCCCCAGTGCCACCAGCAGTGTCCCATCATGCCCCAAACACCTGGATATAAACAGAGTGGGTGCAGCATCCTGGAGCTGCACTGCCGTGGGCACTGTGTGTGGGGCGTGGGTCTGGCTCAGATTCAGTGAGGGCTGGGGTGACACCACAACAAACCTGAGCAGGGTAAGACAGAGCAGTGCTTCAACACCCCTCCACCAGACTGGCACGTTTATTGGAAGCCAGGATCTCTTTCCCACTGCAGGAATGCTGGACACAAGTGAGGGTCAGCCCCAAACCTCTCAGGACATTCCCCCCTGCTCACCCCAAAAGGCAGCCTGGCTGCACAGAGACAGAAGCACAGTGTTCCAGGAGACACTTCCACATGACATCAGAATATCAAAGACAAAGAATAAAGATACTCTATTGCACTACACATGCAGGTTCCACATGGGGCTCTGGGGATCAGGGGAGCATTTCACTTTGTCCAGTGTGTTGAGCACAGAAGAGTAAAGATCCCAGTGTTTGTTCTCCAGGTTGGTCACTTTTCCAGCTGTTGATCTTGCACTTGGTCCACCTTCAGTCTAGGGTAGGGACTCTTGCAAAAGAAGCCAAATCCATCAGGAAAGCATCATGCACATGTATAAAGCATCAAGCACACACTGGAACCCACTCACATGTAGCCAGGATAGATAGTGGTGTGAGTTTCCCCAGCACAGGTACTGCCCTACATGTATTAGAAAGTCATTCTCTAGGAGATGCCACTGTCCCACTGGGCTCAACTACTCCCTGTGGCACCTATGGGGAAAGAGTAGGACATCCTTCTCTCAGACAGGAGACACAAGAAACCAAAATTCCAGATTGCAAATAAACAGCTGGATTTTAACTCAAGCAGAATCTCTTTTGATTTACTTTAGTTAAAGAAAGGTAAATTTTGGCCCAGTATCTCATGGACACTTTAAAAGTCAAAGGTAGATTCAGAAAAGCAGAGAATTCAGCCATGCAGGTTCCCAAACCTTCAGGACCTCCCCCCTCCCAAAGTGCTCTAAGAACTGATCTGATACAGCTCTGACAATACAGAGGGGCCAACAATGAGAGCAGATAAACCCCACTGCAGGTTCCCCTCAGAGCAGCTCAGTTCTGAGCAGAAAAGAGAACTGAAACACTGCTTTAAAATAAAAGCACTTACGTTCCTTCTTCTCTCAGAAGAGCCAAGAACTTTTTCACTCGATACTCAGGATCCATCTAAACACCAAACAAAACAGATCTCCATTAGTGCCAGGCAATCCTTCCAGCAGCCAAAAAAAGCATGGAATGTTCTGAGTTGGACAGGACCCACCAGGATCATGGAGTCTAAGCCCTGGCCCTACACAGACACCCCAACAATCCCACCCTGAGCATCCCTGGAAGCTCCTGGAGCTCTGGCAGCCTCGGGGCTGGGACCATTCCCTGGGGAGCCTGGGCAGTGCCCAAACCCTCTGGGGGGAAGAACCTTGCCCTGATCTCCAGCCTGACCCTCCCTGACTCAGCTCCAGCCCTTCCCTGGGTCTTGTTCCTGGTCCCAGAGAGCAGAACTGGGGCCACAGAGGCTGCTGGAGCTGTGTTTGCTCAGCCTGGCTGTGCAGGAGCTCTGGAGCAGCCAGGGCAGGCACAGCCCTGCACCACGAGAAAAGGTGCAGGAGTAGCACAAGCTGTGGGTGCTCCCAGGGCAGGAGATGGGAGCACACACAGGCTCTGTTTCCATGGCACCTCACACCCACACCCTGCTGCCAATTCCAGCCAGGCCCACTCCAAGTCTGCTTCCATCCACCCCTTCCCAGAACCGGGGGAGCAAACAGAACAGGAGAAAAGGGACTGAGGATGTTCTGAGTGCTCCTTTCCCCCCAGAGGCAGCAGCACAAACCTGAGCCAGCACACGGCTCCAGAACAGGCAGCACCAATGGGTGCTGTGGATCCATCACCCAGGAACAGCCCCCAGGGAGCAGAACTGCCTCCCCCAGGCCAGGAACAGGGACAGCAGGGATGGGGACAGGGATAGAAGGGAAGGATTGCTGCAGGACACCAGCTGTAGCTGGATCTGCCCGTGTGCACAGGATTGCTGATCCTCTCATGGAATGACTCCAGGGAAATCTTCCTGAGATTTGCACCAAAGTACAGTGAGTGAGGACTAGAAACATTTGGAAATCAGAGGCTGTTGGTTCTCAGAATCTTGGTCTTGTATTCCAGAAGTTCTTGTGTCATATAAACTCCAACTTCTGCTCCCTCTGCAAATTCCATCACCAACCCCTATCTTCACCAGACTGTGACAATCCAGGAGATTCACTCTGGGAACACCCAGGACAAGGATCTCTGAAGTCACCTGGTCTGAGATCCCCACTTGGCATTACATAGGCGAGCCTCTACTTCAAACAAAAATCTGGGACTCCTCCTTGAAGTGGGGAAGCAAAGTGTCAGCCTGGCCTCCCAGCAGTGAGGCCAAACGTGGGTCTGGAACTCCTCCATCCCATCACATCCATTTTACATCCCTAAAGGAAAATTTCTTCCCATTCCAGATGTGCAGAAGGCATCTATTTAAAATTGTTGCTGTTGCAATGGAGGGCAACACAAATGCCTTCAAAAACAGCTCAGAAGAAAATAAACCCTAAACCAACAACAGTGCCCCCAGCAATGTGGGGGAGAAAGAGCCAGCAAGAATTTCTCCTTTGTGCTAAGAAAAGCCTAAAAATGTAAAACTTCCCATGGCTGTGAGATAGGAGAGCAAGGCCAGTTCCTCAGTACCAACTGCTGAGCTACTTTTAGATCTGAAAAATAAATTCACTGGAGCAAGAAGATTTAGAGGAACTTACTGAGGCTCACTGAGCATTTCATTTGGGGTTTAAGCAGCACAGAACGCTGGCAATAGTCAGGGTCCAGGAAGACAAGAAAAGTGAACCCCTCTAGGGGAGTGTTTGCAATGTGAAATACCCAGGGACTGAGAGGGACAGTGCTACCACCAAACAGGAGCCCAGAGACAGGCTGTCTGCAGGGTCCCTCCAGCCTAAATCTTCTTCACAGCCTCTCCCAGCTGACACCTGGCTACAAGGAAGGGCTCACCTGTCACTGTGCCAGTCTCCCATTTCTGTGGGGGATGTGGCACTTGGGGACAGGGTCAGCAGTGCCCTTGGCAGTGCTGAGGGAACACTCAGGGGGCTCTGCCCGTCTCAGTGACTCTGTGGTTCTGTCAGAAAGGCTGAAGGCAGCTGCCACAGAGCATGTGAACCCTGAACTCTGATTACCTGGACATCCCCTTCCTCTGGGGGCATCCACAGGTTCCATCCACACCACCAGACCCAGCATGCGACCCTCACCTGGCAAAGGGTCCAGAGTCGTCCCCACCCAAGGGGCTCTGCTCTGACCCCGTGGCTGATCCTGCTGAAGCAGGAGGTTGGACTGAGCAGAGAACACCCTGGGTGGGAGGGGAGCCATGGGGAAGGATCATCCAGTCCAACTCCTGCACAGACACCCCAACAATCCCACCCTGTGCATCCCTGGGGGCTCTGGTGCCCTTGGGGCTGTGCCCATGCCCTGGGCAGTGCCTGACTCCTCCTTTCCCAAGAGCCAACAGAGGAGACTCAGGTGCATTGTGACCTTGCTTATCCTACAGTCCCATGACAACTCCACCACCTCCCTTCCTGTATTCTCAATGTTTCTGGAATGGCAAGTGCTGGATAAAGAAAGTGTGGGGTTGTACAGCTTATAAACAAGGTGACAATTCACCCTGGGCACCAGAGCACTTCAGGTATCCCAAGAAAGGATTTTGATATTGAGGGTTTGGTTCAGTGTGACTTCAGTCTGAAATACACTGGAAGCCATTTGACCTGCAGAGAGCTGAGAGTGGGGTCACTGCTTTAACAAAACAAACCCCACCATTAGATTCAGAGGAAGACACTATGTGCACATTTTTTACAAAGAATTCAGTCACCTGGCATCTCATCAGCTGAGTTCTGAGAAATTTCATCCATCACTTGGAATTCTGAAGATTTCACACTGAAATCTCCTTCTAAAAAGCTGTGGTACAACTCAGTGAAAACAAGATCCAGTGCTGGATTTCTTATCTGGTGCAATTGTGCTTTTCTGTAAGATCCTGGCAGATCCCAGCTCACTGTGGGTTCCAGTGCCCTCAGATCCCAGCTCTGCTCACTGAGAGCCTGCACTGCTCTCCTGTATTTATAGTTCAGCAGATGGAGTCACGGAAACACCTCAGACCCTTTGGAACAGAGCTGCTTCATATTTAGCTGCCATATGCTGTTACCTCTGCTGTTACACAACCACCTGAACTCAGCTCCAGAGCAGGAACCACCCTGCTGCCAACCCTCCCTGGGCAGCAAAGGGACACCCCCAGCGGCTCTAGGGACAGTGGCAGCAGTTGATGTTTGATGTTCAGGGTGTGAGAAAGGGCACAGCCCCAGCTCTGCTGTCTCCTCCCAGCCTGGCTGCTGCTGGACTCACCTACACAACAGTGCTCTGCTGAGAAGAAATAACACCCAGGAGCAGTTTTCGGGCACAGCCTCGGGCACAGTGAGGACTCTGGTAACAGTGTCACTGGTCACAGACTCATGGAACATCCTCAGTGGGAAGGGACCCACAGAAATCATCCAGCCGAGCTGCTGGCCCTGCCCAGACACCCCAACAATCCCACCCTGAGCATCCCTGGGAGCTGCTGGAGCTCTGGCAGCCTCGGGGCTGGGACCATTCCCTGGGGAGCCTGGGCAGTGCCAGCACCCTCTGGGGGAAGAACCTTTTCCTAATATTCACCCAAACCCCCCTGGCCCAGCTCCAGCTGTTCCCTCAGGTCCTGTTCCTGTCACAGAGCAGAGATCAGAGCTGCAGCCCCTCTGAGCTCTGCCCTCAGTCTCCTCTGCTCCAGCTGAACAAGTGACCTCAGCTGCTCCTCCTATGGCTTCACCTCCACACCCTTCCCCATCTTCAGGCCCCTCCTTTGGACACTCTCTAATTCCTTTCTATCCCTGTGATATTGTGATACCCAGAACTGTCCCCCAGGAGTGGAACAGGCACAAGGGCCAGGCTGGGAACAGGGCTGGGGTCAGCATTCCCAACTCAGAACTGCCCATGATTTACAGAACTTCCACCTTCAGCTTTGAAAACAACCAGCACTTCAGGAGAAAGCAGCACAAGAACACGTCCTGTGTCAGAAGAAGGGACCCATTGTCAGGGCTCAGGGAACACAGCAGTCCCTGAAGGCCAGCACCCCTTAAATACATTTAATACATGTGAGCAATGACTTACTGACTTGCCTGTAGGTATGGAATTAAAAGCCAAGGAAGAAGAGGAAAAAGTAATCTAGATAAATGACTTTATTCCCTGAGGTGACATCCAGTCAGAGCATATCCTTAGCACTGAGCAAGTTTTAACAGAATTGTGAAGAGTGAACAGAGGGGTGCACGACTCGTCTGCTCTGAGCTACAAGTCTTCACTTCTGCCCTGCCTCTGCAGGAAGATCTGAGGACAGCTCACTCAGCTGCACTAAATCCATTTGATGTGAGCAGGGGGGGCTGGGGGAGCACTGGGATGTCAGGGGAGGATTAGGGCTGCACCCTCAGCCCGTGTCAGCATGAGCACGAGCTTGCTCCAGGCTCCAGGCATGGGTGCTGCTGCGGGGGAGGGCTCAGAGCTGCATAGTTCTACCCTCTGCAATTATTTTCTTTAAAGTGCTGAAAGTGGAAAATAAAGAGAAGAGCAGCTGAACAGCCTGACAGATTTATCTTCTTCAGGGAAAGAGCACATACACCTGGACAGGCACCTTCTTCTTTAACAAAAAAAAAAAAACTTGAGGTGATTGCTATCTGCAATCTTAACATGCTGGGTGGAGAGAAGAAATTCCATGAAAGGTGAGTTAATCCAACCCCTCCCATAGCCAGATGCTCTGAAGTGCAGCTCTGAACAGCCCATGGGCACAGGGGGATTTAAAGATCTCTGTGGACCAAGATGTGGTGATTTCTTTGTTCTGAAAATCTCCCCTCACTGCAGCTCTTTTCCTCCCACTGACAGCAGGGGCCTGCAGAGAAGGGAACCTCCAGGACTGCTCCAGGACCCCAATCCTTCCTCCCCAGAACCATTCCTACCTGTAAGGACATTTCTATCAGCATCAGCAGCTTCTTGATCCCAATCCAGACAGGTTTCCCTTTGACGTTCTGTGCAATCGTGCTGCGCTCCTTGTCTTTGAAGTTACCCAGGAGCTGGGGGGAAATCATTTTAAAAAATCAACAACAGGAGACTGAGAGTAGGAATAATGGTACCTACCTTGGGACAAAGGGAATGGGAAGCATTTACTAGCTGAGAAAGAAAATTTGTATCAATGTATCTTAAACAAGGCAAAACACAAACAAAAATATCCTTAATTCCCTAATGTTTTTTTCCATAACATCTTTTATGCAACAGTTAGTGCTGTGCTCTTCTGCTGCACTCCAAGTCTTCTCCAGATCAGGGTCTACAAGGAAACAAAGGGTCAAGCCCCAGGAAGATTCCACACCTGCTGCAGGAGTGTCTGTGTCTCTCAGGCTTCAGTGACACCATCGTTGGGACAAGTTAGCCAATGGCACCAAAGATTTGCCTGTTCATTTTATTTTAACAGCCTTCAGTACTCACTACAACTCCCACTAGGGCACAGAAAAAGGAGACACTGAAGGCACGAATTTATAAGGAAGTTATAATTCCTCAGCACCAAACACCTTCAGATGATGCTGTTCCAATTCATCAGAGCTCAGCACCCTCCGGGCACATTCAGTTTAAATGTCCCAATTATATTCATTACCCACTTCCATGCACTTGGAATGTTTCAATCCAGACCACAAACCTTTCCCTAAACCTCCTGTTCTCTAATTTTGCCTTAATTTAATTCATGAAAAAGCAAATTGAAAAGCCTCAGAACTGCTTTGTTATGACATGATGTCAAGTGGGATGGTGTTACCAGACACAGCTACTGCAAAATCCCTCCATTCCAGAAAATGTTGAGTATTTTGTCATCCTTGAACTTCTCCTCACCTCTAAAGCCTCCATGAGCTGCTCCCCAGTGGCGATGTTGGGCACGTGGATGGTGGTGCTGAAGGCGTTCAGCATCTCCATCTCCTGCAGGACGTCCTTGCGGCTCGTGGTGCCGATGATCAGGAGCTTGCGGCCCTGGCCGGGCAAGGGGGAGAGTCAGGAAAGGAAAAACTGCACAGAAACAGCCTGGGGAAGGTTCAGCTAACTACAAATGATAAATGGGAAATGGCCATTGAAAAACCAACTTCAAACAAAATTAATAGGATTAAATCTGGCAGTAATTGAAGTCGCCAACAGCAGCCACAGGAGACCAGGATCAGCTCTCGGAGCCATGCCACCAACAGGGCCCAAGAATGATGGTGCACAAAGCCCCACCACACTCACAGCTCCTGCTGAACCCAGCATTATAAATAGCTGGATCCTCATTAAATTTAAAAGCCTGAGCAAACTCCCACTCCCAAAAGCTGAATTACAAATGACTTCTCGGGGGAACAGCCTGTCTTTAGGAATCTGTGGGTACAGTGAATTCCCTGCTCCTGCACAGGCAGTTCCAGTGGATTTCCAGCTCAGGCTTTTGAGCAGAGGTTGCTGTGAATCCCCGAGTTCCCCCTGCAGCTGTACAGGGCAGTCCCACTCCTCCAATTCCCAATCCAGAGCGCACAGAGCAACCCCAAGTGAGCCCAGGCAATAACAGGGTTTATAAATAATAGAGCAAGTTGTGGAAAACATCAGCTGCAAATGCAAATCCACTGCTGTTTGTTCACCTTGCAGAGCCCCTTCCACTGCTATTTGAATTTCCCTGTGTGGGGTTTGGACACTGCTCAGTATTGGCTGATGGAAGGAGCTGCTGGGATTGTTGTCAGGCAGGATCATCAGTCCCTCTCCTGTTCCAGTACACAGGGAGCCCGTGGGCTAGGAGGGGCCTGGCTGGCCAAGGACCCCTCTCTTTTGCTGTACAAGAAGTTTGGCTGAGGCTCCAAGAGTGAAGTGAATGTCCAGTGCCACCCAGAGGGTGCTGGCACTGCCCAGGCTCCCCAGGGAATGGTCCCAGCCCCGAGGCTGCCAGAGCTCCAGGAGTGTTTGGACAGCACTGCCAGGGATGGACAGGGTGGGATTTGGGGATGTCTGGGCAGGGCCAGGAGCTGGATTTGATGATCCTTGGGGGTCCCTTCCCACTCAGATTACTCTGTGATTCTGTGCAAGTTCTGTATTTCAACTTCATGACACGAAACTCCATCATTATAAAAATAAAACAAAACCCTAAAAATTATTCCCAGAATGAATCCTGTAGCTGTTTTGCATTCCTTTGACAGAGGATGAAAACCTATTTAAACACATCTTTGATGCACAGTGCATCTTCCCAGGATCTGCTCTTCCCCTGCACTTACTGAACAGATTCTGCTCCTGCTCCAGGTGTTGGACACTGAGCAAGATCCTGAACTGGAAATGAGCTCAAGTGCTCACTCCAAGCTTGGTTTTAGTCCCAGAGAGCAAAGGGAAGGAATATGTGGCAGGTGGAAGCAGAGCACGTCCCAGGTGACCAGTGCCACACAGGGCTCTGCTGGGGACAGTGCTGTGTGAATCCCCACCTGCAGCTCAGGAGGCACCACAGCACCACTCAGCCACCTCTTTGGAAAAGAGAAAATGGGAAAAACCAGCCAATTCCTGAACTGAAAACGCTGGGTTAGAAGTGCAGTGGAAGCAGTCAATGTGATGTTTCAGGGCTGAGGGTCCAACACTGCCTGCAGCCAGCTGGGGAAGGGTACAGTGCCTTCAGGAGCAGCACCACAGCCATCCCATGGTATTTCTGCCCCATTCCACAGGTGCTGCTCCCACCATGTCCTGCACGGTCACAGCTTTGCAAGTGCACAGGATTCCTTTCCCTTGTGATGGTCCAGCAAGGCCAGGAAAATATTACAGCATTTTACAAGTTTGAATCAAATCAGGAAGATCTGGCTGGCAAAGATGAAAACCCAACACACTCAGTGGAGAGAAAGTGAATGGAGATTGATCCTCACTCCCACAGGAACTCATGAAGCCCCATGAGGGGCCCATTTTCATGGAACCATGGAATCCTGGAATGATTTGGGTTGGAAGGGACCATGAGATCATCTTGTTCCATGGACAGGGACATCTCCCATGAGAGATTTCCAGCTAAAGCACTGCAGAGACCAAGAGCATTAAGTGATGCTCAGCAGCAGAAAAGCTTTTTGCCTGCATGAAGACAAAATCCCAGCAGCTTTCCACTATGGGAAGGGTTGGTAAAGCAGGGTGGAAGCACTGGGGTGGCAGCTGTGTGAGAGGAGTGCCCAGAAAACACCTGAAGCACAGCCTGCTCCTGAGCACAGGGCTGTGGCACAGAGACATCTGCCCCCCAGGACAGGGCTCAGAGGTGCCTTCAGCCTGCTGAGATGCCCCTGGCAGGGAGCAGAACTGCTCCAGGAGCACTCAGGGATTATCACAGAACTGACTGGGAACATTTCATCCCAGCTCTGACTGCCTTTGCTTTCTTTTGCTCTGTATTTCCCCACCACCCTGTTCCTCCCGTGGTGCTGCTGTGGCAGATCCTGTAACTCAGCAAAGGGAACAGCCCTGCAAGGAGAATTCCTGCTCCCTTAGCCAAGGAATCCTAACCAGCCATACACAGCCAGGCACCTCAAACAGCTTCACAGCTGGGCACAGAGGAAGCCAAGGACAGACTCCTGACCAGAACTGAGCCCTCCAAACCACAGAACAACCCCTCCTGCAAGTGCTGTACCACCCAGACCCATCTGCCTCACGAGTGGTTCTCCTAAAAGCTTATTTATTACTGTATGGAACTATCAAAACCCTGAACAGCTTGGGCAAGGGGCTGTGTTAATAACAGTTTCTCATGAACTATGAGCATTTTAGAGGGGATAAACTGCTCAGCAGCACCCAGGCAGTGTCTGTTCCCCAAATATAGCTCCCAGCATGTGTGCAGTGCCTGGCACACTGAGCAGGCATCAATCAAGGGCATAACCACCTCAGAGTGGCTGCCTGAGGGATGTTTCCCTCATACATTAATGAAGTCTGTGCCTGATGACAATAAAAATGAAATTTAGCCTGGAGTTTCATCAGGAAAGGACACAGGCAGCACAGGAATGTCACAGCGAGGGCAGTTTTACCTCCTGGCACTTCAGGTGTCCACGACTGATCTCACTCTTGGCCTTCCCTTCCCAGCTCCTGGAGCCCAGGTGACACATCCCTCTCCCAGGAAAGCTGCCCCCCACTCTGGACTCATCAGCAAACATTCCCTAAAGGACCAGTTCAGGGGTGCCAAACCCAGCCAGGGGCACACTGAGTCAGCTGAAACCCATGGGGGCAGTGGGGGACTGCTGCACACACAGAAAGGGCTCTGAGCCCTGGGACCACGGAGGAAAACCACTGGCACTGGTCCCTGTGGGAATTCTGTGGGAACACCAGCTCAGTCCCACTCTGTGGGTGACCACTGGGACAGATTTAGAACAGGAAAAGAGCAAAACGGGATCATCATTCTGCCATGTGAATCCAGGAGTTCCTCCCTGTTTCAACTATAACTTCAAATCCATCATTTCCGACCTGGAGGCGTTCACAGGAGAAGGGAAGGGTCTGGGGACACCTTAGAGCCCCTTCCAGTGCCTAAAGGGGCTCCAGGAGAGCTGAGGGGGGACTTGGGACAAGGGGGAATGGATTCTCACTGCCAAAGGAGAGGGTTAGATGGGATATTGGGATGGAATTCCTCCCTGGGAGGGTCGGGGGGCCCTGGCACAGGGTGCCCAGAGCAGCAGTGGCTGCCCCTGCATCCCTGGCAGTGTCCCAGGCCAGGCTGGAACAGGCCTTGGAGCAACCTGGGATAGTGGAAAGTGTCACTGCCCATGGCAGGGGTGGCACTGGATGGACTTTAAGGTCCATTCCAACCCAAATCATTCCATGTTTCTAAGATTCTGTTTAGTTGGAGAAGTCAGAGAAAACACTGGGGATGGTCAGGGTTCAGGAAATAACTTCTCTAAATAGATCCTTGGTAAAAAGAGAGAGGTTTATAAAATCATAGAGGACATGAGGGAAAGACTGCTGCTTGTCATTACAGAAAGAGGGAGCACAAGAAGGAATTATCAAACATCAGATAAACTGAACTAAAGGGTGTTTGCTCTCACCAACAGCTCAGCTGGACTCAGGCAAGCACAGTGCCAAGAATGGAAAGGCTTAACAAGGTTGAAAATCACCAGGATGAGCTCCCAGAGGGCAGAGCCATCAGCAATTTTTAGATATTTCTGTTAAAATCTATTCCCAGGTCCCTGAACCACTGACGTGGTTGGGAGCTCCTCAGAACAGATGGCTACTCCACAAAAGTGCTTCAAATTTTTAACAGCTCCACCCAAAAGATCCTGATTTTTCCCTGCTTTCCTCAGAAGAAGCCATGCCTCCAACTCCCTGCCTTTAAACCTGACCCCTGGAAAGCAGCCACAGTGACCCCCAGCACTGACAGGGCAGGAGTTCCTCGAGCTCCTCAAACTTTCAGGCAACTCAACAACCAACTGAGAACCTCCAGGGCAGCACTGCTTGCCCCAGGAATTATGGAGGCAGCAGGAAAAGCCATCAAACTGGAAAAGCTGCCCTCACCCAGCTCCTCTGCACTGACACACACAGGGCAGATCTGAGGATTTGCTCTTGTCACAGGTTCCCAGAATGGTTCTGGAAGGGGCCACAGTGCCACTCCCTGCTCCAGCAGGGCCATCCCAGAGCACAAGCACAGGCTTCCATTTTCAGCAAAATTCAATTTTTTCATCTTCAATTTCTACAGCAGCCATGGTGAAGGCAATGTGCCACATGTTTGGCCCACAGAAAATCAGGATTCAAGCCAAACTTCCAAAACTCAGGCCTAACATGTGAGTAAATCACCAAGGAAGGAGGAACAGCTTAAGATGATTTGGTGTCAGATTCACAACCAGGGCAGTTCCAGCCCAGTTCTTCCATCAGCAGACATCAGACACAGTCACAGCCTTAGACCTGGATTCACCCTGTCCATTTTTAGGCAAAGTGCCCCATTTTGGAGCCCAAGATCCCCCTGTGCTGACAGGGGGACAGTACAGAGGTGTCCTGCCCTTCTGCCTTCTACAAGAGGGCTAACCCCAGAGCTGACCCCTCTGCTGCAGGGTTTTACCTGACTGAAGGATGTTCTCATGCACAGAACTGTGGCACTTGAAGAAGCTGCTGGAACCAAGTGAATTTTCCAGGATGGATTTCTCTGCCACAGCAGCCACTTCCCACAAGGCAGCACATCTCTGCTAGAATATGGCACAACTACAGACTCTGCTGTGAGCAACTGGAGCCTCAGCACATCAGTGGAGTCTCCAAATACAGAATTTCAGCAAATCCAGCCAACCCCAGGCAAAGGCAGCCAGAGCTCTGCTGGAAGCAGGCACTGGTGACACTGAGGTGCCTCTGTCACCCCCAGCTGCTCCCTGTGCTCAGGACCCTTGTCCACCTTCATCCTTGTGTTTGGGTCTTGGGAATTCCTCACATGCCAAGGGAGAAACACAATTCTCCAGGTTTCTGCACATAAAGGAAATGTCATTGGTGACTGGAGTTGCTCCCAATTCACACCAAGTGAGTGGAATCAGGAATGCATCTGGGAATGCATCAAACAAGGAGATTATTCCCCATAACTTTCATCAACTGGCAAAAGCCTCCAGTGCCCCAGTGAGAAAAGGGGCTGGGGGCTCTGGGAGCAGTGGAAGGGCAGCTCCAGAAGAGGATGTGTCTTGGAGGGAAGGGGTTGGGAGCTCTGGGACAGTGACAGGACAGCCCCAGGAGTGGGTGTCCCTTCAAGAAGAAGGGCTGGGGGCTGTGGTGGCAGGAGTGGGTGTCCCCCGAGGACTCCTTGCTCAGGCAGCCACGCCCTGCCCTGCCCAGCCCGTGCCCCTGTGGCTGCGCTGGGGACACTGGGGGTCCCCCCCAGGCGCTGGTGGGAGCAGCAGGGAGGCACAGGGAGCCTCGCTGGGGCTGGGGCTGGGGCTGGGCAGCCTCCAGGCCCGCTGTGACTCTGCATGTAGATGAAGCAGCCCCGGCCCTGGGAGCTGCTGCTGCTCAGTTCTCAGGGAAGTCCTTTTCTGTGCTCGGCTCCCTGCTGAGCCAGCCCTTTTCAGCCTTTCCATCCCCCAGTCCCTGCTCCTGCACAACACAGGCAAACTTGATTGAATTAAAGACCCAAGAGAACATGGTTTATTTTCTTCTCTTCAAGGCATTTCAGAAAAGATTTTTAATTGGTTTAAAAAAAGATGCTGAACAAAATGCAATGGTTTTCAGTGCTCTTGAAGCAGCAGTAACAGATAGCATATTTAACACTGCTGAGTGGAACCACAAGCAGGAGCTGTGACTGGCAATTTAAAGCAAGCTCAGAGAGGTTTCTAGTTTATTTAAAGTCTAAAGTGTTTACTCTCAAAAGAAAACCAGAACCTTCAAGTGTTTGCCCTTCCCACACCACGTTCCAATAATCCAGCCTCCCTTGGAAGAGCAGAGCCTGGGAGGCAGCTTTTCCTACTCCAATTCAACAGAGACATGCACCTCGATGCATAATTAATAACATTTCATCCCTGAAACGCTCCTCTTCCACACAGAGCCTCCAGTGATTGCAGGGAGCTGCTTGCACATCAAGAATATCCCTGCAAGTGATGTGACACCCCAGAGAATTCCTAATCTGGGCCACAGCAGAGGGAGTGGCCACGCTGCATCTGCAGGGACAGGACACAGGGAATGGCTTCCACTGCCAGAGGGCAGGGATGGATGATGGATGGATGGATGGATGGATGGATGGATGGATGGATGGATGGATGGATGGATGGATGGATGGATATTGGAAGGAAATTCTGCCCTGGCAGGCTGGGGAGGCCCTGGAATGGAATTCCCTGCCTCTGGATCCCTGGCAGTGTCCCAGGCCAGGCTGGACAGGGCTTGGAACAATCTGGGACAGTGGAAGGTGTCCCTGCCATGGCAGGGGTGGCACTGGATGAGCTGTAAGGTCCCTCCCAACCCAAACCTTTCCATGACTCCTTGAGATCAACTCAGTATTTCAGGCCCCCCCCACGAGTGAAACACCAAAGCAAAGGGGAACAGGTATTATCTCCCCAGCATCCTGCCAAGATTTTCTCTCAGCACAGGAATGTCCCAGGATATTTTATAAGGAATGATGCTAAACCATGATCCCAGTCCCCCAGAAATCCATGGTGCTTTGACCCCATGCAGGTCAGTACCACTGATGCTGCTCATGCACTCAGAGCCTGAATCTGCACCTCAAATTACAGCAAGCCCCTGAGATCAGCCATTCCTTGCAAAGAAACTGCTCCTCCAAGGAGAACTTAGAATCTCAGAGGGGACTTGGAAGGTGTTGATTATTCCCCCCAGGATTATCCCCATCATGGCTTTTTCACTTGAGTTCAAAACCTCCAAAGAGTCTCTGTGCCCAAATCCAACCTTTTTCACAGTAAACTGTCACAGCAGAAAAGGCCTTTTCCTGCACAATTCTATTTCTTACACACAGCTTTGGGTTTTTAAATGCCCAAGATCCCCACATGCCGTGGCTATCCCAGGGAACTCACTACAAACACAGCAGGAAAAGCCTTGACCCCAGAACTACCAGAGCAGGGCAGCCCAAAGGGCCCAGCTCACCCCATGTCCAACACAAGACACTTAAAAAAAAAGAGAAAAACCCCACATGATCAATCAACCAGTGTCATTTCCTCAGCAAACTCACTCTCTACCCTCCAACAATTTATGGCTTAAGTCACCATAATATTGGCTGTCAAGGGGGAGTCTCCCAGCCCCCAGGGCATTTCAAACCCTGCTGAGCACAAATCTCTGCAACAAGTGCAAACTTGGCAAATATCTGTGAGCTCCAACCCATGTCCTGCTCTTGGGAGCCCCAGGTGGCACCCAAAGGGCAGCCCAGCAGCAGAACACATTCAGGATGCAATGGGCAAATGGACAATTTAATCCTTGAAGTTCCTTTGAAAACTGAACCAAACCAAGTTCTATTTTCCCTACTGATTTATGGAACAGCCACGTCCTGGCACTGCAATAGGTCAGTGATTGCAGGGGTGATGTGACCAGGAATGGCTGTGCTGCTCCACACAGCAGCTGCTCTGCTCCAAGCATGTGATAAAACTTGGATGCTGTTGTGTCACAGACTTCACGTGGCCTAGAAAGCTCACTGGGAAAATCTTTGTTCTCCCAGGCTGACAGCCACACGGGGAACTCAGGGCCTGTGCCATTACAATTGAGTTCAAAGTCCTGGATTTGAAAGGTCTTTTCACCAAACTCTCTAATGAAAACAACACTCACACACAAGCTCCTGTGCCAGGATATTAAACATGACAAAAAACTGACTTCACCCAGACTGTGCTTCTCTGCTTTTTCCTGACACCAACTTTCAAGGTGTTCCTGTTATGATGTTATTTATTCATGCAGATACTCTCACACACAGAGAAGAAATGCAGTGAAGGACAGGAAAATGGCAAACAAGAAAGGAATCCCTGCCTGCCTGTCTCAGCCAGCACGAGCTGCACAACCCTCAGCACTTGTGATGTTCTTAAATCTCATCGGGCCACAAAGTGCAAACAGACAGGATCAGCACGAGAGACAAGATCTTAAGCTTCCCTCAGTCATTGTAATTAGCACCTGATCATTTCAAGTTAAGAACAAATTAAACCCCTGACAACCACAATCACAGATTACACAGAAATTGATTGATAAACAGGGAGGGAGCACGTGGCTGAGCCAGGGTGGATCTGGCCTGAGCAGCTCCTCAGAGGGCAGGCAGCTGCCACAATTCAGCTTTACATGGTGAAGGTTAAACTGGTTTCCTTTGTCAGTATTTTTAGGACTAACTGCAGAAGATTCAGCCCCCAGTAATTACATATTTCAAACTGAATCCCTTGTGGTTATCCTAGAAATGTCCAAGTGAATGAAGAGCAGCAGGCTGGGATTAATGTGGCTGACTCAGACAAAAGCATTAACACCATTGGCAGCTCTCAGGCAGACACAAAGCTCCCACTGTCCCAATTCCTGCAGGAACAGGGATCCCTGCCTTACCTGAGGAGGGGCTTTCTTCAGCAGCACCAGAAGGGCTTGCAAGACCAGATTGGAGAACCGAGGTCCAATTGGGACATAATCTGAAAGCAAAAATGCATTTTGATGCCCATGGAGCAGATGCACACTTAAGGTACTTCACTGTATCAAAAGCAGTTCAATGCTCCTGATAATTTCCAGTTTGCCATGATTCAACTTTGCAAATACATCAATATTTCTGCAGCAGCCAGCACAGCTCTCCCTCCTCTTGACTCACCTAAAAGTCGCTCAATGTCATCCACAACAACACAGCTGAGCTGGGACTTGTAGGCATCATCAAAGATCTGAAAAACAGAGAAATATCTCAGTGTTAAACCTCAGCCACAGGACCATGACAGCCACAGCTGGGCCTGCTGATGTGGGTTCAGCTGAACACAGCAGCACTGAGAGGAATAATCTGAAACACGTAGGTAATGAGAGATCAGCCTCCCTGCAGGCAATAAAACACTGCCATCTCCACAAATCCAGTTTATTTGTTCATTTACCCCCCACCCTTGGCAACAAGCAGCTGCCCTGAGGTTCACTGTAAGCCAGGGAGAAACCAGCACCATTCCTCTGCTTTTGGAGCTGGGGCAACACTGATAATGTATAACACACACAGAGAACTTCCCCAGCTGGACCACAGCTGTGAAGATTTTCTCCTCAGGCTGGATATTGGGTACCCTGCAGGGAGAAGGGACTGACTCAGGTGTGGAGCAGCACAGGGTCCTGCACAGCAGCAGGCAGCACTAAGGGCAGCAGTGGTGCTACAGCCCTGCCTCCTGCAAACCCTGACTGCAGTGAGTCCAGAAGGCTCCTTTTGGAATCTAAGACACAAACTGAACCCCCAGTTACAGGTGCATTGCTTCTCCCAAGCACCTTCCTTCCCTTAGAACCTCTACAAGCCTGCACCAATGTGGTCACAGTAACATTCAGCTCACAGGCTCCATTCAGTACCATTCACCTGAGGACTAAGTGCTGGGCTGCTCCAGGAAATGAAAATATTCAACTCATTCACATTCCCTGGCTCCCCAGGCTGTTAAAGCTCTTGTTTAACTCAAGACTCCACCTCAGAACGGGTCCTAGTCCCACTCAGGCAGTTTCTGTTCTCCCCAAGTGCAGCCTCAGTCCTTCCTGCCTCCTCCTTCACAGGCAGAGCTCCAGACCTGCTCATCCCAGATCTGCTGTGCTGCACTGTCTGCCAGGACTGCACATTACAAACACACCTTGAAACCTTCCCCGAGTCACTCAGTGCCACAGAAACACTGTGACAGGAGTCTGGAGTGACAGCACAGGAGGGAATGACTTCCCACTGACAAACAGGGTTAGATGGGATATTGGGCAGGAATTGTTCCCTGAGAGGGTCGGGGGCCCTGGCACAGGGTGCCCAGAGCAGCAGTGGCTGCCCCTGCATCCCTGGCAGTGTCCCAGGCCAGGCTGGGACAGGGCTTGGAGCAGCCTGGGACAGCGGAAGGTGTCACTGCCCATGGCAGGGGTGGCACTGGGTGGGCTACAAGGTCCCTCCCGACCCTAATCCATTCTACGATTCTGGGATACATTCAACTTTATAAATAAAGAATTTCCAGACCTAGAGAGAGCAGAAAAAGCCATCCCAAAGGTAATTCACCCTTCCCTCTCCAAGAGAGCCCAGAACTGGGCTGTCACCAGCACAGGGGAGCACACACACATACCTTCTTCATGGCCTGGCACTTCGCTGTTTCAGAAAACCCAATCATCTTATCAGGAGAACAGATCTTGATAAAGGGGAAGTTGGATTCTTCTGCTATTTTTGCTGCTAAAGCAGTCTTCCCACTGTGGGGGGGGCCTGAAGCAAAAGACAAACAAGGAATAAACATGGGAGAAAACAGCTATGACAGCTCTCAGTGTGGATGATACTTAGGGCATGTTTAGAATTCCATCCAGAGGCACCTACAGTGTGCAATGAGCATTTTTCCTGCTTGCAGAAGGAGAACACTAACTCCTGGTGCAACCCAATCCTCCACATGAAGACAATTCATGGAACTACTTGAGCACATGCAGAATGATTTGCCATGATACTTTCTGCAGGAGCAGCCATGGCACCAAAATGTGTGAGTTTGTGTTTTGGATAAATTTCTTGAGCTTGTGTCCTGTCTCAGTATGATCTCTGCTGGCACCTTGGCAAACAAGTGAGCAGGAACACCAGGGAAACACTGGCAAAGACAATTTGTTATTTGCCTGAATTCACACCAGGATAATCCAGAGACCAAAGACACACCTGAATCCACACACCCAACATGAATCAGTTTGTAGGGACAGAAGAAGTTGCTGGGCACTAACACAAAGAATTACTCATGGTTAACTCCACAGCTACAGACCACAAGCAACAGTGGTAACCCATCTTTTTGGACTTTGGGAAAGGAAAAAGGGAAGAGATAAATAACAAATTCCACTCCAATATAACAAATTCTCCTCCAAAACCTGTAACACAGATACTGGAACCAGTTTCAAATATCTGGAAACTCTCCTTAGTCATTAACAGTCTCTGGATAGAGGGAAATCCACCTTTAACTGACAGAGACACCTAAATGTGACTGTTTGAATTCAGCTAATTGCACTGATGAGCTCTCCAGTGACTTCAAAGAGAATTTAGACAACTGACTCAGCTAGAGACATCTCCACTGTAAAGCAGCCAAATTCAGGCTATTCACTGGGTACATTTTGGTTTTTAACTGGGTACATTCCCTTCTCCCCAGCACAGGATTCCCTCTGGCTCAGGATACAGTTTTAATATCCAAAGCAATTTCACCCAAGCAAAGTGCAAGAGCCCAACTCCATTTCTGCCCAGGGTGTTAGGTGCAGTGCAGGATGTGAGAGGTGAGCAGGCAGGAGCAGTCTGCAGGGACACTCCCAGCTGCTGCCCTGGCTGTACCTTCCAGCAGGACGCTGACCAGGGGAGTGCGGTCGCTGTTCTTGGTCTGCTGCACCAGCAGCTCCCCATCATCCAACACCCTCGTTACTGGGTCCCCCCACTTAATGATCCCATTCATGATGTAGCTGGCATAATCCTCCTGGTTGGTTCCAAATGCCTGTAGAAGAAAGGGAACATTTCTTTTACCAAAAAATATTTCATCCCATCAGAAAAAAACATGAAACAATTCAACAAAAATGACCAGGAGCAAGGCTCTGGAAGATGCTGAAGTGAGACAGTCCCAGCCCCTGGTGACTCACAGCATTCCAGCTCAGAACACAGGTGGAGACCAGGCACGTTCAGAAACATCTTTCCATACACCCTCACTGCCAGTTCTAGTCAGTGCAAGTTGCCAGTGGGTTCTGACTCCACACTGTGTGGAGACAATTCTCAGAAATGTGGCTTAAACCTCCTCCTACAGCCCAGGGTAAAGCTGTCACCCAGCAATTGAAGGGAAAGCTGTGACAGGGAGAAGAAACCCCCAGCTGCTGTTTATTTGTTCCAGCTCTCTTTACAACTCTCTGGGCAGCAACACAGAGAGCTCAGAGCTCCCCACCTGCACAGCACAGGCCATGTCAGCCCACGGGGCTGCACTGCTGGGTGATCCCAAAGGAAGCTGCTCCCTCCCACCACTGACTGCTCCTGCAGTCCCACAGTGCTCACTTACTGGTTTGATATCGTTCTCCAAGGATGCAAAGAAGTCTCCTCTGGTCACACGCAGGCTCTCTGCCTTCTCCATGTCCACCTCCACTTTGTTGCTGGCCTAGAAAGGCAATAAAGGGCACTGAGGTCCAGCAGCCCCACCCAGCTCCTCCCCACAGCCCCAGCCCTGCGGCTGCTCTGGGTCAGTAAGAAAAATGCTGATGTCAGGGATTTGCTGGGTACCCTGGAGCCATCCCCACCTCCAAGAGCCACATCCCAGCCCCACAGAGCCATGCAGGGCAGCTGTCCCACCCCTCTGGGTGATGCTGAAGTGCACAGGACATCTGTGTCCCCCATTTCAGAGAAGCCACCCCAGCTAAGAACAGGACTGAAGCTCTGGCCCATCCCTGCTGCTGGAGCCAGCAAGGCTCAGACTGGCAAAGTGTGGGACTGACCTCAGCCCAGTGCAAACTTCCAGAACTTACTGGGATTACAGAGGTACCCTTTGGAGCTGAGAACTAAGACAAATAAACTATGTTTAACCCTCAAAGAAGTGTCTCAGACATTCTCCTCCACTAGGGACCTGCAAGAACAGAGTGCACCTGAGCATGGGCAGGAAAAATAACAATAAAAATAATGACATGGGGCTTGTCTTGAAGAGCAGCAAATGCAGCCCCTGATCAGCAGCCACAGGACCCCAGCCTGGCCAATCCTCCTGTGCCAGACACACAGCCAGAGGATGGCTGAAATGAGAGCTCCTTCTCCCAAAAACACCCACCAAGCACAAACACAGGTGCCAAATAAACGTCTGAGGGGATCTTTAGTCCAGGTGATCACTTTGCTGCTTTGCAGAGGGAGGTGAAGGTACCTGAAACACTCAATATATTCCTGAAGTTCTGTGTACACTTAAAACCAGGGGGGCTCTTACCTCCCCAGCCTTTAATGAGTTCATGTTTTAATTTTTCACACACTTTGAGAGACAATCACAAGAGTTTAAATGATTCAGGAGAAAATGCCCCTTCATTTTCCGTTTGTGCTCTTGCTTCTCACAGGTGCTTCTGAAAACTAGGTCAGGCCTATGATGTATATTTTAAATTTTCAATACTTGTAGGAAAGAATAAAGTACTTTACTGCATCATTTAGCTAAAAGCAACTTCAGAATAAAGAATATTACCCAAAATTACTGTGTCAAAGTGTTTGAAAAGCAAAACAACACATGGATGCTTCCCATGTGGAAAACACATCCATACATTACTGAGATGTGGATCACAAACCACCCCAGAGGAGGGGACTGCTCTTGCACATTTGCACATTGCCATCTCCCCTTTTTCCACGTGATTTCTTGGCACAACAGGGAATAGATCAAAACACCAACGCTCCCCAAACTCACCCAAAACTCAAGCACTGAGAAAACATCAACTATAAGCAAAATTAATTATTTAAGGAAAATGTTTTGCCTGCAAAAGGAAGAATCCAGAAGTGCTGATTTTTTTTTTGAGACAGAGCACAAGAAAATGAGAAAGTGATGATGTTTGTGGTTTTTTTGCTATATGAAACGACTTGTCAAGTACTATGGTTATACAAGAACTAATTAGCAGAAAGAGTAATTTTTCCTTTAGTAAGAGCACTCCCAGGAGATAAGAATGTCTAAGCAGCAAATGATTCCTCACTTAAATGAAAGTGTGATTTGCTCTCCTCAATTTGAGACTGAGCAGATTTTTACTGAACCCCAGCCCTGTGCTGTGGGATTGATGTCCAGGGCTTTTCCCTGCAGGAGCTGCCCCCAGTCCTGGCCAGGGGAGCAGGGGCTGTGCCTCAGGCTCCTTCCTCACCACCTCATCATCTCATATTTCAACACCACTGAATACTGAGCTTTGCATCTGCCTTCCCACCCCTGACATTTCACGGCCCTGAACTCCCTCCTGAGACACACTGAGTGGGACTGGGGAGGCAGGGGAGTGTTCCCAGAGCCCAGGGGGAGCTGGGAAGGCAGCATGAATCAGGGGATGTGGGGTGATCATGGCAGCACTTATTTGCAATGGAAGATTTTGTACAAAGCCCTCGGAATTCAACCAAGACTTGGAGCAAAGGATGCCCCTCAAGGCTGAAACACTTCACACAAAGCACATCTCTGCTGTTCTGCTTCTGGCAAACACTGAACAGCCTTCCCCATGCCCTGACCCCAGCACTCTCACACTCTCCAGAACTCTTCACCATGCTTTCTTCAGGCTGAGGAATCCTAGTTTAATCATTTTTCCAAAGAAAAAACCCTCCTGAACCTCTGACCCCCTGCTGCCATTCTATTCCCTGGTTCTAGCACAATCCAAGTCCACCAGGGGTTTTATCCATGATGGAATCACAGCCCCACTTTTGCTGTTTACCTCTCCTGATAAATTCTAACCTTGTTATTTTGTTATTTTCACTGACAGTGACTGAGCTGGGATTTCCAGACCATTCCAGCTCCAAGAACTTGACCCCGGGTGATGGCCAGGTCAGTCCCCATCCCTGCCTCCACCTGTTCAAGTCTCTCTCCCAGTGGACACCTAAAATTCCCTGGCATCTTGTGCAGTGGCATTTCAAATGCTCCCAGGAGATCCCCACTGGTGATCTGTGTCTTTGTGCCCCTAAACCAGCTCTGAGATTGTAACCCCTCCCCTTCTTACAGAACATTTGGGAACACACTGAGCTGCACAGGCTCCAGCAGAGCCTCCCTATCAATGGCTGTTCTAATTCCCACCTTGTCTCCTGGGTCCAATGCACAAACTGTGCTCAGACTTTCAGTTTTTATCAAAACGTTCTCAAAAACCACCCCATCCACTCCAGCAAGCTGGGAAAGGCACTTGGAGAGCAGGAGAGGGAAGAGGGAACTCAGAACAAAGGAAAAGCACAGGTGGTGCCCACATGAATTTCATCCCCTAAGATACACTGACAGGCCACTTTCCATTTGGAAGCAAACATTCAATATTCCAAATGTAATTCTTTTCCCTTTTTTGCCCCAGGAGGAGACGACAGCACTGACCTTAATGTGTCTGTTCATGGCAGTGGACTGAGCAGCTCGAACCAAACCTTCCAGCTCAGCACCACTGAAGTTTTTGGTCTCCACTGCCAGCTCTGCAATGTCCACATCCTCAGCCAGCAGCTGGTGCTCCCTCATCCTCACCGTGTGGATGTGGAGGATCTGGAACCGGCCCTTCTCGTCTGGCAGGCCTGGCATGGGGAACAGAACACAGCCAAACCCCTGAGCACAGCCCTGCACATCCCCCTGGCCTTCCCCTCAGCACCCCTTCCTTCCAAGGCCCTTCTCACCACGAGCACTTTGCACTTGCAATGAGGATATTTGATGATGTTTTTCACTGAGAACATTCAATTACATTAACTGCTAAACTGAGCAGAGGCATCACCAAAGCAGAGAGAAAAGCACAAGGCTGAGTTTCTTTCCTCAGGATTCCTCCAATCTGCTCTCAGATTTCCACAGCAGGAATGACAATCTGGTCATCCCCTGGCATCCCTCCCACCAATCCAGCTCCCACCTTGCAATTATCATGGAATGGTTTGGGTTGAAGGGATCTTAAAGTCCATCCAGTGCCACCCCTGCCATGGGCAGTGACACTTTCCACTATCCCAGGTTGCTCCAAGGCCTGTCCCAGCCTGGCCTGGGACACTGCCAGGGATGCAGGGGCAGCCACTGCTGCTCTGGGCACCCTGTGCCAGCCCTGCCCACCCTTTCCATAACAGATTTCTTCCTTATATCCCATCTGACCCTGTCCATGAAAAGTCTCTGCTCCTTGCCCTGTCACTACAGGCCCTGGTACAATCTGTTCTGCTCCTCTATCCCTGAGTGCCCTTTCCCAGGGGTCACATCTATCAATTACTGAATCAACTGAAAGTTTACTCTCCCAAAACCCAGAGCCTTGACTTCCCTCTTCATAAAGGTCCATACCATTCCTATAAAATGTTCCTTTTAATTTCCCAGCATGCACCTTAGCAAGTCCCTCCTGCAGCACACAATGGCTGATACAGAAGATCCTCCTCTTAGAAGTGTAACCTGTCAGTCTGCACATCATCCTGAGCCCCACTGAGCTCAGCCCCTCCCAGCCTGCCTCCCCAGCCTCTGCTCCAAGGATCTGATATTTGTACTGACTAGTATTTGTGCTGTGGGGATCTGAAAAGACATTTTACAATGGGAACAGTTCCCAGGAGCATCCAGTCCTTGTCACCTAATAGTTTATTCCAGGATCACTGAGCTTTTCACCAGTTCCAGGCTGTTCTCTGCCCCATGTTTCTTCAGTGAATTGTTACCTCAGCACTGAGGCCAACTCAGGCCAACCACCCTTTAGGCTCCACCATAATCTTCACTGACCAAATTCTGATCTCAAATGCAAAGTCAGTGATTAGCTTTCATGTATCTAAGATGATCTGGGCTTACTTACTTAATTTACCCCACACCAGGGTGAGGCAGATGTGCACAGTCACAAAGGTCCCTTTTCAGTTATGACAGCTGCTTTTCCAGTTGCCAGATGAAATGGCAAACCAAGTTCTTGGCCCACTTTTAGTTCACTCACTGCTCTTGCCTGGCCTTCCAGCAATTTCTATCCAGAAATGACCCAGTGAAATGAAATTACCATTATTTGCCTCCTTTCCTTCACACAAGAGATTCAGGGTCCTGCCTGCCCACCCCTGCCCACTCTGCTGGGATAAACCCACTCAGGTTTTAGGGATAAAGTGGTATTTTATGGGTCTGATTTAATTTCTATTCTGGAGGGAGCTGCAGGGAGTTCAGCACCTGAGCCATCCTGGGGATTGTTCACATTATGATCTATGTTTGCTTTGCTGCTGTAGGTTCATGGAGTTGAGGAGCTGGGATCTGCATTGTGCTTACCAATCTCCATCTTCACCTCCAGCCTCCCCGGCCTCAGCAGGGCCTCATCAATCAGGTCAGGTCTGTTGGTCATTCCTAAAGTCAAAGTGAAAACCAAAACTGTTATGTGAGCTTCCTGAGTGGGTTCCAGCCCCTGGTACAGCCCATAGGGCTAGGGACATACTCCAAGAGTCCCAAGGAGAGACACTCATCTTCTGGAGTGCTGGGAAATGCCCCGAGAGACAGTCAGGGCACCAGGGATCAAAGCTGTGCTTGTGGCTGTACCTCCCTGTGCTTGTGGAGCACCTGCAGGGCTCCTGCAGCAGGACAGGCACAGCTGGAGCAGCCCCACTGCCCCACAGGCTGATCCATCAGTTCTATCAGTCCTTGCAGGTTTCCCTGAACTATAAAACCCTCCTTATCAAAACTAAAGAAGGGAATTGCTGAAAGCAGCAATATCTGCCAAGCACAGCAGCATCTCCCTTCAACCTGCTGCTGATGCTGCTCCAGCAGCAGCCATGGCACCTCAGCTGACCTGCATGAGCAAACAGCAGCAGCTCACCCAGCCCTCAGGACAGAGCCAGGCAGCCCCACGTACCAATGACCAGGATGTTGTTGAGCTGCTCCACACCATCGATTTTGGAGAGCAGCTGGTTCACCACGGTGTCATGCACGCCAGTGCTGCCAGCCATGCTGCCCCTCTGCTTGCAGATGGCATCAATCTCATCAAAAATGATGATGTGCACCCCACTGTTGGCTCCAAGCTGTGGGAGAGAGGACGTGTCAGGAATGTCACCAGTCTGATTGCTGAGAGCAATCCAAAATCAGCAGCGACCTTGCACCAAGCTCAGCCACACAGACACAGCCCTGAAACTCCCTGTGTGCTCAGTACTGTGTGTGTGTGTGTGTGTGTGTGTGTGTGTGTGTGTGTCACCCCTTCCCAGGGGAACACCCTGCCCGTCTCCAAATTAGGGGGCTCAGGGAGCTCTCCCCAAACTCAGGACTTTGCAGCTACACAGGTTTCAAGGAAGAGCACGAGGCTGAGCAAGCCAAGCAAAGGCCAAAGCTGGAGCTCAAAGGCTCCCAGCACTCGGTACCTGGAAAGGGACAGGTGCCAGGGACAGGTGCCAGGGACAGGTACCAGGGACAGGGACAGGGACCAGGGACAGGGACCAGGGACAGGGACAGGGACCAGGGACAGGGACAGGTCTGTGGAGGGAGGGAGCGGGGGATGCAGCAGGGTGGGAACACCCCAGGCTGGACTGAAGTCAGTAAATACACAGCTTGCCAGAGCAGCTCTGTTGATAATGTTTTGAAGGAGCCCAGTCTCTCTGTGCCAGCCAGACCCAGAACTGCCATTTCCAGGTTCACTCAGGGGTGAGGCAGTTGCAGCTGCTAAGAGAACAGGATACTTTTTGTGACTGCACTGTGAAGCTTTTCCCTTCAAATTCCACCTCTGAAACATCTTTTGTGGCCAGTGCAGACCATGTTATCACTGGGTGAATGTGCTGGCCCTGGCAATCTGCCCCAGACACAGGCAGCACAATGCCAACCTTTTGGAGACCTTTTTAATCTCCCAGCTGTCATCAGGCCCAGCCCTGCAGCCAATATCGAGTGGTATTTTAACAGGTGTGGTATTGCCAAGGGAAAGCAGCTCCCAGAGATGCTGCAACCACCAGGGAGCAGGAGATTGCTCACGTGGGTCTGTATTACCACACAGAGCTGATTGACTGACTAATAAACCTCTTGCTGAAGAAATGAAATTATTTCAAGTCACCTCCAAAATCTGTGTCTTGTGAGCTGAATAAAATTAAGGGATCGTTTGCTAATGACTTCTGAAAAGACTTCCCTGTATTTAACTATGACTAGCCTGACATTTGATTTTCTTTACCAGAAAATTTATCAAGATCAAGTGATCCACAGCAAAGAAAAATTACCATAGCACACATGAAAGAAGTACTTACACCATGAAACTAAAGATTGGGGTTTTGAAAGCCAGCTAAATCAATGGATGAAAAAAATCACTGGAAAAAAAGAGAATCTTTATCTCCACTTCCAGTTTCAAAGATCTCTAGTTTCAAGACATTTTTCTCATCCATTAGTTTTCTGCTGAGAAAAATTAACCATGCATTGATTAGAACACTTCAAGTACCATAACACACCAATATGCCTGCAACCTAAAAACCTGAAATTCCAAAAGCTTATGGGCCAGCTTAATTTAGTAAGAAAAATCCAAACAGATTCAATTATGTCTCTCCCACCAAAAAAAACAAGAAAAAAAAAAACAAAAAAAAAAACCAGAGGGAAATTTGTACCATGTGAGTTCTGAATTTTAAGGACTTTTGGAGCAGGGGACAGTACATGAAAGCAAGCAGGGTGAAGCAGGGTGGGCACTGCTGTATTACTCCCAAATCAGTGTGCTGGAATCCCAACACACTGTCCCTGTCTGCAGAGCTGGCTGGAGCCCAGCTGCCTTTCCAGCTTCCAAGGCTGTTTTCACAACTGAGAGTGTGTGAGCCTGCACAACACCAACACTCACCAGCAACGACCAGAACCCCAAGCCAAGCAGTGACTCTGCCTCGAATGGAAGCAGTAATCCGCAGATTCCAGACCCTTCCCTGGCTCATTCCTGTGTGTCCTTACCCTCCTCTGCTCCTCCTCTGCATCAGCAAACAGCTTCCTGATGTTGGCCTCGGACTCGCCCACGTATTTGTTGAGGATTTCGGGCCCATTGACCACCTTTGGCTCCCGGGCATTGAGCATCTTGCCGATCTGCCGCGCCATCAGCGTCTTCCCGCAGCCCGGGGGCCCGTACAGCAGGATGCCCTTGACGTGCTTGCAGCCTGCCAGGACAGGGAACAGGCTCAGGGAGGACGGCACAGAGCACTGAGGGAGGCGTTTCCCCAGGGAGAGATGGGCCCGAGCTCTGCTCGGTGCCTCTGCCCCAGAAATTCAGAGCCGGGTTGGGTCGGTGTCATCCCAGTGCTGTGCCAAGGAAAAACAACCTCCAGAACAACTCGAGTGCTCTCCATCCAGCAGGCACACCGAGCTGTAACTCCTGGGCAGGAACACACAGCACCAGGGATCCCTTGGGAAAGCTGGGAATAACAATTTTCACCAGGAGGAGGTCCCAGGGATGCTGCTCATTCCCAGGCAGAGGGGCTGCAGATACTCTTTTTTACATCCTGCACACCAAGCAAGGCAGACACAGGTCAGACATGATGCCTTGAGGAGCTGGAGCAGAGGCTACACACAGAGTTAAGGAGAATAAAATGGGTATTTATTGTGAGGCCTACAAAAGCCACAGCCCAGCAATATCAGTGCCACTGTCGTGGCCCCTGCCTGGATGGCTCCAAGATGGAAGGAAAGGAGGGGTTGGTCACAAAATCTTACACTTTTATAGGTTCTGGTTAATCTGCATGAACCCACCCTCCACCTTTCCACGTAGTTTGTGCTTAGGGCCTGAAGTCTGGAAAAACTGTCCTTGAGTTCTTAACTAGAATAGGACTGGTTTGTCTTCATCACCCCAGCACATCAGAAAAGCACATCCAAGGAGAATAGGAAAACTTAAAACTAAAGGCATCAGACACACTCAGATTCTTGAAAGAGAAAATGAGGAATATTGTGTGATAATGCCAAACTTTTTACTCCTGTCCTGGGCTTTGGTGAGTCCCATATCACACATCCAGTTCTGGCTGCAAGTTCATAGAAGAAATATTGAGAAAACAGAAAAAAACTTCCAAGAACCATCAGAACCATCAGCCCAAAAACCTGTAATTAGAAAGACCTGAAATACTCTAATTTGTTCAAATAACAGGACTCTGGACACTGTGTATGAGAATTTAAATTCTCTCCTGTAGGGAAAGAGAGGATGCAATTGCTGCAAGCTGAGGCTGGGCACATCCCAGTCAGTGACAGGCACACATGTGACAGGCTGTGAACAAGAAGAGTTTCCCTGAAGGATTTGCAGAATTGTGGATATACATCATGTGAGCCCCACAGATTTTAACAACATGCTGAATATCGTTATGCCTGAATTTCCTGTGCCCTGCCTCACCCTGTGCCAAGAGAGGTTGTGGGACCAGCTCCTGCCCACAACCAGGTTTGTTTTGTTCCTTTAATGAGACTCTCAGCACTCACACCAGATCTGGCCAGGAGGAAAAGGAACTGCACAAGACTAAACCTTTGGCCTGGAAGCTGCTGTTGGAAAACCCTGCAGGAGGAGAGCAGAGATCATGTACCAGCACCAGGTTCTGAACACTGAGCAGCAGGCTCAGGGAAAGCCTCAGAGGAGAGAGGAGACATGGGTTAGTGGTGGCCTCAGGAGTGCTGGGGGAATGGTGGGACTCAGAGGGTTTTTCTATTTTGTAATGAATATATGAAAATCTATTTTTCCTCTATTCTTGTGCATTGACTTCTTCAAGAATGTGACCCACCCAAGAGCCCTGCAGTGCTCAGGATACATATTAAAATCAAAGCCAAAAAAAGGCAGCAAACTGATGGCCCAAGCTCAGACTGAGGGACCTGAGCTCAGTTTCTGCCAGGCTCAAAGAGCCTGAGCACATGGAGTTGTCTGTCACCCCACAGGATGATTTCCCTCCTGGCTTCTGCCCTGTCTCAGCTCCATGGTAACCTCACCCCATCCCACAGAGCCCTCAGGGCTGCTCAGACCTCAGGGCAATTCTGCCTCCAAAGGACAAACACTTATCCCTTAGCACCTTCCCAGCACTCTGCTGTGATTTCATTTACTCCTGAAGGTTATGGCAATAAAGAATTGATTTCAGTCTGAATAACTGCTCAATAGAACTTAATTCCTGTGACCCCACATGCTCTCTGCCCTCTCTCTGGCTGTTCAGTCACTGCAGTGAAGTTCCAGGAGGACACTGCCATGAGGAGCAGCTGATCCCTCCCAAAGCCCAGAGAGCAGCAGTGCTGCACTGGGAAATGCCAGCAATAAAAGCTGAGAGATCCTGCTGGGCTTCTCTGCAGATAAAAAATTTACTACAGAAATCAAGAGCTGTGGCTAAGAACTCATGAGTCAGCACTGAGGCATCTGCGAGTCAAAAGCATAAACAATATAAACTGGCAGTGAAGACAAATTTTACAGGGGAGGGAGTGAGGCACAGATAAATCAAAAGCTCCTCCTGTCACATCCCTGCCATGAGGGCATTGTTACCATGGGGGAACACGATCCCCTCTGTAACCAAACAGCAGCAAGCAGGACGGTGCTGACAAGGGATCTCTGCAGGGAAATCCCAGCACAGAGATGCTCCAACAGCTCCTGGGCCCCAGCACGAGGCCACCAAAGGGCTACAGAGGCCACCAAAAGGCCCTGGCAGGTCAGGGCTCTGTTCCCAGCCCAGCGAGGCAGGGCTGTGGTGCTGCAGGGAGTGGCTGTGCCAGGGCATTCACAACACAAACACCAACAGTCTGGGCCTGGTTTGTTCTTCTGTTTTCCTTCTAAGTCCTATGAGAAGTGTCTGAGGCAGCTGGGGGGGCTCAGCCTGGAGCAAAGGAGGCTCAGGGGGGCCCTTGTGGCTCTGCACAACTCTCTGACAGGAGGGGACAGCCAGGGGGGATCGGGCTCTGCTCCCAGGGAACAGGGACAGGACAAAGGCAAATGGCCTCAAGCTGTACCAGGGGAGGCTCAGGCTGGACAGCAGCAGGAATTTCTCCATGGAAAGGGTGGTCAGCCTTGGAAGGGGCTGCCCAGGGAGGTCTGGAGTGCCCATCCCTAGGGGACACCTTGGAGATGTCCAAGGAATGCCTGGACGTGGCTCTCCATGCTCTGGGCTGGTGACAAGGTGGGGATCAGGCACAGGTTGGACTCAATGGTCTTGGAAGTCTTTTTCAATCATTAGATTCTGGGATTCCTGCAACTCCCAACTTCTCTCCTAGAAGGAGTACAACTGAGTTATATCCCCCAGAAGCTTCTCTTCCACAGCCCAAAACATTTGAACTTCTTGAAAAGCACAAACATTCCCCTGCCTGCATGAGCTGCCTGTGACACCCCACACCCAGAATCTCATCTCCCACGGTGAGAGTGGAACACAAAACACAAACTGCCTTGGACAAATCTGCTTAGAAACCTCCCAGAATGTTCACCTTCTTCCTGTTCAGGGGGAAAGGAAAGGAATCCTGGAATACTCTGAGTGGGAAGGGAACCCCCAAGGATCATCCAGTCCCATCCCAGCCCTGCCCAGACACCCCAGCAATCCCACCCTGTCCATCCCTGGCAGTGCTGTCCAAACACTCCTGGAGCTCTGGCAGCCTCGGGGCTGGGACCATTCCCTGGGGAGCCTGGGCAGTGCCAGCACCCTCGGGGGGAAAAACCTTGCCCTGATCCCCAACCAAACCCTCCCTGCACAGTTCCAGCTGTTCCCTGGGTCCTGAGTCTTCCTCAGAGAATTCCCAGCTCTGAGCCCAGCAGGTTCCCTGAGACAATTCCCCAGCCTTACCCAGCTGAGCTCAGCCCGTGCTGGACAATCCATGCTCCCTCTCCCTGAACCCTGAACCCATCACTGACCACCTGCTGCAAGACTTGGTTGCCACTGAATGGGCAACATTGAGAGCAGGGTCTGAGTCAGGTGGCAGAACATTCCTGGACCCAAAGCAATTAGCTCCTCTTCAAAAAAGTGACTCCAGCAGACATTTCCCTTTACAGCCACGTTCACCTGGCTAAAATCAAAGTTTTAAGGACAAGCAGGACTCTATTAAAATAGACAGGTGATGACAAATCACAAATGTTACCTCTCAAATCACAGTGGGATCCTCTGCACCACACAGGAATTTTGATTAAGTTTATCTCCCCTCTGCTGATTTCACCAATGTGGCCCAAATGTCAATTATATTATGAGAATCTTTCTAAACACAAATTACAGCTGTGCAGACATCTCCAACCAGTTCAGCTCATCATTTGATGAGCTCCAAACAAAGGTCATTGCTGTAACCTGATCCTTAAATTATGCCATTCAATGACAGTTAAGAGGCTGAATAGGGACATTAACAGGAACTCAAACCTACAAATATAGGAAATAAAATATGAGGGAAAATTCATAAAAACTGCTGAGAATGGGAGAGTTGTTGGTGTTACCAATGGAAGTCAAACTCTGTTCTGACCCAGAATATCATCTGCCCAAAGACATGATGAAGTTTATTTGTTCGATTCTCCCTCTTTAATTTATTGGAGAGATCAGAAGAACTGAATTAGTAAAACAAGGATTTTCTACTTGGGAGTGTAATTCCCCTTTTAATTAAAATCAAAGCATTCTGGTGTGATTGGATCACTCAGATGCAGCACCAGGACCCTGCATGGATGGTAAGGGAGATGTTTATCTCTGCACATTCATCTTGGGGCAGGTTACAGGAAGTTCAGGGCTCCCAGACCTCACCTGCCATGCAGGCAAAATTTCCCTGGAAGTAGAGCTGGGTGGAATTTCCCTCTCCTCTCATGCTGTAAGCCCAGAGTTACTCCAGGCTCCTGTTAATCTTCCCTGGCACTGACAATCCAACACAGAGTGAGACTGAAGGAACTGGTGTCTGTTTGGAATTCAAAGCTGGGGCAGGGAAAGGGCCACACCTGAACCAGAATTTTTCTTAATGGCCAGAGTTTTGATTTATGAAACTCTTTGCCACTGAAAAGAGAAGACAAAGTAAAGTTCTCCATGGACCTTTGGAAACTGATTCCTCACCACATGCCACTGGCTCTGAGGAGTTCAGTGCACATATCTATCAGGAGGCAATAATGAGATCTATGACAAGGGCATTTGTCCATTTCTGAGGGAATGTGCTAGAAATGAAAATAAATCAGCTTGAGAGACACTTCCAACAGAATGCCTTTGGCTACAAAAACAGAATCAGGACGCTCAGGAAAAGGGATTTTGGTAAGAGTATAAACAAACAAAACCAAGCACAGCAGCAAAGAGTAAATGTGTCAACAGAGCTGCAACATCCCTAATTCCAGAGGCAGCTTCTGTGGGAAGCTGAGCACAGCCAGGATGTTCACAGCCCCATCCCAGCTGGATGCCAGTAACACAAATCCCACCAGCATTCCCTGCTTTCCAGGATAAAGCTGGATCATTGCCACCTGCTTAGAAAGCCATCACGCCGGCATTTGGGAATGCCTGCTGAACACTTCCTGCCTTGTGAACGTGTACAGACACCCCAGGGGCACAGGACAGCTCAGGGCTCCCAGCTGGGGACAAAATGGGGACCATGGTGATGGCACCAACCAACACCCCTGCAGCACCTGGAGCAGGAGCAAAGCCCTCCCAGTACCCACTGATGGCTCTGGCCATCCATGCAGAAATTCCTTGCTGCAGGTTTGGTGCAAAGCCCCTTCCCTTCCCTCCAAACCACCTGCCACATTCCCCTCTCCACATCCCTGTGATAAAAGGGAATCATTTTCTTTGGTGACTGTGCAGAATTTGGAAGCCCCCTCTCTCACACCCCTCCCAGGACTGAAGTCCTTCAAGTCAGTTCACTCTGTGTCCAGAAGCTTTCCTGTCTCCCACCCTGATGCCCTCCTCCAAAGTTTTTCCAGCTGTACTGCATCCCTGTTGATACAAAGGCTGCATGCAGCAATCCAACACATGAACAAATTACACACCAGCTCCTTCACTTCCTTCCCCAGCCCTGGGGGACACCTGAGTCAATCTCTGCTTTTAAGAAGGGGAGGCAAGTGACAGATGTCAGGGACTTCTTCGCTGCCCTCTCCAAAGGAAGAGTTCGGTGCCCAGATCAGCCTGGCTGGCCCTGGATCCAGGTGCCTCAGGGTGAGCAGAGCTCTTCATGCTCAGTCCCGTTAGGAGAAGAGCAAGAAAGCACTGGTGCATTCTCAGCAAGGAAGAAGAGTTAGCAAATGCTGAGTTCAAGCTGTTAAATACTTCTTTACACCAGTAAACACCTGACATTTTATGTGATAGCTGATATTAATAAAAGTGACAAACGGGCAGGAACAGGAAACAGAAGCAGAAAAAGAGCAAGGGACACAGGAGCCCACAGCTGTTGGCAGATCACTCGGACATGAACTTCACCCAAGGGAACTCAGAGTGGGTGAAATCACCTCAAAGTCAGTGAGAACCTGAACAGGGCAGGTGAGAAACCAGGGGGAAGATGGTGAATGTCATCCCTGATGTTATAAAGGGAAAAGGGAACTGCGGGGTTGGACTAAACTGAGAGGTCCCTTCCAACCTCAGCTGTGTTCTGACTGTGTGGTACAGACCTAGCACTAACCTGATGGCTGGAAAATTCTGAGATAATGTCTTTTTAAGTAGGTTGAAGAAAACAAGACCACAAGAAGTAGCCAGAACAACTTTATTAGGCAAGTCTGAGACAATTTCCCCCCAGGAAAACATGGAGGTCCCACTCAGAGAGTTTGAGGAAATGAAAGCAAGAGAAGGACATTTAGTTTTCCCAAAAGATATAAATAGGTGTTAGACATCCTCTTAGATATGCAGGAAAAGCACAGGCTGAACGAAGATAGAGGTGGATGAAAAGTGGATTAAACCCCACAAACTTTAAAGCACAGCAAGGAATGATCTATCCTGAATTTAGTGACATGTGGTGCCTGGAAGAAGGAACAGAACAGAATGCTCCAATTAAATCTGCACACTGCAAAGCCAAGAGCCACAAACACAGTGGCAGGAAGGATTAAATCCATCTGAAATCTGTGTAGCCTGATGCACGAGTTTCTAAGCTGGGGAGAAATAATGAACTGCATGCTGCAAAACAAAAAATATCATCCCAGTGAGGATTCTACCCAGGCCAGGCAGAACCTGCTGATCCAGAATGGATCCATGTTCTGGGTCGGGCACCACAGCCCTGAGCAGGGAAAGGAGGCCAAGGGAGGAGAAACAATCACGGGTGATGTAGAGGTTATGAGAAATGGCCTCAGTGCCAGAGCTGGCCTGGAGAAAGCTGCAGAGACAGAACCAGACTGGATGCCAAGGCTGAGAGCAGCACCCAGCACTGGGACACACTGCCCAGCAGGGCCTGGCAGTCCCAGCACCCCAGCTAAGGTTAGACATGCCTGACACTGACTTACAATTAAAATTAACCGATTTTCAGAATAGCTGGGTGAGAACCTTTCCATCATTACTCTTCTTGTTCAGTATTTGAGTACTTTGAGAACATTAATGCATTAATTTTTAAGGCAGCTTAACAGACAAGCCTCCACTTCAGACAGAATCTGAGGAAGAAAATAACCCCAGTGTCTGCTCATTTCAATGTTCCCCTTGTGTTCTGTTGATACTTCACTTCTCCATCATGAGCTGGACTTCAAAATCACAGAGCTCTGAGACCAACTGATCCCGAGAGGACAGGTCAAGAGCACAGCTTAAGATGGTTCCCAGGAAACAGAAACCACCTTCCAAAAGTCGGATTTAGCTTGTTTGTGGTAGCAGGAGAGGATGGGGAATCTGGGTTCTGTTCCAGTCTCCCAGAAGGAACGTGACCTGTAACACCAAACATTTCTATACCTGTTGTTAAACCATAACAACATGTCCATACAGGATTTGCTCTTTGAGGCCTCTACAACAATTAATGTGCCACAGGAGGCAGAGAAATCCCTTCCCTGCTGCAAGTCAAGACTGTTTCAAAGCTTGGGGACACCAGAGTGATCTTAAATAAGGAAAAGAGGGCCAGCACAAGTGTTTTGTTTTCAAGTCTGAGAAGGAACTTTACAGTTTTATTGCAAGTTACAGCTCCAGGCACCAAATATCAAAACTGTTGTTCCAAGTGCTTAAATATCTGTTGGAGTCAGGGGGAAAGAAAAAACACCAAAAAGAGAGAACACTGTTCTAGGCAAAAGCACAAGCTGGTGAATAAGCTGGATTTAAAGTCTCAGCAGGAAAACTAGCATTACCATGGATGGGAAGAAAACACAACATTTGTCAAATACACAGAGGAGCTTCAGCTGAAGCAGGAGGATGCTCTGAACTGCAGCAGAGTGACCAAAGCCAGAGTCCCTTCACCACAGAGTGACACAGCTTTACTATGAGCTGGATGGCACAGACATCCAGAAAGGGCTTGAAAAGGAGAAGGATTCAGGGAATGTGAAGGGCTGACCCTCAGGGAGAACCTGACTGCTATCTCCCTCCACCAGTGCCCCCACGTGTGAAGTTACTTCCTCAGAAGTCATTCCTAGGAGGGAGGCACCAAAATGTTTCCAGACATCTTCCTCAAACCTCATCCAGGTAAAGATTTATTTCCATTTGGCAGCCACAAGATTATCAGGAATCAAGCATCAGTCAATCTTCCCTGGCAGGGTGGGCAGGGCTGGCACAGGGTGCCCAGAGCAGCAGTGGCTGCCCCTGGATCCCTGGCAGTGTCCCAGGCCAGGCTGGGACAGGCCTTGGAGCAGCCTGGGACAGTGAAAGGTGTCACTGCCCATGGCAGGGCTGGCACTGGATGGGCTTTAAGGTCCCTCCCAACCCAAACCCATTCTGGGATTCTGTCACATCACACCAACCAGGGAGCTGATTTAGCTCAGTACTGACCCTATAAACTGTCTTTATTAATAGTATTTTTTGCTGCCAACTGTATTAGCTCCCTACAGAGTCACGCAAGCCCAAAGCCACCAGAGCAGGGCTGGGACATCCTCAGATGGGAAAAGTAAAATGTCCTTCCAGGCCAGGAGGGAGCTTGGGCAGGGTTAGTGCCCAGCTGGGGCTGATCTAACATTTCTGCTCTTGGATAAACCAAGGCTTGTACCACCAGAGCAGCATTTCCCCCCCTTGGATGATATGGTTAACTAACATTGATTTATGTGCTCCAAACCCAGAACATTCCTTGGAAGTTAGATAAACCACACACAAATTGCAAGTAATGCTGGAAGGGTCTATAGAGCCTCTATGTAGTTATGAACAGAAATATTTATTGCATTTGGCGTGGAAGCTGCAGTCTGGGAGCACTGGGCAAAGAACACAACTGGGTGAGCACTGCAGCACCAGGGAGCAAGCAAATTCCTTCTTTTCCTTTCCCAATAAATTATTCACAAAGGTGAACAGCTGTCACACTGACATTTCAGATCTGAAATATAGTTAAGAGCAAGTTATAACTAAGGCAAAGAAAATGAATGTCAGAAAGTTTTTGTTTTTTCAAATTTCAGATAAGCTCTTTAGCCCTGGGGTTAATCAGAGCTCAGGAGCTCTGCTCCCAGTCCAACTTCTTCCCTGAAAAATGTCTCTTTGTGCAGCCTGGGTGTAAACATGCACAGTAAGGGTATTTGTATTTCATGTCATTTAATGGGGCACACCTTTAATTCATTGCCCAGGGTAAGCCAAATACCAGTGGTCCTTTACAGAATCTTTGCCTTCCTTTATTAAACACCAATTATCTTTTACCTTTACATGTGGTCCCACCAAGGACTCTGTACTGCAGGCACAGAATCAGAGAATCCCAGAATGGTTTGGGTTGGAAGGAATCTCATCCAGTGCCAGCCCTGGCAGGGACACCTTCCACTGTCCCAGGCTGCTTCTGTCCAGCCTGGCCTGGGACACTAACAGGGATCCAGGGGCACCCTGTGCCAGGGCCTGCCCACCCTCCCAGGGAACAATTCCTGCCCAATATCTAACCCAAATCTCTCCTCTTCTGTTAGTTTAAAACCATTCCCATTCTTGTCCAGTCATTACCTGCCCATGTAAAAAATCACTCTCCTCTGTTTTATAGGCCCCCTTTAGGCACTGGAAGGGGCTCTAAGATCTTTCTGGAGTCTTCTCTTCTCCAGGCTGAACAGTCCCAGCTCTCCCAGCCTGGCTCCAAGGGAAGACTTCATGAATGCACACAATAGTTGCTTCAGAAGGTAAAAATATTTCAAGTACAGGAGGTTGGCTGCCAGCAACAGTGCTGAGCTGGAACCAGTGCCTCTGGGTAAAAGCTGTTCTTCCCACAGCCAGCACCATTTCTCTTATTTCTTCTCTCTGCAGAGCAGTTAAATATTTAACAAATTTAAGCATTTTATGTTCTCAAGCAGAAGCAGAGAAGTTGTATCTCCCTCACAGCCACAAAACCCATGAGACACAAGAGCATCCCCCAAAGGCCTCAGCTCTCACACTGACAGGAATTAAAAGGCAGGAGAGAGAGAATCAGGCACTGGCTGCACGCAGCCTTGGGGTTTCTCCATAGTTCCTCCATACGTGTCCAAATGGCCAAGAAGAGACTGAAGGCACATCCCAGGGAAGTTTACTTTGCATCAATTCCACAGGCACTGGAAGCCCCAACACCCCACAAACAGGATGTATCTCCTGATGGAAATCTGTTTTGTAATCAAAATCTTGATTGCTTCATTTGTGGGGAGAGGGGAGGTGGATCAGAAACATAAACATACACAGAAATTATACAGCTATGGATTCCAAGTTCAAATATGAACCCACAGAGATTATATTCCGAGAACAAGGAGCAGCCAGAACATCCCCAGCCACGTTCTGTGACAGAACCAGACACCTGCAGCTGCACACTGCTTACTAAAAATTAAACCTTGCACCATTTATCTGCCTGCCAGCACATGTTTACCAAGTACTGGGACTGCCTTTCCTTCCCTTGACCCAAAAAGAGAAGTTATATTTAGAATCTGTGCTTTTATTTCACAGACTCCAGGACGTGCCATGGTCTGTGCATCCTCCCCAGCATTTCAAGCCTGACCAGCAGAACTCACAGCCCATGCTGGGGTTACTGGGCTCAGGCTGGGGGAGGACAGGCTCACGGGGCAGCTGCCAGAAGAACTGGGATGTAAAAGAGATTATGGCAGGAGCATGAAGAGAAAATTTCCTCTGAGCTGTGTGGACAGATCATGGCCAGGCAGGAACAGGAGTAGTGTCACTGCTATGGATAAATGAAGCATTCAAGGAGGGAGGGTTTCACAGAACCATGGAATGGCTTGGCTTGAAAGAGGCCTTAAAGTTCATCTCATTCCAGCTCCCTGCCATGGGCAGGGACACCTTCCACCAGACCAGGCTGCTCAGAGCCCGGGTTTCAGCTGCACCAGAACAGTATCCAGTTAAACCATGTGTGTCATTCCTTCAAACATTCTATATGCAGGGCTGAGTGTTTGTGCTGGGTTTGTCTCCCTTTCCCAGCCAAGCAACAAGAATCCAAAATACATTTGGGAGCATCAGGGGAAGAAGAGGCTCTGTTGGATCCCTCAGAAGCTGCTGTGTTACAGCACCACAAGGGTGTGAGCTGTGTCCAGCCCCTACACACCAGGGACAGGCCTGCACCCCGTGCCCCAGCACACTCCTCCAGGTTACACTCACCCATTTGCTCCACAATTTCAGGTGGGAAAACTCGTGAAGCAAAAGCTCTTCGGAAAATATCTGAGAATTCTTTATCCAGGCCTCCAATGCCCATTTTCTCAAAATTCCAGTCGGGGTTGATGATTGACTGCCGGTTCTCCTTGGTCTTTGATTTACCTGCAAAAGCCAAGCAATGGTTTCAAACACACAGCCCAGCAGAACTGCAGCACACACAGGTACAGACACCAGAACAGCTCTGCAGGTCAGACCCCATCCCATGAACTCTGTGCTCCATTTCAAACGCTGCCCAGGAGGACACACTGTGACAAGGGCACAAGGACAGGCCAGCAGAGACCCAGCTTGGTAAATGATTCCCAGCCTTCCAACTGCCCGGGTCAGGGGTTTCTCCAGCCACTTGTTCCTATGTACTGAAGAATCCTCTGCCACAGATTCAATCATGTGCCCCTGGACCCACCTAACCTCAGCACCCAGCTGACATGGCTGCTGCCAGGACCACTATCCACCCTTTTCCAGGCCACCTGGGAAGAAAAAAGGTTTGTCCTGCATCCTCCTCAGTCCTGCCTTCCCCAGCTCTTCTTCCTTGTGCAGCAGCAGCTCCACACTGAACCCTTGTTCCTCCCTGTCCTCCACCTTCCTCCCACACTCTGATGGGCAAATGGGCCTGCAGGTGCTGCAGTTTGGTTGTACCTTCAATACAGGTACAGAATGATGGACACTGCTTTGTTCATATTCTTCTATACTAGCATGTGATCATCCTTAGCAGCCACGTTTCACAGCTCCTAACAGGGCCCACACTGCATGAGGTGGGTGCAGCATTCCCTTGATCCTGCCAGGATCTGGGCCCACCACAGCCATCAGAGGTCAGGAGAGCTCTTCCTCCCACACATCATTTACAGCTCTTTGTACTCAACCTCCTCTGCCATTTCCTGCCTCAGTCACTGAGCTCAGTCAGAGCCAGCCTGGGCACCTCATTGCTCCAGCTTTTTCCCAGCTTATTCAGTAATTCCAATGATTAGCAAAGGCCCAGCAGAGATTCCCACTGAACTCCACTGACATCAGCTATTTCCTCCTTCCCTTTCATCACTCACTGACTCATGCAAGGACCTTCTCTCCCACAAATCTCTGTTCTGATTCTTTCTTAAGAAACTTTGACAAAGAATTTTGCTGGAGGAGCTTTGACAATCAGCCCATGTGAGCCCTGCTGCCAGTGCTCTCTGATTCCTGTCATGAACTCCAGTAGGATCATGAGGCAGCACTGCCCTGAGACAAGACAGGCTGGCCCTTCCCAGTGTATCACTGGTATCCTCTAATTTAATGCTCTATTACAGTTTCTGTTGATTTTTTTCTGTACAGACCTCAGGTTCAAAGATCTGCACCTCTGCACACCTTCTCCAGAATCCCTTGGAAAGGAACAGCACACTCACCACTCTGAGTCCCCAGATAATGGAGCAATTTGCAGCAAAGTTACACAAAACAATTACAATTACAAAAACAATTCCTTTACAGCTCAGAAGAACAAAGGCCAGCCCTGGCAAACCACCAGGGTTCACTGTCTGTTCCACAACCTCTTCCAGAGGCACTGCAGGTGCAGCCAGCCCCCTGAGCACAGCTTTGCAGCCCTTTAACCACCTCCTTTCCCTGCTGCTGACGAGCCACTGGCATCACAGCCTCACAGAGGAGCTTGGGGGTACTCAGAGTGTCCAGGAAGCACAAATATTCCTGGAAGGATGCTGGCAAATCCATGTAGTCTCACCTTAGGTTTATTCAAGGGAGCCCATAAACAAACACTGACACTTTTATCAGTCCCACCCTTTCAATGGCTTTCAGCATCCTCAGCTACCAGGGAAACACAGAGATCTGACAAGGCAGACCAAAAGCAAAGACACTGCCAATTATCCTTAACTACTGCAGAAATGGGATGTTTCCTTAGACTCACACAGTGCTTTAAGGGTTGGCCCTTAATGGTTGTCCCAGTGGGGGCATTCCCACCCTAGAACACCACAGAATCACAGAGATCACACAGTCACGGGTGGCTTTGGGTTGGAAGGGACTTTAAAGCCCACCCGGTGCCTTCCACTGTCCCAGATGGCCCCAAGCCCCATCCAGCCTGGCCTTGGACACTTCCAGGGATCCAGGAGCAGCCAGAGCTGCTCTGGGCACCCTGTGCCAGGGCCTTTCACCCTCCCAGGGAACAATTCCTGCCCAATATCCAATCCTAGCAAACAACAAGTGTGCATTCTGCTGCTCTGTTCCACAAGCTCTTCTAAGAGGTACTTCAAGTTCAGCCAGATAATGAATGAGCACCACGAGTCCAGGAAGTCCAGCAAACAGCAGCTCTGTGTGAGCTCAACCAGACTCTTTAATCCTGGTCTAAACACATCTGGAATCAATATTTCAATTCCAAGGGCAGCAAAACAAACAAACAGGAACGTGCCTCTGGGTAACATGCCAGGGACAGCCCAGCAGCACTTGGGACACAGAGCACCTACAGCCCTGCAGGGAGCACCAATCCACAATTCCCCTGTGTTTATTATCCCACTGCTGCTCTCCAGCTTTTTGCTCAGACCCCTCAGCCAGGGCTGCTCCTGGCTCCCACAGATCTTGGCTTACACTCCCCCCTTCTGGCTGCACCTCAGCATGGTAAAATTCTTGCAGATTGGATTAAAACCTCTTCCATTGGTTTCATAACACAATTTTCTGCTAAACAGAACAAACAGAATTGGCTTTTTAAAAAATTATTACAATTCTTCTCTATTGAAATAATGCAGGCCCTTTACTGAAGGCAGAGCTCAGTGACACTCACTTCACTTTCATCTCCTCTCTCACAATTTAATTATTCAGAACTTTACAATTCCCCAGAGACCAACAAAGCACATTAAGCAGCTCTGCCTCAGATCAATGAGGAGATTAAATGAAGTACCAATTTGACAGAAGTAAATTGAGGCACAAGAAGCTCTTTTGTCTTGTCTGCAGACAATGAAACAGAATGCTGGGGAAGGGTCCCTATTCCCAATGCAGCAGCCCTCCCACAGGACCACTCCTCACAGCCAGGAGGGAGATCCCAGGTCATTAAACGGCTCTAAATATTTACCAGGTACAACCCCCGTGCTTGCTGGGACTCAGTGAAGAGGGTTATTTCACTGTCCTGGCAGCAGAGTGAAAACTGAACGGGTGCAGTCCCACATCACAGGTGGGAACTCACTGCCCTGCCCCTGCAAGTTTCATTTGCTGCTATTAACAACTGTACCCTCGTTAGGATGCTTAATTACAGCCATCCACAACCAGAGCCGTGCTAGGGTTCCAGCACAGGCTGAGTGCTCAGATCCAAACTCTGATGAGGTGCAAGGTGTGGCTACACAACAGCCTCACACCTTCCCACTGTCTGGAAGCAGCTCCAGGACACAAAGTCCCAGCCCCAAACGTGGCCCTTCAGGGCAGCATCAAAGCTCAGCCCCTGCCACAAGCTCCTGCAGTGCTGCATGAGCTGAATTCTCCTTTCCTAAGTGGCTGCTACCCTCAGATGGTTTATTCCTGTAACAAATACTCTCAGCACTGAGCATTTCCAGAGCTGTGGTTTGAAGCCTGCTGCAGAAATAAACCTCACAGCTCCCTGAGCCCCCAGCAGCAGCCTGCCCCTCCCATTCCTGATCTGTGGAATAGCAGCAGCAGAAGGAGGAGTGTCCTTAGCTCACAGACTCTGGGAGGAAGGAACAAAACAGGGAAGAAAAACAAGAAAAAATGAAAATAAAAGTGTCTGTCTGGCATTGAATCACAGCCAGAGCCACCAGCAAGGGAGGGATCTGCAGCTGGAGCTTGGAAAGAGTCACTCACCTCATACCACTGGTAAGCAAAGACCAGCCAATAGCAGGAATGTGTGCCCAGGAATTCACCAGAGTCCCCTCCCAGGGCACACAGAGCCAGGGCACACAGAGCCACTGCAGGGCTCAGGTCCCACCTCTGGTGACTCCATGGGAACACACCAGACCCAGCCCAACCCCTACACCAGGATCTCTCTAAAGGAATGTGTGCAAGACACACCAACTATCCCCCAATTTCTTTGATGGCCAAGTGGGATATTGTACACAGGGATTTGTTTTGTTGAGGTTTTAGAAGCTGTCTCTGTAAATCACAGCTCCCAGTGGTGTGAATGAACTCGTGGGAGCAGTTACACCCACAGAGCCCCCCTGCTCCTCTGCAGCTCCCATGGCCTTCCAAAGAGCAGGACTTGGACATTTTGACAACACATTTAAAAAAGCTCTCCATTTCCTAATCTTTTCTCTTTTAATTAAATTGATTGGGAGAGCTGTTGACTTGTTACTGTCCCTGAAACATTCTCCTCTGATGTTTGAAGAGTTAAAGTATTTCAGACAGCTGCTGTCTGCTGCATCTACTGGTCCATTTGGCCTTGCTAAACTAAGCCTAAGAGTGTAGACAAAAAGCTACCTTGAGGCAATGAAGTCTCCCAGGCCTGAAAAGGAGCAGATCAAGTATTATTCCTCTGTTTGGGTGCAGGAACTCACCGATCAGATTGAGAGAGGAGTTCTCAGCTTTCTCAAAGGCAACTTGACTGTTTCCAAGAACCAAACCGACCTCGATCTGCAAAGGGGAGGGAAAGAAATTATTACATTAATTACCATTAGATTCAGCTTCAGATTGCTCCTTTGGTAGCTCCAAGCACATCTCAAAGGCAGGAAAAAGCAGCAAAAGCTCCACTTCAAATTCACGGGGAAGAATGAAAAATACCAACCCCTCCTCTAAAACACACAGCACTGAATGGAGAAGCTCACCAGGTATAACAACCTGGCTTTTAAAAGTTACTGGTTTAGTTCAAACCCAACTATTTTATATCAGCAAGACCTAGCAAGTAAAGGAGATCACAAAATCATGCCCTTCCTACAGAAGGAAAAATCAAAACTGGACATATCTGGAAGACAAAAAAAACTCAAGAGAGGCTGTTTCCATCAATTAGTGCTTAAAGATCAAAAGGCTATTCCTTGTATCCTCCCCAGCTCTGTAGTTTAGTGGAGACTGCACTGAACTGCAAACAACACAGCCAGATGAGCCAGATGTGTGACTTCTCCAAAGGCAGGTCACCTAAACTGCTCCTGGCAGCATGACCTGGTCAGGACCTGCAGCTCTGCAGAGCCCAAGGAATGGACAGGAGTTCCTGGGAGCCCACCTTCTGCTTTTTGCTTGTTCCAGACTCCCCTTTGAGAATGCTGGGATCCATGGCTTCCATGTCCTTCACCAACAGCCCAAAGAGCTTGTCATTAAAGCTGAACACCAGCTGTGGAAAGGGAAAACAATTCTCATTAAAAAAGCTAAAAAGGATTCTGACAAGACTACTAAGATTTGAAGGGAAAGAGGCCTGAAGACTAAGTCAACCACCCAGCAACTCCCCTGGAGTTTTTTTGGCCCTGTAAAGCTCTGGAGTGCTGCCCATGTGTTTTCACTGCCCCAATGTAAGAGGAACAGATCTAAAGTTGCAGAACACAAAGTCAGCTGGAGAAACTCAAAGAAATATTCTCCTTCCAAGAAAATCATCTATTCCCCCCCTTCTCCCCAGCTCAATGTTCTGTACCAGCTGATGACATTTTCCTCTCACTTCAATAATTGGTGCTAGTCATGGAGAACAATTTAGCTCAAAACTTTCAGATCTTTTGTATTTCAGCTTGACAAGGACATTTCAGGAATAGTGCTAATGAGAGACAGAATCAATGTAATGAGAACTAGGGTCCATCCCACAGAACACCATGCTGGCTCTGCACAATTCCTTTCCTTGAGTTTGTATTTCCTACTGGCTTAAGATTCAGACTCTGCAAGGTGCAAATACTATGAGAGACCAACCTTGACCTGTTTTAAGAACAAGGCAGAGCAGAGGCTGTCACACAGAGCTTTGCAGGGGCTGAAGCCCATCTGCTGCAGGCTCAATTACAGGGACATCAGCTTTCCAAGGTCCCCAAGGAAAATACTTCATCCCTGTTTCATTGCTTATGTCCACAGAGCAGCAATAAATCATGGAATTCCAGAATAGCTCGGGCTGGAAAGGACCCTAAAGCTCATCCAGTTCCACCCCTGCCATGGGCAGGGACACCTTCCACCACAACAGGCTGCTCCAAGCCCTGTCCAACCTGGCCTTGGACACTTCCAGAACAATAAAATACACGGCACTTGGGAGGTGCCATGAGAATTAATTAAGCCTGGTGTTTATGTTAATCTTATAGAGAAGGAGGCAAATGTGACTTCCCAAAAGATTCCAGGAGCTGAGGATTCCATGCTCACATCCAAGCAGGCCACAGCACAGAGAGACCCAAGCTCTCCCAAGCCCAAGCCCTGGGATTTTCCTCACAGATTTAGGATAGGGCAGATTCTAAACCCCTCTGCCCATGCTCTCAGTTAAAGTCACAATGGTTTTACTTTTCATAAAGAGACATCCTTTGGTGGATCCCAAAAACCTGGGATTTTTGAGCTCTCTGTGCAGTCTAGCACTGACCCCCTGTAGAACACTGCTTTTGACCTGAGGCCTTGGAGAAGGCTCCAAATTTGAGTGATGGAGTTAAAATCACGGGTGTGTGGTTATATAGAAGTGTGTGAAGGGTTTTAAATTTGAGGTTTTATAATATAGTAATAGGTATGGGACAAGATGGAGGGGTTTGGGTGTTGTCTCTTCTCTGTGTTCTTCCTTCATGATTTCAGGCAGTAATTTTTGGTTGGACAGTCAGTGCTGCACTGAGGGGTCACAGGAGTTTGGTTATTGGGTCAAAAGTATCAATAATAGAGGTGTTAGTTCTTTATTGGACTGTTCAGCTTTAAGAGATCTTGTAACCAGCTGCATTCAGCTGCATTCTGCTCACTTTTAGCTGGTAGCTGGAAGTGCTGCAGAACTCTCTGTACTTTAGATAAGATTTAATAAACAACTGAGCCCAAACACAAGATAATTCATCTTCTTCATGTTTTTAATCCTGGCTCTGAGTGAAGACAGAAGAAACTGCAGACAAGCCACTAATTAAGTGGTGCAAATACCACATTTACAATCCTTCACACAAGGAGCAATTCCTGCCCCTCACCCAGCCTTTGCAGAGCTCTGGGCACCCTCAGATGGTCCCTCCAAGCCTGCAGGAGGTGTTTTAGCCCAGTGTGGCCTCAAAGGCCCAGAGCACAGCCCACCTGCTGGCCCACAGAGAAGGCCTGGCTGTTGAACTGCTGGATGAACTCTGCAGCCATCTTGTCTGTGTCATAGGGGTTGGAGTCAATGTTCTTCTTCTGCAGGAAGTCGATCTCGATGGTCATGGTGCCAATGCACTGCTTGGTCTTGTCAAAAGTGTATAAGGAAACTGTGAAAAAACCCAAGAAACAGCATATTTAAGGGCAGGTCTCCCCAGTGTATTAAACATGTTTGGCAATGCATATTCCTCCCTTGAGAATTTCACTTGGTAAAATTGAATATATTATTTCTGATAGAGACTTACTTTTCTTAATCCATGTTCAACTACAAGGTCAAAAATACAGTAAAAGCTTCACTGAAAATCCCTGCATTGCTCTAAAAACTCTTAATAAACCTTTAAAACAGCTCAAACACCACATAGACTTTGGGGGATGAGGACAATGAAAGCAAATCCAGACATGCTGTGGTCCCACATGGCTGTATCTCCACCCAAGGGTTTGGACACTTCTCCAGGAAGCCCAAAAGCAGCTTTAAGGGCAGCCCTGCCCAAAGGCAGTGACAAGAGGCAATCACTGGTTTTCTGTGGCAACAGGTTGCCAAGCTTTTCTCCAGATGAGGCAGCAGAAAGTGAATTATTGCATGTTGAAATGCAGCAATACAATCTGTCAGCCCAAAACAAGGCACACATCCCTGACACTGAGCAAGCAGCCCCCACCCAGAGGTGCCCTTGGGCCCACCCTGACATTTCCAGGTTTCCTTCAGTGATGCAGAATCCCCTGAACAGAAAGCCAAAGGGCAGGGAAGGCACTGCACAGTCACTGATCCCACAGGCACAGCACGTGGGAAGCACGAGGCCACTCAGGGTGGAAAGAGGGAAAGAGGATGGAAAGGAAAGAGCAGAACCCACAACTGCAGGGACACTGCTGAGCATGGGCAGGCCCTCACAAGCAGGCAGGCCCAGCAGTCCAGGAACCAGGCTGCAGCAGAAGCCAATGATTCTCCAGAAGCCTGAGGAGCATTAAAGGTTTGCTTTGAATCTGGAGAACAAAGTCTCCTGTGCTGGAGCAGCCATGGCTAAGGGGAAGCAGGAGAAGGGGAAGGTGGGAAAGGTGTTTCATTCCAGCTGTGATTTCCTGTCCAGCCCTTGGCAGCACAGTGGCTCCAGAACAAACCTGCAGATGCTGAGGCGTGATGGCAAAACAAGCCCCCAGCACGGGCTGCTCCAGGATTTGTTCATGAGAAGGGAACAAGCAGAGCCTGTCTGTTGCTGAAGGTGTTACCAGAAGACACAGCACACACAACAAACATTCCTGGCATGGACCACCTTGGGAGGAGCTGCCAAAGACATATCTTGCAGGAAACAGGGGTGAAGATGAAAACACTACACTGTTTTGTGATCTACTGCATTGAGTTCTCTCAAAGGGATATGGCAGCAGGGTTATCCCTTTAGTCCTGCAGCAAACACCAGGAGCTCCTCTCACCTCACAGGTCACCTCTGAGCAGTTTCCTTTTTCCTGCTGAACCTCATGGCTTTGTCAAAGAAAAGCTTCTGGAATATCAGTCCCTGGCTTTGGTCACAACACAGGCCTGAGGTGTCAGCTGCACACGAGCAGCTCCTACATCCAGCACTGAGGGAACCCCCAGCATGGGGCTGCAGCCACTCAGCAGAATACAGCACCAGCTCCAAGAGCCTGGAATGGCCCAGAGAGAGGCTGGGAATGCAGCAGCGACCTCCTGGCTCTGGGAAGGCAGCAGGAAACTCCCTGGGCTGGGAAGGCCCTGGCTCCAGCTGGGCATCTCTGCTGGGAACACGGGAGCAGCTGCAGCTGGAGTGCACAGAAGGCAGGACAGACACAGCACTCAGGGCACTGCATTCCCACCAGCAAAACCACTCACCTGGAAAACCTCTCCTGGATCATCAGGGGCTCAGCAGGACTCCCATCACTGCTCCACAGAGCTGGGGGCTGCATTTACTCTGACATTTAAAACACAGCTTCCACATTATCAGGGAACCAGGACAAAGCATGAGCCTCGGGAAATCACTGGGTTTGTGAGCACTTCTCCCAACCTGCAGAATGCTTTACAAATCCCTTCCACCCAGCACGGAGTCAGGTGATATTTAGTCACTCTGCACAGAATCACTGCATTATTTTTGTTAACACAGACTCCCACGCAGCTGGAAGGTTTACAGCAAAGCCCAGGACAAGGACAGTCACAAACTGCTCTAAGAGCTGATCACACAGAATATCAGTGCTTCTTGAAAAGTACTGATCTGTGAGCTGGCACATGATTAGCAGCCAAACAAGGGTGAGAAACAAATTAATTTATGAGTCTTCCCCTGTTACAGGTCCTTCTTCAGTTAAAACAAGACCAGCTAGCAAAAAAATCACAGATTAACAGAATGATCAAGGTTGGAAAAGGCCTCCAAGATCACCAAGTCCAACCATCAACCCAGCACCAGCACCAAGGTCACCTCTAAATCATGTCCTCAAGGGCCACATCCACCAGTCCTTCAAACATTTCCAGGGATGGTGACTCCACCACTGTCCTGGGCAGCCTGTTCCAAGCCTTTACAACCCATTCTGTGAAGAAATTTTCCCTAATATCCAATCCACACCTCCTCTGGCACAACTTGAGGCTATTCCTTTCATCCTGTCCCTTTTTTCCCTGGGAAAAGAGACCAAGCTCCTTCCAGGTCTCCCCCAGACTCCTTTTCCAGGTTCAAATCCTGCTTTCAAGCAAGGTCTGTGAAACATCAGAGAGGCAGAGACACCTTGTCCCTACAAACACATCAGACTTCTCATCCAAGGACTGACCTGTGCTCAGGGACCTGCTGAGACAACAGGAGCTGGGAAAACCAACAGCCAGGAGGGAGCTTCCCCAGCAGCACCTCACAGCCACAGCCACAGCACTTCTCAGGCTCAGCCCTCCTCATCCTGACACAGGATGCAGCCATCAGCTCTGCCACAGCCCCAAAGGAGGGAATTCCTGGAACCACTGTGAGCTACTCCAGAGGCAAAGCAGTGAACAGTGTGCTCCAGTGCACAGAGCAGGGTCCCAGCAAGGGAGAGATGAGCTGCCCTCTCCAGGAGCACAGAGCTGACTCCTGATGGCCCAAAGAACAAACGTGATTTATGTGTAGCAAAGAACATGGAGACTGTAACAAGCTGCTCTCAGGAGTCTGCTCAGCATTCCAGCTGCTATAGGCAGGTTCAGCAGCTGCACCTGTACCTGACAGTGACCCAAAGCAGGGGGAATAGTGACATACAGCACAAAGTGACAAAACAGCTCACTGGTCTATTCCAAACATTCATCAAAGCTTGGAAGGCTCGAGGAAGACTTGAAATAGGAATAGAAATTCACCTCAGCCCTTCACCTTGCTGCAGAATGCTCTGGTGCAAACATCAGTGCTGCTCCCAAAGCTCAGCACTGCAGGGCACACTGCTGCTCCTGGCACTAAAACATCCCCATTCATTCCAATGCTGGTGCCAAGAAATTCCCCAAGGACAAGAGCTGTCCTCTGTTAGTGGGAGTGCTCTCCAGAGACTCAGAACAGGCTATCCAGGACGTGTTCAATGCTCATACCTGCATGTGGACACTGATGTCCCACACAGAGCCAGGCTGAGATACCAGCAGGTGTCTGGAGAAACTGCCAAAACAGTCCCCCAGGTCTGGAAAACATTACATGCATAAAAGCTGCAGAGAGGAGAGCAGCTCCTTCACTAATGAGGACCTCACATCATCTGGAGAAGGACTGGTGCTCTCAGACTTCCCAATTCAGTTTCCCTTCAGGATGGAAACCTGAATTCAGCTTTATAAACACGTCCCAATTGCTCTGCTGAGTGACTCACCATCGATCTCCTGTCCAATGGAAAGGCCAGCCCATTTTCTCTGTAAAACAAGACAAAAAAATGAGAACATGTGTCCTGCAGAAAACCTGTGCCTCAGGACAAACCCCTGTCCCTCAGAACACCTTCCCTCTCCAAGGCAGCCTCCTCACCCAGAGCAGCAGGATCCCCAGGAGAACCTTCAGCAGCAGAAAAAAAGGGCAGAATGGAATATCCCAAAACCTCCCAAAGTAACAGGAAGTAAGGCAAAAACATTAAATAATCTCTCCAAATAATTCTATCTTGTGACCTCAGAAGGTTGTTCTGTCCAACCTCCTTCAGGTTACTGGTCTCCCACCATCCTGGAGGCAGAAGTTGTGGTGCTGGACAGGGCTTTTTGTTCTTCTGTTCATTTCTTACCAAAGCCCAGGTTCTGAGCACTCCACAGGTGCCAGAATGGCTGTAACACACCTCATGAGCATTTTTAAAGCTTGTTCTAATGTACTCCAAGGTACAATATTACCTGAAGCAAGAGAACCAGTAAGAATGAAACTGTTCAAATCCTTTAGGTTCCTTGGAAATTCCTTTAGAAAGATTTGTGCTGCACGGAACTGCAGAAGTGGGAAATGGTTCACGAATTATGTGACACAATAAAAGTCTGTAACTTTTACAATTCCAACAGTTCTGGCTTGATGATGGCAAAAATGGGCTTTTCCCAGTGGCTGCTGCTGTGTTACAGACTGGCTGCAGTGTGTTCACAGCCCCTCAGATACCAAATAGAGGCACCAGTCACAGACACATGTAGGTGTCATTACAGACAGCTCTAGGGAGACCACATTTGAAAAGCTGTACTTTATGGTCATTTGTATTTGCCTTTTTGTCTGGGAGAAGGAACACAATGACTTTGCTTAGAGGTGAACATTTCCCCCTTTACACCCTCTCCAGTATGCACAGAATATCCTGAGTTGGAAGGGACCACAAAGGATCAGCCAGCCCAGCCCCTGACCCTGCACAGACATCCCAAAAACCCCACCCTGAGCATCCCTGGGAGCACTGTCCAACTGCTCCTGGAGCTCTGGCAGCCTCGGGGCTGGGACCATTCCCTGGGGAGCCTGGGCAGTGCCCAAACCCTCCGGGGGAAGATTTGTCAGGATCTTCTCTGTGGTAAGAGAGACAGCTCAGCCCCCATGCTCTCTTGGCTGTTTCTGCTAAAGGTTTGTCATCACTGCAGCAATTCATGTCTTGGGCTCTCAGGATACAAAATTTGTCACAGCTTTCAGGGTTAAGAGTTAAGAGTCAAGATTACCACAGAATGAAGATGGTCAAGAACTCCATGTGAATGTACAACCAACAGATGTCCTGGAGGCCTCAGAGCACAGACAGCCCTGAACAGGAACAGCAAACACACAGCTGGTGTGACACTGACTGCAACCATCCAAGGCTCTGGGAAACACTGGGAATTAAAACCCAGTAGCAGGAATGCCCCACTGCTCAGAGGGCTGAAACAGCTCTGCTCTGGAGACAGGCTGAGGGAATGGGGGTTATTCAACCTGGAGGAGTTCTAGGGGATCTCACTGTGGCCTTTCAATACTCAAAGTGGACTTAAATCTCCTTAAGGGGACAGACTTTTTAGTAGGGACTGTAGCAAAAGAAAAAGGGGAAGTGGCTTTAAATTACAAGAGGGTGAATTCAGACATTCTATATGGTGAAAATGGTAAAACCCTGGCCCAGGTTGCCCAGAGAGGTTCCAGGGAACATTCAAGGTCATACAGGACAAGGGCTGTACACAGTGGGAAATGTCCCTGCCCAGACAGCCTTTAGAGGCCCTTGCAACCCAAAGAGCCCTGATCCAATCCTATCCATCAAGCATTCCCCTCCCAGAAGCTGCAGCACTCCCTGCACAGCCCCTTCTCCAAGGGGAGCACCAGGCCTCACCCTTGGCAGATGGGCTCTCCTGGCTCCACAACAACTGCAACATAAAAAATCCAACACGACCTGAGTGCACTGACTTGAACAACACAAACATCTCCTGCTGGGCACTGCTGGGCACTTTGGGCATCACAAACCACAGCCTGGTGAACATCACATCCCTCATCCACTCACCCAGACAGACCCAGTTCCAGCAGCACATCAAAAGGCAAAATGTCTTCTGGGGGCTTGTGCCAAATGTACTGAGGAAAAAAAATCTCCTGTGTTTGCAGCACAGAGACTGGGCTTTGGAGAGTCAGTGGTAGGGAGACATGAAAGCCCAGAGACAACAACTGCTGCAGGTTCATGGGATGAGACTCAGGGTGAGCAGCAAAAAGCCAAAAGCTTCATTTCTCGATTTAGAATTTAATGATATTCATTATTTATTCTAGCCATCATTTAACATCTGATGATGACTTAATTAAGGAAGAGGAGACAATGGGGTTTGGAGGGTTTTTATGCATTTCATTGCAATTTTCATCTAAAAGTACTAACAACGACTGAATGTAGTCAATAAAACTTCCAGCAGGTCTTAAAAATGAAAAACACAGAAGAAACCCTTTAAAGTCAAGGGAAAACAGGGAACAATAAAGATTCAAAAGGAAGGGCAAATATTACTTAGGCTGTTATTTTTCAAATAGTTTCTTTCTGGTGGATTTTTAAAAGGTTAAATTACACCTTTTCTAGTATCTTTATCCCACCAAGCACTAAAAATATATCAAAGCAACATAAGCACAGTCACTTCAGTTGCAGTAAAAGTCTCCTTGAAGTTCTGCTGGCAGAAACCAAATTCACAGCATGCATTTATTCCAATTAGAAAATTTATCTTCAATCCTGATCCCAAAAGAGATTTTGTTTATTCTGTAGCAGAGTAGAAAGTCCAACCATGCCATACCTGGGGCAAGCTGAAGGCAATGCTGCCAGGGACAACCGAGGGGTGGGTTCTCAGTGTGAAGATGTATTTGTGGTTGGGAGAGGTCTTCACCACAACATGTCTGCAAAAGAGATCAGTATTTTATTTTGATGTGTACCAGGAGGGTTTTGCATTGCTCACAGAGCTGTGAGAGCTCAAAAGAAACACCCAGCTTATCTCTGGGTGACACACAGCAGGGTGACAGAGCCCACCACCCTCACTGTGGTCTCAAAGCCAACTGCAAGAATTTGCACCAAAAATTAATATTTATATCCCTCCAGTAACCCTTTACTTCAGGATTGCACTGGACAAATGAGAGAGAATCAAACCACAATCACAAACACTGTGGCTGCCACAGCTAAAACTCAACACTGGTTTCACATCTGAAGCATTAACACCGAATTAACATCAATATTTTACCCCTACACAAACACTATCCCCAGCTGTGATGCCAACAAGACACAGATGCAAAGCCCATACAGAGATGTGAGTGTATTGTTTAGAAGTTTGATAATAAAAAAAAAAATGGGAGAAATTTCTGTACAAAAAGTGAAATCACACAGGCCCTGGGGCTGCTCCTCCTGGCACAAGTGACAACTGATCCTGAACTCAGAGAGCATCTGTGTGCCTGGAAAAACAGCATCAGTGCTGGGAAGTGGCCCTGCAGGAAGGAGCAGGGGTGCTGATCACCAGCAGTTGAACAGGAGCTGATGTGTGCCCAAAAGGCCAAGGGCAGCTGGCCTGTATCAGAAAGAGGGTGGCCAGCAGGCCCAGGGCAGGGACTGTCCCTGTGCCTCGACTTCTGGCTCAGCTCTGGCTCCTCACTGCAAGGAAAACACTGAGGGGCTGGAACACGTCCAGGGAAGGGAATGGAGATGGGGAAGGGTCTGGAGCAGCAGGAGTGGCTGAGGGAGCTGGGGGGGCTCAGCCTGAAGCCTCTCACTCTCCACAGCTCCCTGACAGGAGGGGACAGCCAGGATGGGGGGGTTGGCCTCTGCTCCCAGGGAACAAGGGACAGGATGAGAGGAAATGGCCTCAAGATGTTCCAGGGGAGGTTTGGAGTGAACATCAGGAAGAACATCATGGCAGGGGCTGCCCAGGGAGGTTTGGAGTGCCCATCCCTGGAGGTGTCCAAGGAATGCCTGGATGTGGCACTCAGTGCTCTGGGCTGGGGACAAGGTGGGCACAGATCAGACTCCATGACCTGGGAGGCCTTTAGGCCTTTTCCTCAGTGATTCTATGATTCCATCATAGAACAGCTATAAACCAGAGCAATACAAGTAGCCAGGAGCAGACACAGCAGCAGCCATGACATGTGCCTGTCTGTCACACTCAGAATTGAAGTTGTCAGCAACAAAGATACTCAAAAGCTGCTTCTAGCTTCCTTCAGACTATGCCTGATAGCTCTTATCATGTGATAGGCAGACAGCTTGCTGGCATGAGAAAGCAAAACCAAAGGAGGCTGGGATTTGTGTGCTCTGGCAGCAGGGTGATGGTGCAATCAGGGTTCACCTCATCTTCCTCTCACAGCTGCTGGCACTGTGGCACCCTTGGGGTACACAAGGCACCATCTCCATGGGATTTTACCCCTCACCAACCACACGGTCAGGAAGGGCAGGATGAGCTGTCCACACTCCTGGCCCTCCTCCCTCCCTGCAGCCCTTGTTTTCCATGCACATATGCTCCCTACACTTCCATTTGCACATGCCCAGCCAATCCAGCACCATCCAAGTGAGGATCTGCACTGGCTCCATCCTGTGTGAGCAACAGCTCCAGGCACACGACAGGAAGGAACATATGGCCCTGAGAGACAAGAAGAAATGGAGCCCAAACTGGGAGCCATGGCAGCCCAAACCAGGAGCCACAGCCAGCTGTCACCTGCAAACCCCTCCCAGGCACTGCTGCCACTTGCTGGCCTGGCAGGGTCAGAAGCATTTTCAACACACCAAAGTGACAACAGAGCTCCCAGCTCAGGCAGACACAGAGCTGAGGCCTCGCTGGTTCTGACCCAAAATCACTCATCAGCTGCCAGGACACCCTTCCCTTGCCCCAGGCATAAACCCAGGAACCTGATGTAGGTGGCAAAGTTCCATACAACTGCTACACAGGAGAACGAGGCATTTATTGGTGCTGCACGGCAGCCAGGGAAGATTTATGAAGATTGGAAGACAGCAGATGTCACTCCTGCCTTCAGGTAGGAGGATCCAAGGAATTACAGGCTGGTCAGAATCATCTTACTCCCTAGGGAAGTGATGGAGCAACTAATCCAGGAAGCCAAACATATTAAAGCACAAGAAAGTGACTGGGAGTTACTCTGAGCATGGATTTAGGAGTGGTCAGCATGGATTTACAAAGGAAAATCCATCCTGACCAGCACAACAGCCTTCTCCAATGAAATGGTGAGCTCTGGGGCTGAAGGGAGGGAATTTATCCCAACATTAGCAAACTCTGCACACTGCCTGGCACAACCACCCTCAGACACTGCTGCAAGACAGACTGGGCAGGGAGGGGCTGGAGGCTGAACTGCTGCACTGGGGGCTGTGGCCAATAGCATCAAATCCCACTGCAGGTCACTGGGATGTGCAAATGCCACTGCAGGTCACTGGGATGTGCAAATGCCACTGCAGGTCACTGGGATCTGCAAATCCAGCTGCAGGAGGTCATCTCAGGAGTGCACACGGGGCCAAAACCATTTAACCCCTTCATTCCTGAGCAGCCAAAGGGACAGAGCTCCTCAGCCTGCCCACAGGGGACACACTTGGCTGTGCTGCTGCTCAGAGGGACCTCCAAAGATCCCAACCAAGCTCAACAAGGGAAAATGCAGACTTCCACTGGGGGGAACAATCCCACGCACCAGTACAGGCTGGGGGCCAACTGGGGCCAAAAACCCTGGGAACCAGGTGGGCAATGAGTTCAACAGGAGCCAGCAACACATCCCTGCAGCAAACGTGGGTGAGATCCCCGGGGTGCATTAGCCAGGAACTGGCTGCACTGGCACAGGGTGCCCAGAGAAGCTGTGGCTGTCCCATCCCCGGAAGTATCCAAGGCCAGGCTGGACAGGGAGCACCCTGGGACAGTGGAAGGTGTCCCTGCCCACAGCAGGGGCTGGAAGTGGATGGTGTTCAAGGTCCCCTTGCAGCCCACACCATTGGGTTATTCCATGATTAGGGAGAGCAGCAGCAGCAGCAGGGATGGGCAGGGATCCTCCCTGGATGGAACAGTGCTCCAAGGACAGCTCATTTCAAACTGAGCACGGGTAAAGCACAGAACTGTCCAGGAGGCCAGGACTGAAAGCAGGAGTTTTCCAGCACAGCATCCCCCTGAGTAACCCAAATTAGTATCGACACACAACCAACTGGAAAGGAGGCTGTGACACTGCAGAGTAGGAGAGAAACATGCCTGGAGGCAACAAACAAGTTCCAGCTACAATTCTGAAATACTTCACCGCAAAATGCACCTTATGACAATTAACACCTGACTGGAAGCAGCTCATGGCACAGGAAAAGACCCAAAATTAAAGCTTTTTAAAGCCCCAAATAGGTCCTGAGCAGCGCACACAACAGTGACTTCAACACAAAGGGACTCAGCGTCTCTGCAGGAAGAAACAAACTCCACCCCTGCTGGGCTTCACCTCAAAAGCCCAAAATGCAAGAAAATGACAGTACCTGGCAAAAATATTGGGGAGGAGTATCCACAAAGATTTGATACCAATTACTATGCTGGAGCATTCCATTCATCAAAAACATCTCCAGAAAGCAGAAAGATATCAGAGCTTGACAACAGACAAATAGATGCCAGGAAGAAAAAACAAAGAGGAAAAATGAAAAAGAATCAGCTTTCTGAAAGAAAATACTAGGAAAGCTCAAATCCTGACAGGTTTTGTGAGAAAAATCTCACTAAGGCACAGGAACAACCATGTTTCTTCTCAAAGACAGCAGGAGCAGACAGCTTCCAACAAGGTGTAAGCAACCTAACTATTACAAATGCTCAAAATAAGGCAATAGCAGAAAAACTAAATGCATTTTCCAACACTGATGTTCACCAGGAAGGAGCTCAGAGAGCTCATGGAGACACAGGGGGGAAATCTCAACCTCATTAAGAGCTTCTGCTTATACACAAACAAAAGGAACAACAAATCACCAGGGCCAGACAGCTCCCAGAGCTGTCCCAGGTGGAATTGCTGCTCTATTCTGTGTGTAAATCCTCATCTGGAACTGTCAGATCCAACCCATGTGATGCCAGCTCTTAGGAAGGGCTCCAGGAAACTGGGCCCAGGAAACTGCTGGTAAGTTTGGTGGCCAGGCTGAGCAAAACAAGAGCAACTCCACCAGACGTGAATTAACCTGGGAGTGCAGCAGTTTTCCTGCTGCTGAAGCTCGAGCAGGGCTCCCGTGAGGGAGGGGATGACTCAGGTATCTGGGTGGAGGTGCCAGCAGGGATCTCATCCCATGCCGTGCATGTTTGGAAACCCACAGCAATCATTCAGTGAGGGCTCCTCAGAAAACTAAACTGGCCCAGGAGGGATGAGCTTCCCATGTGAAACGGAACAAGCAGTCCCCAACGTGAACAAACACCTGCCACTGAGACAGCCTGCCCTGCCTGCTGTCCCCTCGCAGCCTGGCTGAGTTCAGAACCGGTTTCCCTCTCCAAACTGCACCAGGAGTCCTCAAGGTAGAAGCAGGACACAGGAATTGAGGATGGTGCCACTCCCCAAACCCTTACACAGCACACACAGGGATCACACAGTGCCTGGCCTTGTGTGAACTCGTGCAGCACCGAGCACTGACTCATCCCTGCCTGCCTCACGGGGTGCAGAAAGTGAAGCGTGAGATGATCAGCAGCACCCTGGGGTTAAATCATCTCCTTGCTCCAAGGGCAAACTCCAGCTCTACCCCCCTAACAGCACTTAGAGCAGAGCCCTTTGTGCAGACATCTCCAGAATCCCCCCCGAGCAGGCAGCCACGCTGAGGGAGCTGAGCCAGGGCTGGCTCCAGGGATCTGCAATGCAGCAGCCCCAGCACTGCCCAGCACCAGGAGCTCCCTGTGCTGCATCTGACACTGCTCCAGCTGCAGCACCTGCTCCCCACCAAGCACCACTGCTGGTGTGAGAGCACCAGAAATAAACAGGAACAGCCAGAACCACGTCCAGCCTGCTCAGCCAGCACATCCCAGGGCACTGCTCCCTGCACGCTGCCACAAATGCCAGGAGAGGGTTCTGGAAGCCAAAGGAACACAGCAGGTCTGGCAGCTGGGTCCCTCCAGGACATCCATACTGGAGGAAATTAAAGTTTTTATAATGCATGAGGTACAATGCTCAGTTCAGGTATTTTTGTAACTCAATTACCTTGGGAAAAAATCAACCTGGGGAAAACTATACTTTGAAAAGACCAGGATACTTTTCTGCCCAAGCAGACACTTTTGCCTCCTTCTGACTCTAAAAGTTCTGCTGGTTTTGGGGGTGGGTTTTTTTGGTTTTGGCATTTTATACTCCAGCTGGGCTCATGAAAACACAGTTCAGTTCATCACTGCAGAGCCAGGACAGGTCCCAGGGCAGCAGAGCAGACTGACAGCACAGACAGACAAGGCCTAAACACATCCCTGCACTCCTGTAGTTCAGCACCTGGGGCAGGTATTTTATATAAGGCCTGGGCAAATCATTCAGTATCTCCTTTGACATTTTTCAAACCCAAGCTTTCTGCCTTGTGCTGCACATGCTATTCCCTTTCAGCTGAAATTAATGACTTCTGTCTACAACCTACATACTAAAATCTGTCAGAGCTTCCCTAAAGCTGCAGCAAAGCGAAGAATCTGAGTATGTGAATTGGCTTCTTGTAATACAAACCCTTCTGTGTGGGCTGAGCTGAAAAATTCATGTGTTTTCCACTTAACAGAAGTAAACCCCAGAGTCAGGTTCCATCAGCCACCCCAGAACTGCAATTAAAGAATCCAACTTGTTGTGCCCACACTTTGGCTGCTTCTCCCTTTTGTTCTTGTGCATGAAAACCCTGAGAAGAAGAGAGAGCTCTCCTGGCTCTGCTCAGCACTCCCATACGATGTGAATGTGAGAAGATGCCCCAAGGAACACAATAAAATGGTAAAAACATTTTTTAAATAGTTCAAATATTCTCATTATGTAACAGGAACAACAGCAAAACCAAAACAAACAAAAATTATGACAAAAAGTACTTTGTTAAAATAATTATTCTATTAGTTAAGCAGATGCAGCTCCCAACAAAGAAATGCTCCAGTGAAAATCACTCTTCTTCCAGCACCTCCCATTTCCAGAAAGAGCCAAACTGAAAGTTCTGATCCCTAAAGACACTGAAGTTTTGTTACTCAAACTGCTGTGTTGACCTTTTCAAACCTGAAATGTCATTCCCCCTCCATCCAAATTTGAAAACAGTGCCTTTAAAAGAGCACCAGTGCACACTTACTGCCCAGACTGGAAGTCCTTCTCGTTCACCACAGCACAGTTGGTTAAGGACAGCTCATCAGTGGGACACCTCGCTGCTTGCATAGGCTGCAAGAGAGGGGTGGAAAAAATGTCAAATTAAATTCTATTTATCCTTTATCAAGCCAAACCTCAAGACTTTTGCAAAACCACAAAGCACAAACCAGGTCTCCTGAGTCCTGACACACTCTGAGAGCCCATTGGTATCAACAAGCTCTTCTTCCAGGTTCCTCCAAACATCCCACATGTCACAGGTACTTGTATCCCAAAGCTCTGAATTTTGGGACTATGATGTACTTTGTAATTTCTACCCTACCTACATAAATACTTTCAAATTGCCTGGGAGAAAGCCTGGAAGGGAAACACTGTTAACTTGCAAGTGAACTCTGGCACTCTGAAGCTTCCCCAAATGCTGCCCCAAGGCAGCAGGTATCCAGCACTCCCTGGAAGGTGTTTCCTGCCCAGTGACAGGACACTGGGATATTCTGAAAGCTCTAAGGGAAAGCGGCCTGGAGCCAGAGCAGTTCCCCTCTAACCCTGTCTCATAGTGCTGGGCTGGGTCACAGAGCCCATGTGGGGAGAAAGGGAGGGACAAAGATGTGACCTTCCCTGACCATAACTCAGAAAACTGGAATCTCAGCATATCCATTCTGCATAAACCCCTTCACCCAGTGCAGTACAGGGCAGCACTGAGAGTCCACTGGAAGGTTTAACTTCAGCCAGCTGCTATCCAACCACACAATCCCTTTGTATCACTTCTCAAAAGAAAAATCACATGTGAATATTTTCCACTCTATAAGAAACATCCTAGATCCACAACACACAGAAGAAAAATAGGTAAAATAGTTAATTCCAGCCTATCACTATGAAAAAAATACTGCAACAAATTTTGTGGGGGAGTCCTCCCCCTCCTTTTATTCTCTCATGTCAGAGGACCAATCCTTTTTCAAGAGTATCTGTTCATTTTTGTCTCTTCCACTGTTACTCATCAATCAGCAATTAAAAACTGAAATAGCAGCACTCCCAGCCCAAGCTGCCTGTTCCCATCATGAGGCAGGATGGAGCAGGGAGGAGCAGAGCAGAGGGACCTCAGCCATATCCTACACCCTCAACCCACCTGCTCCTGCAGAATTTTACCACAAAACAATGGCTCAATGATGAAAATTGGGATCAAAATGCCTCCAGAAGTGGAGAAAGGGGTGGAAAAGGCAGGATGTTTCTATCATTAGCTATGGACTGAAGAAATTTCATTTGGGAAAAGCTAAACTTGACCCCAAGGTGTCATTTTGAGAATCAAAGCACAGCTACCTCTCTGTCAGATACAAATTTGCAGGCAGCGCAACAGAAACTATTTGACAGTGTCAACCTATTGCTAAAAGTAATTCAGAAAGGATTTTCTCTTAAGACACCCTTAAATGCCAGCAGCAAGCACAGGAAACACACTGATCCCAAGACACACATCTAAATCATTTCCCAGGAGTTACTGCCCTGCTCAGCCTTCCTCCCCCAGCCCCTCTGGGACAAGAATCAGAGAAATTCCCCCCCAGTGTGGCCTGCAGCCAGCCTGCTCTGAAGTTCAGATCAACTTTCATGGCACAATGTGATTTGTCTCAAGTACTTGCTATTTAGAAAAGGATCAACTCATTACTTTTACTGAATAATGCTCAATTGCTCTTGACATATGTGACAACCAAAAAAGATTCCATTTTCAGGCTTGAAGCAGATTTATCTACCTAAATGTTGAGTGTGATAAAAGACTCAAATGTTCAATATTGAATGTAATAAAAGACTCAAATGATCTTGTAATAAAATATATGACGTCAGTGGATTGATGAGATACACAACCTGTCAGCTGAGGCTCCTTGGCTTGGGGCACTTCACAGCAAACATTCATCACTTTATCACTTCTCCTCCCATCTGCAGGGCACGGGTTTGTGAAGGACATGCCCTGATAAAACGCATTACAGGGGATATTTCTGGAGAAAAGTGGACACAGAGCTCGTGGATTAAACCTTTTTACAGCACTAGTCCCCAAGTGCATTTTTAATCCTCGGTGCCAAACTGCTTCCCGGCCGAGCCGCGGGCCCGTCTGCCCTGGGAACACGTGCTCCAGGAAATGCAGGAATAGCAGGGAATGCATTCCAAACCCAGCAACAACTGCAAGCTCTGCAGAGGAGCAGAGATGATGGCAAAACGTCCTCGGGTGTCTGACACGTGAAACAACGTGGCTGCAGCAGCAGCACCGGCCGTGCCAAGCACCCCAGAGCCCGGCTCATCCTCCTCCTCCTCCGGGGCTGTCTGGCAGGAGCCCATCTCTGCTCCCAGCCCTCCACTACACACCCTCCTCAAGCTTCAAGATTTTGCAGATCTTCAGAACATCATATTCTGAAAAGGTTCTAGCATCACACAGCTGCTAGACAGAGGTGTCACTCTCGGCCATGGAGTTCCACAAGAGCGCAAGGGACAACTTGAGGAAATCTGCTCACGGAAGAGGTGATGATTCAACTGGCAATCAGCCCGGCAGGAAGGAGGACCATGCTGCTGTGGGGAGCTGCAGGGGCTTCCTCTTACCTGCCCTCCCTGCAGAGCTCATACCCCAGAGCTGCTGCTCCCAGGGATGGATCCTTGTCTCTGTCAAGCAGCTGAGCTGTCACAGCCAGGACATGGGCACAGGCTGCTCCCCAGGAAGCTTTCCTGGCATAAATGCAGCAGTCCAGGCTGGAATACATGGCTGGCATATGCCAATGGTGCTGCTGTCAGGAACACTTTAAGCTCTTGCATTTTGGGTTCCAGCTTCCCAGGACAGCAGCACAAGGACTCCCAGAACCTGCTTCTCTCCCCTCTCTGCCATCCCACATCCACTAACTGCCACCACTGCTGGCACTAACACAGGGTATAGGGGCAGAAAAATCCTCCTGAGTATTCCTAGGAATCTCAAAGTAGATTTACACAAATTAATTTTAAGCAAACTGGCAGGTTACTGCAGGCAAGACGGCTCTAACAAACCAGAGAGCTCCTGCAGGTGACAACAGATGCCACCTGCTGCAGTCATCCCCTGGCACTGCCAGGCCAGAGGTGACCACACGCCCTCACAGGCTGCTGGTACATCCACGTCCACAACATAGACAGATTTGGCTTAAAGAGGAAAATTAGGGTTAAATTCAGCAAAAGAATTTTCCCTGCCTCCAGGTACTGTTCTGGTTTATGCAAAGAGGAGATTCCAAGGACAGCACAGTCCCAAGGAGGTGACTGCACACTGCTAAAGCACTCCCAGCTGCAGCATCCAGCATCAGGCAGGCAGCACCTGCCAGCAAACCCAGCCTGTGCAGAGCCTGCTCTGCCATTCCCTCTGTCCGCCAAGAGGAAAACAAGACCACACAATGCACTGATAAATCTCACTCTGAGAGACAAATGTGAAGGACCCTGCCCCTGGGTTTGTGACAAAGCAGAAACCTTGCCTCAAAACCCGGGAGGCTTAATGGCACTGACATACTCTATTTTTACAAAGAAAAGTTACCCTGAAGAACAAACAGCTACATAATAGAAACAATCACTATAACATCTGATCTTTCACAGATTTTTTTCCAAAGCTGCAAGGACTCATTTTCCTCCACAGAAAATTAGAAACTCACGTGTTCACAAAATCACAGAGTAGCTGGGGTTGGAAGGGCCCTCTGGAGATCATCCAGTCCAAACCCCTGCCAAAGCCCAGAAAGTGGTGCTGCTATTTAGGTACTTTCACACATACATAAACCACACCTTCAGTGTTTTGTCAATTTACCTCTTGTGAATCATTAAGGCTGATGGCAGAGGGAGCCAAGGAAAAACATTTTTCTCACCACAGATATAAGGTGGTGGTAAAGACTGAAGTGCACTGCTGACAGCTGGTACTGAGAAGAGCTGAAACATTAAGTGCTAAGGCAGAGATGCTCCTCATCCAAGACATCTGAACTCATTTCATTTCCTAATGCTGAGCAAGAGATTATGAAACAGCCTCTAAAGCTGAAGCAGGTTTGGTTCTGTGCCCTGTTCTCACATGGTTTGTACAAGACAAATATTGTTCAAATATTGTATGTTTCAAATTCTCCTTTGTGGAAGTCAGACACAGGCACATGTCCCATGTACGTGCAGGTGCACAGAGATGGAACTTCTGGCACAGAGGAGTGTTAGGAAATGTGACAACTCTGGGTACCAGACATTTCCACTTCCCCAGCAGAGCCCACTGCCAGCTTCACTGAGATGGGGATCCCTGCTCCAAAAAAGCACCCAAGCTCTTCTGTAACAGCTGCTAGGCACCAAAGTCTCTCTGAGCCCAGAGCCTCATGAGCAGGAGGGCACAGAAGCACCTGTGCAGGTGTAATTCCTGGGAAGCAGAGGTGCCTCTGTGGGCTGCATGGAAGCACAGCTGACTCCAAATCAAACACTCCCTCACCACCACGAGTCTGATAAAATGAAGTTTGAATACTGACAGGAAGAATTATGATGTCAAAGGAGCTCTGAAGATAAACAGGGAACTGACATGATGAATCATAGAGCCTACTCATTATCCAGGAGTCTGCTCCCGACAGAAGACATGCACAAAGCTCTGCCTTTAGATCCAAGGGACAGCAGGAGCCGAGGTGGACAGGACACCTCTGGCTGCACACAGGGACAAGCAGCAGCTGCAGCAGGAGGATGAGCTGCAGAGCTGGCTCAGCACCAAGCAAGCTCCCAGCACAGGGAAGCCCAAGGACTGTGCCTGCTCTCTACACCCATAGCTCACCATGGAGCTGAGCAACAACTCAAGGACACAAGAAATGGGAATAAAACAGAACTCCAGCAGAGTTCCTGGCTGGCAGGTAAGAGTGGCAGGTAAGCCTGGCTCTGTGACAGGGGGAAATAGTAAAGACAAAACCAAGGCTCCTCTAAATATTACAATTCTGTAATATTCATAAAAAGAATGACAACATACTGTCACCATTAACCAGACTCAGGAACACAAGATGTCCTAAATGCTGTGGTTCTAAATAATTTTAAAAATTAATTAAGTAAGTTTAGTAGCTTGCAGAGGGTTTTTCTGGACATGACAAAAAATATTGAATAAAACTTCCATATTTCTGCAGCCACAAGTGGAGATCAACCTACAAGGAACTTTTTGGACCAGCAGGCCTAGACAGACAGGCCTTTCCAGACCTGCAGGGGCTGTGCTGGCAGGATAAGGTGCTCTCCCTGGAACACACAGCCCTGACTCCCTGCTCATTCCACCTGCTCCATGTGACCTCTATTTGTTTGCTGGAAGCTTTTATTCTCTTCAGGAAGGAGCTTCATTCTCTCTTGACAACAAACTCAGAAATACTAATTTTCTTCTCCTAATAAAGAGGAATGCATTGGGAAGCCAAAATCTCAGAACTAATATTGGTATTTTTGACAAAGTCAGGGAACACTGAGTGAGCTGCCACCAAGGCAGCCCCAGAGAAGCCTGGATGAGATGGATCTCTCCTTGCCCCCCCCAGCCACTCCCATGCTGGGAATCGCCTCCCATCTCTCCCCCAGCACACACGGGCAGCAGGAGACACCAGACATTCTTCACTGGGAACTCTTTATCAAACACTCAGCACATTTCCCAGTTTCTCTCTCAGAGCAGCCCTGTGCTCTCTGGGCCTGCATCTGGAAATTACTGCCCGTCCTGGCACTCCAGAGCACTTTACCAGGGCAGAAGGGCCTCTCCACAATTAAAGGATACTGGGTTTTACCCTGCTTCCCTTTGTTTGCAAAGTTCAAATGAACTCAGATGTGCAGGGGCGGCTCTGTCACTCCAAGGCTGTTTACTGCAGTTAACGAGCTGCTCACAGCTTTGGGAATCCAGCTCTGCTATTGCCAGTATTTGCCAACATCACAGAAAGACAATTTACAGTCCTGAGAACAAAGAGTTCCAAGAGTTTGCCCGATCCAACAGAGCAGGAGAAATGAGTGCTAAAGAACTTCTCCAAGCAGAGCATCTACAAATTACAGAGGTTGCTCTTCTCCAGATCAGCTCTTCACTAATCCCCAGTAAGTGATTTTAGGAAATACACCTGGACCTGAGCTGCTGTGCCACAGAACCAGGGAGCTGCTCTCTAGCTCAACACAAACAGCAGCTCCACCTTCCTATTAAGCAATAATGACCCAGGATATGTGCACTTTAATTAACACATCCATTTTTTTGAGTGGATGTTGCCTCACATTCCTTTCTCAGGCCAGGATGATCAAAAATTTAATTACAGGGAATTGTTGCTTGTTGCATTGCATCTAAACATCTCTCAAAAATGCCAAGGGAATGAAGCACCATCCCACCAGAGTAAGTTGTGGGCTTGGGATGCAGGTCACAGGATTTTGCCACATGAGCAGTGAGGACAGCTCATGGATGCAAGTTTCATTCTATTTATTTAGAAAAGTTACACAACGGCAACAGGGACAAAGCGAATATATGTTAATGTTAAAAATATCCCCCTTGGAATTTGCCCTGTGGAAGCCCAGGATGCTGTCCCTGAGGATTTACACTGCCCAGCACTGCCACAGGGCAGCACCTGGCACTGAACTTGCCACAGCTCCGATGTTCCAAACACCACCCAGTCACCAGCAGTTTCAGATGCAGCAGCTTGCAAGCATTGCTCTATTTATTACAGAAAAAGCACATGACACAACTCCAGGGCATCAATTACTCCGGATTTTTTGATAGAAGGTCATTGCTTTATTGCATCCCAGGAGACCAGAGAAACGTGTTAAATCTTTTCATACTTCAAACCTTTGACCTCCCCGAGGGCAGGATGTGCCTGCACAGGAAGGAGCAGAGCAGCAGGGCAGGCAGGAGTGCCTGAGGAGCTGCAAACCCAGCCTGGTTTAGGAGCAGCAGCACAATCAGCTGCCTCAGACACACTTCCAGGGCACTGCCAGAAGCTCTTCCAGTAATTTTAGCAACTGGGTTTCTTGTTTGGCTTTTTCTGTTCACAGACCTTCTCCAACACAGCTCCTCAAGTCCTGGGGGTCTGAAACCTTCTGGAGATGCTCAATACGGGTGTTTCACCACAAAACTCTGGTCTCTGCCACAGAACCTCCCTGCTGTGAGCCAGCATGCTGAACACATCGTGCAGAGCCTCACACTGAGCCTCATCCTCCAAAATCCACTGCAGCTCCCAAGATCTCTGTCCCACTGCTCAGGGCTGTCACTGCACCAGCTCTCCCTAAAGCTCATCCCCACAAGGTGCACTGAACACATCCACCAACCCTGGATCAAAAAAACATCACTCCGTGACATGGGCACTTACATTTTAGTTGTTTTCATGTAAAAAAAAAGGAATCAATGGTAATTTAATCACACTGAAACTATGTCCTGCCTGGTGGATAATTCAGCAAAACAGAAGTGCCACTGCTTTCTAAGGACTGCTTTTCTGTGGACTCAAGCTGATCTGATTTTATGCCAGGACTTCTTCCAATTCAGTCAGGGTTTATCCTGAGCCTCAGGGTCTTCTCCTGAATGACCTCTGTGGTCTGAGGCACAGCACCCAGAACAGGAGAGGAAAAGAGAAGATCTTGCTGTGCTCTGGAGAAGAAAAAATTGAAAGTAATACTTAAGAAATTCACACTTTAAATGATCCTCAAAAAGATTCCCTGACTTCTTTTAAATACTTTTTCTGACTAAAAAAATTATTACCTAAATTTAATTATTTTGGAAGCTCCACAAAATAAAAGAGGTGTGACACACCAGCATCCCAAAAACTGGAGATGGAGAGGCAGCACTGACACCTTCCTTTGGCAGTGACTTTTTAAGCACAAGCTAAGGACACACTGCTTCTGCAACACTGAGCCAAGCAACAAAGTACTCAGAGATGACAGGGCCAGACAGCCCATGCCTACAAACATTCACACGGTCATCAGAATTTTATTCTAAATAGTTTTAGAGATTTTAACGAATTCTGTCACTTTATTTCAAATCATTCAGCAAGGCAGAAGTCCTGAAAGCAGGCCACAAGTTGATTTGTGATGTTTTCTCAAGACAGTTATAAGGTTGCAGAAGTGATCACAGAAACTGAGATTTAAATAGAGCTTTCTCTCATTTCCCTGAAACATTGTTAAAAACCCATTTCTTCATATTACACACTAGGAAATACTAAAAAAACCCCTAAGTGACGATAGCAGGAACAGTACCAGGCTGCAAGAAGGAACTAAGTTGATTCATAAACTTTTTTTTAGTTGCCTGACAACGCCTGCATCTCTGAAGGCTGGTTCCATATGTTACCAGAAATCACCTTACAGCCTTAACCCATAAACATAAAGCTAAGCTCAATTATTTCAAAATCCCTACCAAAGCATCCACCCTAAAACCACATTGTCTACATTTTAAGTACTTTTAAATAACTCAAGCAAATAATAAGCCAAATGTTATTAACTGTCTAGTGCTGTTTCAGGTATATTATATAGAATAAATGTTAGGAAGGAATTGTTCCTTGTGATGGTGCTGAGGCCCTGGCACAGGGTGCCCAGAGCAGCAGTGGCTGCCCCTGGATCCCTGGCAGTGTCCCAGGCCAGGCTGGACAGGGCTTGGAGCAACCTGGGATAGTGGAAGGTGTCACTGCCCATGGCACTGGGTGGGTTTAAGGTCTCTTCCAACCCAAACCATTCTGGGATTCTGTGCTGGCTGCAGGAAGCACAAAAGAGCAGGGTTAGGCCAGCACTGCCTTTGGCAGCACAGAACACCAAGGGACTCAGCCTGTCCCTCAGCACCTTCCCACTCCTGCTGCACCTCTGCACTGGACACCTGGTGTCACCAGATGCCAGCAGCACCCTGTGCTCAGTCTCAGGCTCTCGAGAGGAGTGACAGCACCACTCTGGCAGGGTCAGACACCACCCAGCACCTGAGTGAATCCAAAACCATTTCCAACCCAGCACAAAGGGAATCTCTCCTGGGGAGCCAAAGGAGCCCCAAAGAGCAGAGGAACAAAAACGGGTGTGTTACACCAGGGACACCCCCTAAAACAGCCATGATTTCTGCACAAGTTCAGCTATCACATATCTCATGCTCCTTAAAGAAAACCACCCCAGTGTCTCTGCTGAGGGATCCTCACCAACACCCACACGAGCAGCCCACACACAGGGTGTGTGCAGCCCTGCTGCCAGACCAGCCAGCAGCACTGACCTGCTCCCTGCCCCAGGCAGCCCTTCAGCCTCTGCAGACACAGAAATGCAGCTTGTGCTGGATCCATAGCTTGACACTCACTGGAACGAGGCACAGAAATCATCCAGCCTTTCTAGATCCCTTTGGGAAGCAATTCCTGATGCAGTTAAACCAATCAGTTACAGACAGTGCTAGGGAACTTCCAGGGGTGCACTTGGTACAAGAGGTCCATAACCAGCTACAGACACAGCAGCTTCCCACCATTCCCTCTCCTGCAGATGCCTCACTGCTGTTCCTGCGTGCCTAATGATCCCCATGCAGAGAAACAGAATAAATTATTACAGAAACAGCCATTATTTCTAATCATCATAAACTGTTTTTCCTGTAAACTTCAATCACTGCTAATCACCATCTCTTCCTCGCAATGGAAAGACCCAGTGCAATTAGGGGAGCCGAGTAACACACCTGAAACAGCATCACACAATTAATCAGATTTGGCTTATCATTCACCTGAATTATTCAAAATGTTACTAGAAGTTTAAATATTTTGTCTCTCTCTTCCATCAGGACAGCCATTCATTTCTCCCTGTGAGAATGTACATGCACAAATCAAATCACACGAGTCCAATAAAGGAGATTAAGCTCCAAATGGCATTGCAGAACAGATTTGCAGGGCAGGAAGAGTCACTGAAGCTCCTCTTCCCATCTTGCAGGTTGAAGCACCTGTTAAAAACGCTGACAACAGAACAGCACCTGTGTTCCAGCATCAGCCTCACCTGTTGTGCCTGGAGATATCACACACCTCCATCCTCCCACCCAGCGTTCCGTGTTTACCCGGCACAGCTCCGGTGTCACACCCCGAGCAGGAGCTGCTGCTGCTCCCCCTGCTCCTCACCCTCCCCAGCGTCGCTGCTGGCCCACGGGCCAGCTGGAAGGAGCAGGCAGCTCCCTTGGTAGCTCACATGGGAAGCATTCAAAGGATCAGACCCAGCTTGGAGAGCGAGATAGAACACTCAGCTTAAGGACTCTCTTTGCAGCATTAAATAACCTGGTAATTCTGCAACAACTGCATTTGCAGGCAAATCATGAAAACACTGAATACTAAGAAGCTTCCTGATAACCCAAGGAGGGCATGACCCATCCGAGTGCAGATAAGGAGGCACCTAAGCATCAATCTTTCCTTTAAATTCACATAAATCCCTTTTCCTTCACCAGGCTCCCAAGCTGGTCAAATAAAGGCACATTTTCTCGGGTTTTAGTAGCAGAAAAGCTCAAAGCAGAAGAATAAAGTTGAGGTTGATCCTTCTCCTTCCTCCCCACATCCCCAGTCACCAATCCCAGCACTGCACCAGAGTGTTCCCTGAGGACACAGCTGGGAGGGCTCAGAGAAGCAGCAGCAAGGCAGGACTGCAGCTGGGTTGGTTTAGGCCCAGGGAGTCTCAGAACCACGTCCAGTGTGGGTAAAATGATCTTACCACTGACCAGAGCACCGGGCTCCTGTTCTGGGCAACAGAAAGCTGAAAAAAGCCAGTCAAGGCTCACAGATTTCCCTGGCTTAGTGCAAAGGGTGAGATGAAGAAAAAAAAGGTGCAAGGAAGAAGGTGAGACCAGGAATCTGGAGCAGGGACAGAGGAAAAGCTCTCAACCACAAAACATGGGGTTTTTCTCAATTACTCAGCACATTTCCGGGGTGGCACTGGAGCACCTGTGATGCACAGCACGTCAATGGGCCCCATTTCTCAGCCCTGCACCACAGCACTGCACCAGCTGCCCTCCATCCACCAGCAATGCAAAAAACACTTGGAGAACCAATTCCCCAGCATTTCAACCACTGAATTACTTGGCCTAGAGACAAGATTCCAGCCAGAGGCAAGCACCAATGAAAAATGTGACTTTCCCAGGCTGATACCCAGCAAAGCATGACTGAGCTCCTGGCAAAGAGCAGAGCAATCCAAACACATCCTGCAGCACCTAGACACCTGAAAAAGAGGGGATGTGCAGGCACTACAAGAAGAGATTTCACAGACAAGGCTGCTCCTTCACATTTTAAAGCCCTTCTGGCCACTTGCTGATGTGATCTACCACTAATGAGGGATTTTTTATTTTTTTAATTAATACAGAATAAAACCACTGCACAACCCTGAAGGTGTTTCCACACAACAAAAGGTGAACCCACATTATAAAACAGCACCTGGCTTGTTCCCACAGAAGAAAATCTCCCTGTATCCCACTGCACTAAGGGGTCCCCAGAGCCTCACAGCACCTTCAGGGGACCCTAAAATTTTGCAGCATACCCCATGGAGACAGGGGCACTCCAGACTCACAGAGGCCCCTCAGAGAACCCCAAAATTCTGCCCAATATCCCAGAGTACCAATGGATCCCCCCCTGTCACAGCATCCCTAAAGGTCCCTGCCCACTGCCCACAGGGAGAGGGGTCAGCAGAGCTTCACAGCACCCCGGGGCACCCTAAATCCTGAGAGCAGCACCAAGACACCCCCGGGCTCCACTGCACTGTCAGGGGACCCCACAATCCTGCCCCACAGCATGGGGAGAGGCAGCATCCCAACTCCTGAGGGAGCCCTAGACACTCATCCCACAGCATCAAGGGGTCACCACAGCCTCTGAGCACCCCCAGGAAACCCCAAAATCCAGCTCTGTACCCCACAAGGCCACGGCACCTCACAGCACCCTGGGGGAACCCTAAATCCTGCCCCACACCCACATGGACAGGGGTCACCCTGGACTCACGGTGCTCCTTAGGGAACCCCCAGCCCTGTCCCACACCCCACATTGCCAAGGGGCACACGGGTCTCACAGCAGCCCTGAGGGACCCTAAAATCCCTCCCCACAGCGAGACGGGTCAGCCTTGCCCCGGCTCCTGAAGGAACCCCAGCCCTGTCCCACATGCCACATCACCAAGTAGCCACCTCAGCCTCTCGAAACTCCCGGGGGACACTGGCACAGGGGTCACGCCCCAGCCCACCACACCACCAGGGGGTCTCCACAGCCTCACAGGACCGTCAGGACCCCCCACACCGCTGCGGTGAGCGGGTCACCACAGCCTCGCAGCACTGTCGGGGGATCCCCAGGGCTGAACGGCCTCCTAGCAGCGGGGCTACGAGAAGCTCCCAGAGCCGCGGTGGCACATGGAGGAACAGGAGCAGGAGCGGAGGAAGGAGCAGGGGATGGGCGATAGCGGTCGGTCCGTGACCCCCCCACTTACCCGCCCCGCCATGTTGCCGCAGCGCCGACCGACAGGCCCTCCCCGCGGCCGCCAGGGGGCGGTGCAGCGCAGGCGCCGCGGCGCGTCGGGGCGGGGCCTCGAGGGAGGAAAGGCCACGCCCACTTCGAGACTCAGGCTTTCTATTGGTCAATCTTCCTGCCGCTCAAGGCACTGACTGTTACGTCACGGAAGAACCCGCCCATCGGCCGGGCGGTGAGGGGCGGGGCGTTCTGCTGTCAGTCATCGGGAGAGCTGTGCTGATTGGTCAATAGGGCGGGATGGGCGGGGCCGAGGTTCCGGGACGTGCCGGTATTCCCGGGGATGGACACGGGAGTGCCCGCCGGGAACGCGATGGCAACCGGGAGGGGCCCGGCCGGTCCCGGTCCTTAGGCCGAGTGCCGTGGGGTGAGGATAATCGAGGCCGGGCTGCCAGGCAATCCTTGCTTTAATTATTTAAATTATTTCTATTTTAATTTAGTTTTGATTCAATATTAATAATTTTATAATAATTGTTCATAATTTTGCAGTAATGTTAATATATTAATGATAATATTTACATTGTATATTGTAGAGCATATTGCATGTTATAATATAATACGAATATGGATGCTATATTTTTATATATAATAAAACAATACTATTTTAATAATTTTAATTGTACCTTTTCTTTTTATTTTAATTTAATTTTTAATCTGGCTTTGATTGTGTTCCTGCTCCAAAGAGGCTGCACAGCAGCAGTTGTAAACCAGACATCGTGGTTTCCTTCGATGACATCTGATGGCTTCCCTGTTTCCCTGATGGGACTTCCCATTGGCAGCACCTGGCTGACACTAAAGGTTGTTTCTATTTGTGATAATACAGGTGTGCGTGAGCTTGCGAGGTGGTGATGGCAGCTCAGAGCTGTCACCGAGCCCCTGGCAGTTGTCACAGCCAGACGTGGTTCGTTCCTGGGGGAGGGGGCTCAGTCCCCCCCAGCCCATGGCTCACCACACGGTGTCTGCAGCTCTGCTCCTGCACAGCCCGGTCCTGTCTGAGCACTGAGAGCTTCCAGCCAGGCTTTGGGATGTGGATCCCTATGGGATTCACTTGAAATAGTGCTTTGCTCCGGAGAAGGAGATCACTCTGGAGGAGTGGTGCTGAGAGGTGACAATGGCTTCTTCACAGAGCTCATCCCCCTGTGTGATGTTCAGCCAGAGATGAAATCTCTGCTGTTTTCTGAGGTTTGTGTTCTGAGGGAGGTGATGGCAAACACAGCAACCCCAAAGCTCAGTGGTGTCTACAAAGCCAACCCAAACATCCTGGGAGCTTTAACACATTAACAACCTGTCCCAGCAGCTTCCTGCGTGGGCTTTGACAGCATAATAAAATATTAATACTGATTGTAACTGCTGGCAACTGCCTTGAACAGGTACCAGAGTCAGCTGGGACCCAGAGGGGAATGCCAGGTCCATGGAAAACTGGCACTGTGGATATTTTACCACAATGGCCAAAGTGGTCAGTGCCCCAGACTGTGGATGTACCTCAGTGCACAGCACAGGCCTGAGAGGAAGAAGAAATGGGATCAGTGCCTAAATCTGCTGTGAGCTGATCCAGCACTGCAAGGATTCCATTTCCTGCAGTGAGACCCTGTTGCCCCTGCCTGCAGCTGAGCAGTTTCACTGTCCCTCGACAGAAATCACTGTGCCAGGAAAACAGTGCTGGGAAGGGGTTGTTAAATATTGCAAACACTGCCTGTGCTTTGGGGTGGCAGCAGCCAGAACCCAACAGGTGACACTGTTCTCCTGCACAGCTGGAAAGGTGTCTGGCCAGGAGGCTCAGCCCAGCAGTGAGCTCTGGCTGAACAATGAGTTTTGTGGGGGATTCTCGCTGCTCTCAGCTTCCCAGATCTCTGCTCTATGGCCTTAAGGGAGTCTCTTGCAGCAAGAAATGCAGGAAATGCAACATATGAATTTGTAGGGAATAGCTGAGGGGGACAGTGAGGCAGTGGCTGTGCTTCCCTACTTCTCACCACTTCAAAAGGGGGAGAAAAACAAAGGAAAGCTCCCCCAAACCAAGCACAAAGGTCATATCAACTTCTCTGCAGATCTGGCACTAAGGAGGACTGCAGCCCACACTTGGCCGCTCCCGAGCCAGCCCCAAATCCCTGCCCCACCGCCCGTCCCTGGGGCAGGGAGCAAGGGATGGATCCGGGGTCTGGGACACACTCTGGAACCAAGACTTGCTGACTCCCTCATCTCCTGGAGTGAATCCTCCGGCTTCCAGCAGACAGAACATCTGTGTCTGGAGTCCCTGGGTGGGTTTAGGAAAGGGCTGGGCAGACTTTTCTCAGCGGGGCTCACCCCGCTGCCCTCCCCTAGATCCTGCAGGCTGGCAGCACCCACTGAGGAAGGGAGAGATGTATCACAGCACAAAAGACCAGGATTCATAAAATAACACCTGCTTCTGTGGGCACTTACTGCCCTGAGTGGCCCAGATAGGAGTGGCAGCAAAAATGCTGTTTCCAGATGCCTTAAAAACAGCTTAAGGAGTGCAAAACAAAGTATCCTTAGAAGTGAAAACAAGTCAGGCGTGGCTCTGCACTGGCAGAGTATCTAAACCAGCAGCAACAATGAAAAGTATAAACAAGCACAGGCTGTGACCCCCTGCTTGTCCCACCTCCCCCTGCCAGCAGCTCCCCTGTGGCTCCTCTTCCAGCCAAGCAGCCCTGGGGGTCTGGGACTCCCCAGCAGGGCACAGACCCTGCCACAGGCACTTGGGGGACAGCTCTGTCACCAGTGACCCGTGACAGAAGGTTCCTCTTACTCCTGTGAAAGATAAGCAGGACTGAGGAGAGAGCTGAGACCTACTCAGGGCTGCTATGGAAGGGCTGTCTGACCATGCAGGAGCCACTCTGGCAGTCACTGTCGTCACTGTCACCACCTGAGCTGGCACCATGGCCCCTTTGCAGCTGCACCCCCCACACTCATACAGTCAGACCAGGCTGCCCACAGCAGAGTCTCAGCCATCTCAATCGAGATTATTTAATATTGGTGCAATAATTAAATAGCAAAACAACAGCTCAAACTGGTGCCTCTGAGGAGGCACCCCAAACAAAAGAAATCTTTGGCTTGTACACCCTTACAGTGTGTGTGCAGGAGAGTCTGGGGTCACCAGCTCCTGCTGCATCCTGAGTGTCCAGTCCCCTGGCTGGGCCAAAGGTCCCCAGGGCCCTTTGTTGTGCAAAGGCTGGGACGGGCCTCAGGCTCCTCCAGAGCTCATCCCACAGCTCCAGGGCGGCACCGAATGGATTCGTGATCAGGGCTGGGAGGGGGCAGCAGCTCAGGGCAGCCTCGCACTGGGCTGGGGGTGACAGGGTCGAGGGGTGACAGGGACTGGAGACGGAAAGGCCTGGAGAGGTGACTGGGCCCAGGGCAATGAAGGGGTGTGGAGGGGAGTGACAAAGTCTGGAGGCTCGGGGATGACAGACTCGTGGTGGGGGAGGGGGGGGGGTGGTGACAAGGTCTGGAGGGGTGACAGGCTCAGGAGGGGGATGTGATGAGGAGGGGAGGGATGTGATCTGGAGGAGTGACTAGGCCCAGGGTGTGGGAAGGTGACAAAGTGAGGAGGGGTGACAGAGACAGGGGGGTGACAGGGTCCACGGGAAGGTGACAGGACCGGGGATGACAGCACCTGGGGCTGAGGACCGGGAAGTGACAGGGTCTAGAGGGTGACAAGACTGGGGGTGGCAATGTCTGGGGGTGGCAATGTCTGGAGGTGACAGGGTCCGGATGTGACAGGGCCCGGGAGGTGACAGGGTCTGGGGAGTGACAGGGCCGCTCGGGGCGCTGTCTCCGGGCAAGCGGCGCCTCCGCGGCCGCTCATTGGCGGCAGACACGAGCGAGCTGTTTTCCCATTGGCTGTCCGCCGGCTGGCGGGGCCAATCGCGGCGCAGCGCTTTGTTCGCCGGGCGGCTGCCACCGCATGGTAAACGGAGCCGCTCACGTTGGGCGGGGAGGCGCGAGGCGGCCTCGCGGGCGCTGATTGGCCGAGAGCCTCGGGCGCTGGCCAATGGGCGGGGGCGCGCGGGGTGGGGCGGCAGTTGGGCCGGCGCGAGGGCAACGGCCGGAACTCGCCTCAGGCTGCTCCGCGCGGGTCCGCGCCGAGGCCGGCCCGGAGCCATGGAGGTGAGGGATGGGAGCGGGATGGGCACGGAGAGAGGGGGACAGGGGCTGGCTGTGCTCCTCCACCCTTCACACACCTGGCGGGCCGCCGCGGCTGTCTTGGGCTTGGCCCCGGCGGTGCTGAGGAGGCACCGAGGCCCGACCAGCCTGGCCGAGCCCCGCTGCCCCCTCCGGGCCCCGGCGCCCTCCCCCTGTGGGGGCAGGTGTGAGACACGGAGCTCAGGACTGTGGGGGAAATACCCGTCAGCATCCCGAAAAACACCTGTTTGGGGAAAAAAGGGGAAAGTATGGATCTGGGGATGTCCTAGGGCTGCCTCTGGCCCTACAAGTTTGCCCTTGTTCTGTGGGATCGATGTGAGTGTGTGGTGTCCCTGTGAGTGGTGATCTCTGAGGGGAAAACATGGCGCTCAGGACATAGAGTCGAGCTCAACAATAACTCAGTGTGTTCCCTTATTTGGAAAACGTGCCAGAAGAATACCTGGCTGTAACACTGGTGTGAGCTACAATGAAGATCACTCGGTGCATGTTCAGGGAGCTGCAGAAGGATGTGTTTCTAGAGAGCAGAGCTTATTCAGAACCCTGATCCTGGGAAACTAACTTTTCTGAATTTATTCATCATTCCAAATGTGGTAATATGTCGATAACTTCACTTTTCTATTTGTTGGCTAAAGGGGGTTTTAGCTAGCGAGTTTAGCTTTTCCGTGTGTGCCTCACCCTTGGGAGAAGAGGGGAAGAGCCCTCAGTTTTTATTCTCATTCCTTGCTCCTGCTGGTCTGTGATTTCTGGCACCTGGAGGGATGTCTCTCCAGTGGGAGTTGTTTCTCCCATAGTTACACAGCTCTCAGGGTGTGTATTGTAGGAAATTTCCAGCTCCTGATATCTGGAAATGCACATCTATGCTATCATGTACCTTAAACAATGTGTGGGAGCAGTGATGGAAGGACAAAGAGGTGTCCAGGCATGTGTGAAGGCTGAGTAACTCCTCTACTGCTGTTGGAGGAAGGGTTTCCTACCCATGGCAGGGGTTGGAACTGGACGAGCTTTAAGGTCTCTTTAAACCATGCCATGATTCTGTGTTTGATGTTCCTCTGTGGTTGCTCTGATGCTGGGAAGCTCCACTGGTGGAAACAGGGAGACTTGTAAACTCAGATGGAACAGAATCCAGCAGTAAATTAGAAGGGCTAAAGAAGTTAACATTGATATAAAATCGATAACTGTCAGCTCTGTTCATAATTGTGTCTCTCTGTGTAATTATGACTGTGTGTTCTCATGTCCCTGTCCCCGCAGCCCCTCATGCCGTTCTGTGTTCTCATGTCCCTGTCCCCGCAGCCCCCCGTGCCGTTCTGTGTCCTGATGTCCCTGTCCTTTCCCTGTCCCCGCAGCCCCTCATGCCGTTCTGTGTTCTCATGTCCCTGTCCCCGCAGCCCCCCGTGCCGTTCTGTGTCCTGATGTCCCTGTCCTTTCCCTGTCCCCGCAGCCCCCCGTGCCGTTCTGTGTCCTGATGTCCCTGTCCTTTCCCTGTCCCCGCAGCCCAACGTGGCGTTCCGAGGCGGCGGCCGCTGCTGGGGCAGTGCGGAAGCGGGCGGGAGGCCCACGGACGTGTTCAGCACCGCCCTGCCGGGCTCTGCCTCGCTCTATGGCTGCTACAAATCACAGGTTCACTTGGTTATTGATTATTTTTATAGCTCTGTAAGAGTTTGGGTTGCTTATGAACAAAATGTTTCTAAAGTGGTTGCTTACGCTGGTGAACATAAATTACAGTGTTTTGATTTAACTGTAGTAAATTCTCATGGTTGTAACTTTCAGCAGCAGCTTTTCTAATGCAGTCACCGATGAAGCTGTAGGGATGTTTGTTAAAATGGTATTTCACTATTGTTCTGGTGAAATGTTCATGGTAATTGTTCTCCTGTTGGAATAAACAATTGTATGCAGAGTGAGGAGCAAACAGCTCTTTTGGACAGTGGGTAAGAAGGAGAACCTTAGCTATTGCCTCAGATATTTCTGTAGTCCAAGCATTCATATGAACCAGTTCTTAGCCTGATCAGCAGAAAGTGCCACGACAGTTAAATATGTCAGCTCTCTCTTGGAATTTTTGCCTTTCATAGCTATAAACTTTCACTGAGGTAAAAGACTCAAATGAAAATTCATTCCCAGTACCTTCAAGACCAGACTTGCCACTTCTTCCATCCAGGACTTGTTATTTTGTGAGACTACTCTGCTCCACAAAGGAGTGTATCGTGAGTCTTTAACATTTAACCCTGCAAAAACACCATTTATTATTTCACTTATTGAGAGCTAAGAAAGCCTATTGTGTCTAAACCAAAGAGATAAGATGAAGGCAAAGATGTTCCTTTTCATTTAATCAGCATATGATGCCTTTCCACAAGAAAATAATTGCCTGTAAGTCTTCTGCAGTACCGTTATACCCTGTAATAATGGGGAGAAAGGGAATCTAATTCCTGACTCCTGGCAGGGATCAACCAGCAGAAACTGGAGCAGATGTTTTAGGCTCACATTGCTGCTGGTTTTAAGAACTCTCTAAACGTAGAGGAAGGGTCAGGTTGAGGAAGGAAATGTTGTTTATTCTGTACATGGTGCTGGAGGAAGTTTTCCACAATCCAAGCACACCAAAAAGTGAAAAGCAAGAGAATTTAGACACTAAAGTTTGCATAAAGCTGCCTGTCTAATGCAGTCACTGAGCTTGTGCAGCCTTGAATAAAATATCCCACCTGTGGTGATCTCCATCTTTCTTTCCTCATTCCATTACCTGGTGGATCTCTTTAGTGTCATGATGGATAGTAAGAAAGCCTTTCTGCTACTCTTTTTAGCTTCTTTTAACAGCCTTTGCAATTTTTACATTGTAGCAATATATGTACTAGCATGAGGCTCATACCCGTAAGGGTGGGTTGTATAGTTGAAATTGAGATATAGGGGGTTTTTATTAGTTGGAAGGAAGCTAGTGGAGGTTGAAGAGTTAAAAATCACAGCCTCTGAGCTGGATAAATTTACAAACACAAAATTAGAATGTGATGTAATTGATTATTTATTTCTATATCTTCACAAAGAGTACTAAAGCATATCCACCTTTTACCCACGTATCTAAGTATCATTTTTATATTAATCACTGGTGGAATTTCAAAATTACAGATGTTCTGTTTCATATCTAGGCAGAAGTCCTGAATTTCAGTTGTATTTCCTTCAGCTGTTGTTCCTCTGCTGTACAGATGCTGACACCTGTAGCTTGCCCTCTGTTTCTTTCTGAATTGGTCAATACTCTGTGTCCTGTTGGATACATTGTGGTTCCATTATTGATCAGGTCTAGAGCAATAATGGCATGAATATCATATACTATTGTTTTAAGTATAGTCAATGTTAAATAGTATTTGTTGCTTCCCTACCTCCTTAATGACATACAGGCTGATTTGAGGTGCCTTGGGAGGTGTTAATGGTCAGGGCTTTCCTTTTACCTTTACTTGTATCCAATGGCCTTCTGCTGCTACTGTATGTCCTACAGCTCAGAAATTATATTTACCTTCATCCTCCTTATGCATCAAAGGAAATTTTAAAGAGTGTGTGTTGTCAAATTCCCATTTAGTTGTAACATTAATTAATAATTTAAAATCTCTTCCATCCTCCTTAACCTGTTGCACAATTGTTTTCTTGTTACAGTCTTTGATTGGACAAGAAAGAACAAAAGGTTTGCCTATATAAGTTTTATACTCAGAAAGGTTAAGGTAATTCAGGGAAACGTGTCACAGTAACAATTCTAACCAATGTAAAATTATTCCAACATTATAGCAAGTTTGACATCTGGCACTGTCTTGGCAATCCTGGTCTGTGCAATTCTGTTTGTCTAAAATAATTACTGCAGTTGGAATTGCTACTACCCCTTGAGGGCATTCAAGTTCTGTGTAAGACAGGCCTTCTTCCCAGGCACAGTTTATGAAGTTACTTTTTAATTTTTTTAGTCCCAAAGGTCCAGAGGAGGTGGCTTCTCACTTACCTGGTCCTGTAGTTTTCTTCAGTCCTGAATGGTGTTTCCACAGCTGTGTCTGTTGTGAAATGAACCTTTCCAGTGATTCTTTCCAGTGTTCCTTCAGTGGCTCATTGTTCCATGGTCTTAGACCCAATCTCCATGGATGTCATGAACAGGTGCAGATCAATCAGATTTCTGCAGTGAAAGTACTTGTTGATAGAGGACGAAACTCTCCCTAGAGAGATAACATAATTACACAAGTGTTCTTGGCCCAGATATTCCCAGAATGTGGTTTGTAAGAGAATATCTGATAAGGCATATATCTGATTCTCCTGTATAGATTTCAAAAGACTGAGTTTATCTCTGGATCTAGGTGTTATTCTGACCCTCAATAGCAACATCTCAGGCCTCTTTGTTTTGTCCTTTATTCCTTCTATGACACTTGGAGGTTTTGACTGGGCAGGGCCAGCTCTGTTGGTGTAGCCTCAGGTGTTCACTGGCCCAGTGGCCTTCACTAAATGTAGATCCCAGTGTTAGAGGGTCGCACCCCTCACTGCTTCCAGCGTGGTTTTTAACAGGCCACTGCACTGTTCAGCTTCCCCAGAGCCTGTGCTCCATCCCAGCACAACAAATGCTTGGAGCAGATTTGTTTCCAGCCTGCTCTGGGCAGTCCTGTTGTTAACCCTTTGTGCCTCAAGTTTATTGGGTGCCAGTTAAGGAATGGCACTTCCCAGTTGAGTTCTCCACTGAGGCTCTCCAAACCACACACTGATCTCTCACTCCCCTGCTCTCCCCTTCCCTCCCTGCTGTGCCACAGTGGAGAGGAGAACTGGAGGCACAAAAGGCCAAGGTCACAGGTTGAGGTAAGAGCAATTTAATGAGAGAAGAAAAGGAATGGTAACAGCAGCAGCACTAATGATAGAGGGTACAGGAAAGGATTCACATGAAAAGAATTCCCAGTAATACTGGATGCTCCCTCCAGCACATTTTCTCGTCTGGAAGGATCCCCTGGTCCCTGGAAAAGAGCCCCTTTCCCCCGGATACAGAATAACTTCTGGGTCCTGGCCATGCCCCTTCCCGGCTACTGCAAAAAATTAACCCTGTCCTGGCCAGAACCTGGACAGTTCGCTGACACATCTATAGGTATCCTGTGCCTAGGAATGATCTCTTTCAGTAGTACCTCACCTACCTCCTCAGCCTGGTTGGTTTGGCAGGGAAAAGCTTCAGGCCCCCAGGAAATTATCAACTATTACCAGGAAGTATTGATACCCAATCTGCCATGGCAGGCAGAGAAATCAATTTGCCAGTAATTTCCTGGTGTGTTCGTTTGCTGGCTTGTCCTGGGAGAGGCTGAGGCTGGATCTGTGGATGCACACTGTGCTTTGCATTTCTTCACTATACTTTCTGTGATGCCTCCCATTCCAGTCCCAAGGGTATACAGTTTTACATAGTTTTCCAAAAACTGTTGGGCTGTTCTTAAATCTGTGTGGTAAAACAGTCCAGTATAACTGAGTCTTTGGCCCCATTTGTGGGTTCTCCCATGCAAATGCAAACAGCTCCTGACTTTGTCATCCGGTGGGACACAAAAAAAAGCATCTTACAAGTCCAGTATCAATACTTGTTACTGTGCCTGCCTAGGCGTTTTTGGGGGGTCTCTGGTGATCACTGGGTGGTTGGGGAGATGCCTCCTACTCATTTTCCAGCAAAGGTCATCTCAGAACACACAGAACACAAGGCTTAGTGACATAGAATTTGTGATGTGCGGCTCAGCACCTTCTTCTTAAACAATTGCCAGGCAGGATGTAAAATACAAAAGCTTTCCATAAGCCTTAAGCAACACTGGTTTAGCACACCTGAGAGCATCTGTTTGTGTTCAAAAGAGGGATGACAGGTGAGAAAGATACCATCAGCTTCCATCTGCAACAGAGAGCAAGAGAAGGGACAGAGAATTCTGCTTAAAAGAGTTCTGAGAATTCTGCTTAAAGACATTAACGTGACCTGAAATTGTTGTATTCAAAGTGTGTGGCTTGCTTACCTCTCATGTGCTGGTTCCTCCAAGAGTGAACTCAGTTACAGCCACGTACAGTGACAAAATGACAGTTTGATGTGTTTCATATTAAATAAATGCTTTTATTGTACATTAAATGCAGGATGAAGAAAATGTGGAGTTACCTCAGGCCTACAGTTCTTCCCTTTCAACATCAGAGTACTCTACACCCATGGACCCTTCCCTTTTGTACCCCCCTTGGTCTACATGTACAGATGACACCAAGCAGCCTGCTGCTCCTCAGATTAACCTGAAGTCCAGGTACTCATTCTTGACAGGGAGTGTGTGTGTGTTGGAGTAGATGGATTATATTTTCTTGTTTAATTTAATGTAGCCTGTACTTTGAATGAAGGAACTGTTTTTATTAATACAGAATTGGTTTTCAGGATTCAGCCTGAAAGGAATGATTATGGCAGTGAAACTGATTTATATGGACTTGTGTCAAACATCTTGGAAGAGCAAGACAAACCACAGCCGTGCTTTGCTGAGGGGTGAGTGAAGTGCAGGTGGCAGAAACTCCCCTCTCTGATCTCGCTGTGCTCCTGTCAGCTCCATCTGCAACTCTCTGAGCTTTCTCCCTTTTTCCTCATATTCCAACATTTTGTTTGGGATACTTGGAAGCTTTTCTCAAGGCACTTGGATTGCATGGCAGCTTCTGGCTCTCTGGTATTTACAGAATTTGTTAGTTGGCATTTTTAAATAAGATCTTAACAAGTCTTATGGACATGCTGTGTTCAGGTAAATCCCCTGCATGTATGCTTTGGTCTGTTTGTGTATTTTAATCAAGACTGAATTCAGACTTTAGGTTTCTTTCTTAGTTAATGTCAATTCACAGAAAAATTGCACAAAGCACAGACTCCTTCACATTTGCCTGAACTGGCAGGAGAAAATTCCATGTTAAAATTTAATGTTTCTTGCTGCTGGAGCTACCTAAGAAATATCTGTATATCTAAATGTCAGGCTTATTTTCCTCTATTCCTGCACCAGAAGAGACAATACCATAGTCATAACATGACACAGAAGGGTGCAGGTCCAGCAACCCCTTACAGAGCTATCTGTCTTTTCCAGGCCTAAGAGACAAGACAGGGAGCCCAGCTCTCAGGTTCCCAAGTCAGGCACTGCTTTTCCTTTCTTCCCAAACAATTCCATTGATTTTTCTATGTGTGCTGAGTTGTGTGGCTGAAATGAGGGAAAGCTTCAGAGTTACTCTTGCTATCATGAGACAGCTCAGTAATTCCTTTGCTATGGACAGGCAGGGCTGGTTCAGTACTCCCAGATTTGGCCTGCAATGTCTTCAGGCACAATTTCCCCTTTACTTAGACTGCTTACAGTTCTCCTTGGCAGTCAGGCATTGATGGTGCTGTGTTAATTCCTGCTGGTTAGTGGGAAGAAACAAGGTGTGCTGGGATGCTGCCTCTGGCTTTACCTGCAGGAAGCAATGCAGGCCAGTGTAAGGCACAAGTGAGGTGAGACAGAAGCATTTTCTCTGGAGTGCTGGGACATGGCTTTGGAAGACTGAGGGCAGTCTGGGTGCCTGAACTTGGTGCTGAACCAGGAGTATTTTGGTGATGATGGACAGGACTGATGGATCAGGATTTGATGTGTACACATCCCTTGCAGCTTGAAGGCCTGTCCATAGCTCCTGAGCTGTGGTGGTGTGTGCAGGCAAGGCAGAATGAGTTTTCTCAGCTAGATATGGGAAACTGAAGATGACAGGAGTGGGTAGAAGTTGAAGTCAGACATCTTAGAATCATCTGAGAGAAATTATTCAGTAATAGTTTCTTAAACCTTGTTTGTTTTTGGGAATGAAGAGCAGCAGCACAGATCAGTGTCTAACCATGTGTTTCTTGTTTTTCAAGGAGTTGCCCTCCCACCCTGAAGTCAGTGTGGCCAGTGAACACGACCAGAATGGAGCACCATGACCTGTTGCCAGAAGGCAGGAGGGCAGTTGTTGGAGCAGTGCCCCAGCAGGGTTTCTATGGCAATGAGTCCATCCCTGCTGCTGACAAGCAGTTCCTGCAGAGCCCCACTCTGGTGGCACAGCAGAAGGCAGATGATTGTTACCGAGGCTTTGCTGGCGTGGAGCTGGAAGAGCAGAGCTTGTACTCCAGGAGCGATCGTGCCAATGGCTGCAACCTGCAGGCTAGTGAGAGTATGAAGACAACACCTGTGTATCAGAACTACCCCTACCTGAAAAACACCTTTGCAGCCCAGGCTGGGTACTCAGAAGCAATCAAAGACTCGGGAGCTGATGCTTATTCTTATGGAAGGGAGAAGGTGTGTCCCAAAGGAGCAGATGCACAGGTGCACCCAAAGCAGGCAGAAACATTCCTTCCACAGTGTCACAGATACAACGAGAACACAGATTATACCAGATACACTGAATATTCTCATGCTGGTAAAGCAAAGCCCAACAAGGGCACCAGTTGCAGCCTCCAAGAAAATAGAAAGCTGGTAAATGGAACCCCTGAGGCACCATCTCTGGATGCAGAGCCCTATGCTAAATATTTTCAAGTTAAATCAGGAACTCAGAAAAAATTTGAAGAGACAATTTCAGATCAGCACGACTTTACATTTCCCAAGTCTGTAGGACTTGTATCAGAAAAACAATTTGCAAGCGAATCTTCCTTCGGCACTGATTTTGGGCAAAAATTTGAATATGGACTAAAATCTTTTACAGCTTGTCCAGGGAATAATGGTGTGGAAAAGCAGCAGTTTTCCAAGGCCGATCTTCAGAATCCCGAATTCTATAAATCACTCCCCCTGTTGCCCAGTGCAGCAGTCCCCTCAGCAGGCTCTAGCACCAGGCCAGGGTGGATGAACATCCAAACCAAACCCACGGCTTCCAGCCCCTTCCAGAATCCAAGTCCTTTGTTGAAACCGAATAATCAGTCACCTGCATTTCCAAAAAGCTCTCGTCATTCTAATGATGTTTTTCAGTTGCCATCTTCAAATTTGCCTTTAAACAGTAATTTACTTCACAAGTACTGTCAAGACAACCCATTCCTCTCCGGCCTTGACTTTGGCTACAGCACTGCAGAGCGAGCTCGGGCAGCTGCATGCATGGAAACCCTGGTTAGGGGTGGGGAAGAGAACCTCATCGAGTACCTCAGTGAGAAGAAGCTGAAGCAGCCAAATGGATTCTGTGACAGTTACTTGGCCCAGCAGTTGGGGATCATTGACAACCTGAACAAGCAGCGTTTCCAGCTGAAGCCGCAGAGCGAGCACTGTGATCTGGAAGGGCAGAACCAGGCGGATGGGGCGTTTCAGGACATGTACCAGGAGTTACTGGAGTCTCAGGGGCAGCTGCACCTCGGGGCAGGGAATGGGGACACCAGTGCCATGGGTGCTGGGAGCTGCCTGCAGGCTCCAGGCATTGCCAACCGCATGGTGGGTGACTTCAGGCGGAACCGGCAGCTGGGCCCCAGCACCTTCCCCATGAGATCTGCTCACCTCTTGGGCCGCTCCGTGGTGCCTCTGGTGGAGCCTCCCACCGTGTTCTCCCAGGATGATCTCAAACGCCTCTACCCCTGCTTTACAGAGAAGATGTACAGTGACAGCGCCCTCTCTGGTTTCGTGTCAGCATTTGGATTTCAAAAGCAAGTGAAAAGTCACAGCGGGCCTGCCAGCGAGCTGCACGTGAGACTGGAAGAGTGTTATGAGCAGTGGAGGGCTTTGGAGAAAGAAAGAAAGAAGGTAAGAAAACCAAACTAGAATAATATCAGAGATTTGATGTAGATCTCATCCTGCTCAGTGCAGTCACAGATCGTGGGTAGTTCTGCTGTTAGGAGCTGAAATGCTTGATGGGACTTCAGAGTTACGAGTTTGTTTCTGTGTGTGTTTTGGGGCAGAAAGGTGTGGAGACTTGTAGCCTGGCTGGAAGCATAGCTAATATTGTATGGAACATTGCACTAAAAGCAGGAATTCAGAGGCTTTTCCAATCCCAGGGCTGGGGAAGGTGTGTTCACGAGGAACAAAGATGTTCTATACCTTTTTTATTGATAGAATAAATACAGTGCCTCTGGAACTTTGAAAATCCAGTAAATATGTTTTGAATTGAAACTAAACTTTAATTCTTTCAATTTTTTAGGAGCCACATTGAATTCCTACCTCCTGTTTCCCTGAAGGTTTAAACCTAAGGTGTATTTGAAGGGTTTCTTCCCCCCCCAGAAACAGAGGCTGAGGAAGGGTCATTTAATTAAAACTCTTGGAGTAAAAGGCTCAGGCAGTGCTGTGTGAAACCCTACTAAAAGCAGTTGCCTTTTTTGGTCTGTAGGAAAACCTGTCTTCATTTCACCAGCTGAGATGGGGTTTGAATTTCAATACCTGGGATTGTCTGTGAGGGAGGCTGGGCCAAATGTCACCTGGCAATAGTGGGACCTTTGGGAGTTCTCCTGTGCCAGCCCCCACAAAGAAACCAATTCCAAGAAGATGTAACGTGGGGATTTTTTTGACAATGTTTCCTGACAAAAGCCAGTGGTTGCTTTCAATAGAGGGGTTGAGGAAGAGTGAGCCCAGTTTAAGGAGGGGAGGTGGTGCCTGGGGTGCATGGAGAGTGCAAGAGAGAGAAAGCTGGTATGTGCATGGCCGGGGGCCATGGTGGGAGAAATTCAGCTTTATCACAGAATCCCAGAATGGTTTGGGTTGAAGGGACCTTAAAGCTCCCTCAGTCCCACCCCTGCCATGGCAGGGACACCTTCCACTATCCCAGGCTGCTCCAAACCCCATCCAACCTGGCCTTGGACACTTGCAGGGATGGGCCAGCCACTGCTGCTCTGGGCACCCTGTGCCAGGGCCTCCCCATCCTCACAATTTATTTCTAATATCTAGTCCAAACCTGCTCTCTCTGTGTGAAGCCATTCCCCCTTGTCTTGGCACACCATGCTCTTGTTAATAGTGCACCACTATGAAACTATCCAAGAATTGCAATTTTAAATCAGACTCAGCTAGTTCTGGGTTATTACAGGGGTTTCAGAGGGGCATAACAAGGGGATGAGAGAGATGGAAACTTGGAATATTGCAAACAGTTTTCAAAATAGTTTCCTGATGACTCAATAAAATATGGAATCCTGGAATGATTTGGTTTGGAAGGGACCTTAGAGACCATCCAGCCCCACCCACCTGCCATGGGCAGGTGCATCTTCCACTAGACCAGGGTGCTTAGGAAAAAATCTTTCTGTAGTTTAATCTGTACAAAAATTAGGTTAATTGCTGACGGAAACAGTTTTATTTTATGTGTGAGATCCACATCTGTTTGGTCTTTTTTTTTTTTTTTTTTTTCCCTGTAATTCTGACTTGCCTCCATTTTATTTCCAGGCAAAACCAGTACAGGCTGTAGTCAGAGTGAGCAGACATAGCACTGCTGGAACACGGTGTGTTGGCACGATTGCTTTAGTTGAACTGCTTTGAGTAAAGCAGTTGTTCACTTAAAGCAGGTGATTGTCTCACCAGAGGGTTAAATCCCAAATGCCTGAATCCTCATTGTCTCCTTTAAAAAACTCCAAAACCCTGATGGCAAGAAATTGAATCTGATATTTTTTCTTGTTTCTGTAATGAAGCACACTCTGCATGTACATTCTGAGGGAGTTGTTCTTTTGTTTTCCTGCAGATTGAATCAGCTCTTGCTAAGAATTTCCAAGGGAAGAAGGTTTCCAGTACTAACAACATTCCAATTCCAAGGCTGACATCGAATCCATCAAGGGTTGATCGCTTAATTGTGGATCAGCTACGGGAACAAGCCAGAGTGAGTTGTAGGACTAAAAAAAATCTATTGAACTTATCCCACAGAACTTAGAGTACAGTGTGAGATAGGTAAGATGATCAGAGCAGCTTTTCCCAAAATAGCTTTGTTCTTCAATGCTGTGCAGGGAATAACATTTCAGCAGTCCCTGTTAGAGCTTCTGCAGCTCCAGGGTGCTGTTTCCAGGGAAGCACAGAGGGGCTGAGGCTCTCGGTTACATCCCCATGTGCCAGGAGGACGTGGTTCTGGTGCAGGAGTGTGCACGTGGTGCAGCATCCAGTATTGGAACCTGGGCACAGCTCTCAGGGGTGCTGCATTCAGAGCAGCTCAGTAGGGAAATATTCACTGTGGATTTGGAGACACTGTGATGGAGGAGGTATTTGTGGGAAAAAACAGGTTTAGTTAATGTTTGGAAGATAACTGACATATATATATTTGCCTGAGAGTCTGGTACATTTTAATGCAGAATGATTATTTGATGCACCTTCAGTCTGAGTTTCTGTTACCAGTTTGCTGTTTAACCCAGAGAGCCATAGCCAGTAGGGCAAGGGAGACTGGTGTCTGCTGAGCTCTGTGGGCAAACCACGGTGCTGGTGACAGCCCCAGGGTCCATGGGGAGGTGACAGCTGGGGGAGGAGGGAGCACAGACTCTACCACCAGAATGGTGAGGGGCTGCTGTGGCCCTCCTGAGGCCACACCAGAGCCATGATGCTGGTGCTGCAGGCAAGGAGAAGCAGAAACCAACCTGTTCCCCACCTGTCAGGAGTTGTGGGGTGAAAGAGTTCTGGGAAATGTTGGGTTTGGAGGCAGCAGCAGAGGGGAACAGCAGCCTGTCCTACCTGCCTCACACAGGAGGGGCTGTGTGAGAGCTGTGCCTGCTCACTGCCTGCAGGACCTGCCTGCTGCTGCTCATCCAGCTGAGGGATAGACTGAAAGACATGGATGGGCTTAGTGTACTGTTTTTAAACTCCTGCTCTTTGAATCCCAACAGCCTTAGTTTCCATGTTTAGAAGGTTTGCCTGTCCTTGTCCCGGTACTTCAAAAAAATTGCCTCCAAAACAGGACTTAAGTCTCTCCAGCCATTTGAGGAACCAAACTTCAGGGTGTAGCACCTCAAACCCTTGTTAGTTTTAAGGCTGCTCAACAGCAGAGTAGGGCTGCTAAACCTGAATTCTAGCATCAGAAAGCTTGGTGATGGCCAAAGAGGAACCCTGGTACGAAAGTTTGAGTGGACACTGGGTTGGCTCAATCTGGGATTAATTCTTCGTTGTTGGAGCATTCAGCTAAATCCTCTTGAAAGTCACATGCATTCCTTTAGGACATTAAGTGTAGCCGTGGCCTGAGAAGCATCCCAATTTGGGGATTTTTAGCTTCTCTTTTTTCTGCAGACCAGTAACCAGGTTCTCAGCATTATGTGCCTGTGGCTGAGGAGTCACCATGGGGAAACCCACAGGTGATGGGACTGGTGTAAGATAAGACAGCGAAGGTGCACATTGTCAGTGGGCTAAACAAACCTGAATAATTTCTGAATGTTTGTTCTCTGCTCCCTTGGTGTTGGGTGTTCACCCCAAAGTCAGCCCACACGTGGTTCCACAGCAGCCTTCCCTTTCCCAGTGCAGCTGTCACTGCTGCTGCCCAGGCTGCCCTGCACAGCACAAGGCCCCTCTGGGTTTTCATCCAGAAATTGCAGCAGTGCTGTGAGAAGGGAGGACCCCAGTTCTCTGAATTCAGGGAAATGCACATTGTCCTGAAACCACCTTTTGTTCATGGATATGTCAAAGCTGTACAGACCTGGTATTAACCAGTAAGCTGGGGACATTACTGGCGTGTTGTAGCTTTGCTGTTGTGCTTTGCACACCCAGCTGTACCACAGCTTTGTGTTTGGAGATCAACAAATCCCAGGTAAGAACTTAAAACTGCTTCAGCTGTAACTTCATGAACTGTTCTCGAGACAGAGTCATGATTATCATTAATCTGTTGTCCCTAGTTAGTTAATTTTGCAGTGAGTGTGGATGAGTGCAGTGTGAACCCCTGTAAGATGGGATTGTTCATCAGGTGGTGACTTTACTGGGGAAGATGGAGCGCCTGCGCAGTTCTCCCCTGCACGCCAGCATCTCCACTGCTCTGGACAAACAGCTCGAGTCCATCCACGTGCTGCAGGCTCGCAGGAAGGATGAAATTGTCAATGCTTCCAGTCGGCAGAGGCACGGCCCCCCCAGGTGCCAGGATGAGAGAGGTATGGCTGTGCTTATGTACATTTATTAGGTACCTGGGAGGTTGAACACGTCAAAAAATAAGTGAGGGGGGTTATAATTCAAGTTTTAACTTACTTTTCAATATTAGAGCTTTGTCAAAGACAGACTGGGTGCTTTTGGATGAGGGTTTGAGGAGACACTAAATCTGGATTTTAGAGATAAATAGGTTAAATCAATTTGGAGGTGGTTATTCAATTAATAAACAAGCAAGGAATAAAAATTACTGGATTTTATTGATAACACATTTAGGGATTGGAGGTATTACTAAGCTACTGCCTCTTGCTTCTCCCTGCTCCTGATATTCCTGTTCCTATGAAGCCTCCAGCTCTGTCTTTGTCTAGAACTTCCTTTGTATCTCCATGCTGAATCTGCCCAAAGTGACAGAGGTGGCCTTGGCTTACAAATGGATTTCTTCTTCAAGCATCTTCTGGCATAATTACAGATCATATTTTGGATGGATGCACAAAAGCACAATGGGCAGAATGTTTTCATTTTTAATGGTGTCCCATATAAGCCAAATATTCAGCTTCATCTTTCACCAGTGCACAGGCAGAGTGGCAGGTTCCCTTATCTCTGAGATGGAGTCAGGGTAAATTCCTGCTCCCTGCAACACTCTGACCTCCTACCTTGTGTCAGAAACTATCTTACATTTCTGAATCTTCTGATCTCTTCTGCTGTTCTTTCTACATCTGAATTACAGGGATTATTTTACTTCTTTGGGGTGTCCCACCATGCAGTTTGTAATTCTCAGGCTTACTCAGAAGATACACTGCAGCATTCTTTCTTTTCACCTGTTCCCCATCATTCCTGTTTCTCTTTACCTTGACTGAAGATAATTTGACTTGTTAAGGTGAAGAAGTTTTTTTGGATGTTGAAGCCCATGCAAATAATTGGCTTTACCTGGAACTACCAGATCTGTGAGCTTTTGTAACAGAGTAGTCTGGGAAGGAGTTGTCAGACCTGGAGATCCAGCTCCTTGGTGCAGCTGCTGGGAGAGGAGGCTCTGCACAATGGGATGTGGTTACTTACCTGGAGGGGTGGTGCTTGGTCCTCTGCCTCCCATTGCTGTCTTGGGCTGTTGAGCCTGGAGCAGCAGTTGTGGAGGATTTTTTCAACAGTAAATTATTGGATGCAGTAACTGTATTTGCTCTGTCAGGCAAAACCATGAGGGAAAGGCCTGAAGCTGTTCTGGTTTGTTCAGGAGCAGGTCTTGTCCAGCCCTGTTTCCACAGCACCTTTCTATTCCATCTGATCTGATATTAAGCATCTATTACAGAGTCCCAGGATGGTTTGGGTGGGAAGGGTCCTTAAAGCCCATCAGTTCCACCCCTGCCATGGGCAGGGACACCTTCCACTATCCCAGGGTGCTCCAAGCCCTGTCCAGCCTGGCCTGGGACACTGCCCCGGATCCAGGGGTAGCCACAGCTGCTCTGGAAAACCTGTGCCAGAATAATGGGACCACAGCTCAGGTGACCCTTTACAGCTCTGTGGTTTAACACCCATTCACAGAACATGGTCTGTGTGCTTCAATCCAATGTCCCAAAGGAGCTATTCCTTCAGCCCTGGTAAGGATTTCTGAGCAGGACAGGTGAGGGACCCCCTGTGACGCTGAAGGGGAGGGCCCAGGTGCCATCAGTGTGTGTGTGCATGGAGCAGCCCAGGCCGGGGTGCAGCTGCAGCAGGAAGGTGCTGTAACAAACTCAGAACCTAAAAACCACACACCTGCCTGGCTGTGTGAGGGCAGAGAAATTCAGATGCAGCTTTTCTAAACCTGTAAAGACACAAGGTCAGACACGAAAGGGGCCGAAGGGTGGGGCAGCCGCAGCAGGACTAAAGCGCCCTTTCCTCCCTCCCTCCCTCCCTCCCTCCCTCCCTGCCTCCCTGCCTCCCTCTGCAGTGGTGCTCGCTCTGGCCGCGGCGCTCCGAGCCCTGTGCCTGGCCACGCGCAGGGTGCGCACCGCGCTCTGGTGCGCCTTCCACATGACGCTGTCCAAACTGCCGGCTGGCAAACGGGCTCGGGAGAGACTTCCCCAGGAGGGGACGGCGCCCGAAGAGAAGCGAGCGGAGACGCCCCCGGCTGCGGCCCCGCGAGGGCCCAGGGAAGAAGGGGGGGCAGAGGGAGCCCCGGGGCTGTGCACGGACCTGCTCCACAGTGTGTATGAGAGAGGAGACGTGAATTCCTCGTAATTTTTGGTTCTTTTTAGTTACTTCAAAGTTTCAAGTGCTAAAGTTCATATTTAAAGCTATATCTTGATGAGAAGTGGAATTTGCCTTAAGGGCTTCTCGGGTTAAGCTGTTAACGACGGGCAGGGTCAGAATGTTGTAAAGCCAAACTGGTGAATGTTAACTTAAAAAAATAATCAGACTAATTCATTAACAGCTAAGATATTATTTAAGTCCTGCAGGTGAAGCCTGGTGTCCAGCTCTCCCTATAACTCCTTTTAGTTTTGCTTTAGGAAATAGGTTTTTAAATAATGATTCTTAAAGACTGTGGTGTTACAGGGTGTGAGGTTGGTGTCAGATCAGATTGTGATGTAAAATGGTTTCCTTATTGAACTAAAACCTGTAAACAGAAAGAAAAAATGCTAGGAATACCCAATATTCATGTAAAAGTAGATATTTAAAATACAAATATTTATGGATTTGAGATTTTAAAGTCTACGTTTGGGAAAGGCAGTATGCACCAGGTTCCACTAAATTACCAGTAGAACAGAATTGCTGTGTGAAACCATGAATTTAGTGAATGTGTTCAGATATTTGGAATGCTCTTGGGAACAAATGAACTACTGTTGTAAAGTATTTAAGCATAATCAAACTACGACAGGCAGACAGGATTGTCCTGCAGAGCTGTGAAGGAGCTTCAATAATGAGCGTTGTTTTTAATTTAACTTCAGAAAAGGTCGTGCCAAGTTCTGAAATTTGGATTTTCTTAAAGTTACTAGTTTGGTTTGAAATTTGATTGTCAACTTCTAGACTTCATAGTTCCCTTCTGCATTTGGGCAGCTCCCAGCACTGGTGTTTGCTTGCAGCTCTCAGTGTTTAGGAGCAGGAGTGATGGATTCACCAGCACCCAGCACTGGTGTTTGGGACAGCTGGGAAACCCACAAGCAGTGGGTTAAAGTTACTAAGCTGACCATGCCTGCACACCCTGGTACTGACATGGCTCTGTTCTTCCTGCTGCTGGGAATGCTGATATGCAGAAGAGGTGGTGGCATCAGATAAATTGTCCTTAGATGATGTGCAGAAAGGACTGAGACAGGCTCAGCAGAAGGTGGGGTGTGATCACGGCAATGACAGAAATGCTGCCAGGTGAGTGGGGCAGAACAAGCACGGCTTCCTAACAGTCACTGCACTGGGGGTGGTTCAGTTTAACCCAGGCTGTGTTGATGTTAAAGCAAAACTGACTTTACTGACTGGAGTTGTCTATAAGAAATAAATTCATTTTTGTTGAAAAGCTTTTGTTCTGCAAGTGTGTTTCCAGGCCGGGCTCCTCGAGCTGGAGCCAGCACCAGGGGGAAGCATTCAGGCTGTTCTGGAATTGTGTTCAGGATAAAGCAAAGGGGCTGCTGAAATCCCTCTCTGGAGAGAGCCATGATCATAACATCAGACATGCCAAGGGAGCCAGAGTAGGGAATGTTTCTTCCCTGCAAATGTCTCAGCTCCAAGCTCTGCATTGCCAGGAAAGGCTGATGCAGCAATTCTGTCATCTGCACTGGGAATCTTAGGGGTGAATCCAGAGTATTCCTGCTCTATAAATAACTCCTGCTGTTGGTGCCAGCTGTGCACTGCTGACTGTCCTGAATGGAGCAGCAGTGGCTGAAGCTCCAGAAGCTGAGTTGCTGCCTGCCTGGGCACCTGATCCATGGCACAAACTGCTGGCATGGGAAGGGGTGGGCCCACAGTCTTGAGGGGCAGGGGCATTATCATGGGGTGGGGACAACCCTGTAGCCTCACTGGGCTGGGAAGCATCAGCTCACTTTGATTTTCTGACACCACTGGGGGTTTCCAACACCACTGGCTGCTGCTGTGGCTGCTGTTCCTGGCCATGGTACCACTCTGCCCCAGGGCAGCTGCTGGAAGCCCAATGGCTGGACTTGCCCTTGCTCCTGATCCCTGTCCCTGACTGGGCCTTTCCCAAGGGCAGAGCGAGCCCAGCCCTGTGCCTGGATGGGAATGCAGGGGACAGTGGTACCTGCAAAGGGATCTTCAGGGCTTTGGGAGCCAGTTCCCACCGCGTGTGTGTGTGTGTGTGTGTGTGTGTGTGTGTGTGGCTGTGCCCTTCTTGCATCCATGCAGCCTCCTATGGATGTGCACACAGTGGAGCCTGTGTGCTGTTCCTGGACAGGCTCTGGAGCACAGCTGTGGGCACAAGGAGCTGAATGCTGCCCTTCCCTGGCCCCTCACAACCAAAGGCCCCAGGAAGCTCTGCCAGGTGGGGCAGCTCCAGCCCTCAGCTCGCATTTTCCTTGGAAGCCAGGGGCTGGGCAGTGCCAGGTCAAAGAGCTCCAGGAAAAGCCACCTGGCTGACAAGGATGGGCAGCAGCTGCTGCCAGGGCAAGTGGGGTGCCAGCAGGAGGTGCTGCCAGCCTCCTGAGCCTCCAGGGCTGGTGCACAGGGCTCCAGGGCACTAGAGGAAGTGAGAGCTGGCCCGTGGTGCTGGGGCTGAGTGCCATCCTCCTCCCTCAACAGCTGCCCCCTGCCCTCTTCCACCACAGTCCCACATCCTGGCAGCTCCCTGAGGAGCCAACCAGGAACTGCCACAGTGCACCAGGCCAGGCTGGGGAGCAGCACAGCTGGGTAAGCTCCCAGGAAAGAGGGCACCACAACCCTGAGAAACAAGGAATGAAGGAATCTGAATCTGCACCAAGGCAGCAACAGGCAAGCCTTCAGAAACAGAGACAGGACACACCACTGGCACTGCCATCATGAATGGCAACATCACTCAGAGGAATCCACTTCCTGTCCACTCAAGATTTATTGTTCAAGTCCAAAGACAAAGCAGTTGGACACTCACACACACAGCAGTGGCTTGAGGGGGAGGCCTGGCCCCAGAGTCGGAGCGGGGCTGAAAGTGGTGCTGGGTCAGCACCTGGGAGTGCAGGAGCTCAGCACAGCAAACAGGCACCTGGGAGTGCAGGAGCACAGGAGCTCGGCACAGCAAACAGGCACCTGGGAGTGCAGGAGCACAGGAGCTCGGCACAGGGCACCTCACAGCCCCTCCTTCCCCTCAGTTCACAGGATTAGTGTTCTCCTTCCCCAGTGGGAAACACCATCACAAAAAAGGCTGGAGCAGCAGGAATGAGCCCTTTGGGGGGAGGAGGAGCTTTCAGGAGGAGCACTGCAGCTCCTGATGGCAGCTGTGTCCAGCGGGCAGTGACCCCAGCGCAGCCCCAGCTCCCCCTGCTTGTGCCAAAGCAGCTTCAGAGCTTCACCCTGGCAACAGCCATGGAAGTACCAGTCCACGTTCACCCCACAGAACATCGAGGAGCGCCATTTCCCACCTGGAGTCTTCAAACTGTGTTAGGGGTGTGGTTTGCTGCTGCTGAGGCCAATGCTCCTGCCCAGGCCGTGTTTCCCTCGCTCACAGTGATGCAGTCACATCACTGCAGCTCATCTGTTTCACACATCTCACTCTGTGCTGCAGCCCAGCACTGCCCCGTGCTGAGCTCAGCCCCAATCCTGCTCCCCCAGCCCAGCCCAAGCAGGGCCAGCGTTGGCCTCAGCAGCAAACACAGGGATTTGCAAATCCGTTTTTCCAGGCTTGTGTAAATGAATCCATGTGTGCTCCAGGACAGCTCCTGGCAGGACGGGCTCAATTCAAACCAGGGCCAGTGCAGGGGCTGTTCCTACACCATGCTCTGCTCCCAGGTGGTCAGAAGTAAAAATGGATCAATTTAACAACACGGACATAATCACTTCACCCTTCTTTGGTACAGACACTGGCCACGAGCACCGACTGGGACACTGACACCACAAGCACAGGTCACACTGAGTCTAGGAGCTGCTCAGAGATTCTCTTCTGCTATGTAACAAAACAAACCAAAAAAAAGGAAAATAAAGGCAACACTTCCCAAGAGCTGCTCCCAGCCACGTGCCTGGAATTCTTGCTGCTTTTAAAACACACACTGTATTCAGAATTAATTTTATCCTTTGAGAGTCCCAACTGGAAATCACCAGCTACCGCTTCCGCTCGCCTTTCTGTGTTCGCTTCTTCTCCTTCTCCTTCCGCTCCTGCTTGGCCAGCTTGTCCTTCTCCCTCTGCAGTTTATCCTGCTCTTTCTTCTTCTGGAACTCATCCCGCAGCAGCTCCCTCTCCAGTTTCCTGGCATTCAGGACATCCTCCACGTTAGTGTTTCTGAACAGCGCTGGGATGGGCTAAGGGCCACAATGCTCTGGCTGACGTTATGTGAGATGGTGCCTGTGGCACATGGGAAGTTTGTTCCACCTCCCCCCTCACCTTTTGACTCCCTACTTCTTCACCAGTCAGGTGAGGAATTGGAAATGAGGAATGCAGACAGAAAGGAGAAGGAATCTCTGATTGCTTTTCCAGAAAGAAAAGTCAGGTTGAAAAAACACCCAGCCCTAGAGAAGGAAGGTCTGGAGCACAGGTCTGAGGAGTGGTAGAAGGAGCTGGGGGGCCTCAGCCTAGAGAAAAGGAGGCTCAGGGGGGACCTTCAGGCTCTGCACAACTCCCTGACAGGAGGGGACAGCTGGGTGGGGGTCAGGCTCTGCTCCCAGGGACCATGGACAGGACAAGAGGAAACAGCCACAAGTTATGCCAGGAGAGGTTTAGGTGGGATACTGGAAAAAACTACTTCAGGGAAAGGGTGGTCAGGCACTGGCACAGGTTACCTAGGGTGGAGTCCCATCCCTGAAGGATTTAAAAGCTGTGCAGATGTGGCACTTGGGAACAGGGGTCAGTGGTGGCCTTGGCAGTGATAGGGGAATGGTTGGACTCAATCTCAGAGGGCTTTTCCAACCTTATGATTCTTTGTTTCTTTCCTAGAAAAATGAGGTTGCCTTCTAGTTCTTAAGACTGATGTGTAAAAATATCTGTCAAACCTCTACAAACCTGAAAGGAAGCAAACACACAGGTACAGCCTAGAGTGGATTCACTGCAGCTGTGTGTGACGTGTCTGAACACATACATACATATACATATGTGTGTGTATGTGCAGACAGACAGGTACATACATGTCCCTAATGCAGAGACAAGAATAATCTACATTTCGTATTTAATTATGTGATAAAACCTGCTTCCATCTTAAATTTGCCAACTGGGAGCTCAAGGACAGTCCCAATTCTGAGACAGACATGGGCCCCTTGGTCCTGCCCCCCGAGTGTTCAGCTGCACCATGGCCTGCCAGGCTTCATTCCTGGCATGATTCCCCTGTCTGGACACCAGTTAACACGAACCTGATGTTCTGGGAGCATTATCCTTATCAATAAGCATGTTCTATGAAGCTGCAAGAAGGTGGAAGAGGAAGAGAGGGGAGGAGAAGAAAATGAATGGCAGGGTTGGTGTGAGTGCTGGGCACTGAGCAGACATGTCACTGTCACTGTGAGCAAGGTCAGGGTACACAGAGAGAAAAACCAATCCCCAAGCTTAAAGATGGCCCTAAAGAAACAGGAAGACCAGCACAGGGAGAGAAGGATGGGAAACTCACCATGGAGGCTGCCTGCCTGATAAACAGCCTGAGTCACCAGGAATTCAAAGGATACATTTTTCTGATCCAATATTTACTGCTGTCGTCAATCCATCCTGTTCATCCCCACCAGTGAGAGAATTAAGGAAACACAGACATCAGTAATGAACTTGTGCCTCTCCACAGCCACACTTCACTCAAATAAGAGCCTTATAAAGCCAGGAAGAAGCAGCTGGACTCTCACAGACCAGGTATGCACAGCTCCCACCCTGAGCTCCTGCTGCTCCAGGGCCAGATGCGTTTGCCTACGATTCACTCAGCTGGGCAGAGAAGAGCTTGTTCTTCAGCACCACAAAGAGTTAACTTCTAACCCTCCCACTCCACACACTCTCTCTGTAAAGGATTATTTCAGCAGATTTCTCCTGGGAAAGCAAGAGAGAAACTCAGCACCAGCTGCTGAGGGATGGAGGCATTCACTGTTCTCCTGCCACACACCTGGGCTGGGCAAAGTGTCACAGCCACGTGCTGTGGGGACAAACACCCTCCCCAAACAAGGAGCTTCCATGCTCTGTCCAAGGCAGTTATTTTATCCTGAAGGAAGACTGCAAAGCTTCCCCAGCTCTCCCCCCCCAGGCCCTGCAGAGCTGGGAGGGTGTTGTTGTTGTTTGAGGAGGTTTAGGACAGCTGCTGTCCCTCACAGCCCCAAGCAGTGCACAAAAGGATATTCCTCCTCATCGGTCACGTTGGCATACTGGGCCAGGAGTGCAGCCTTCCTCTGCTTCTCCTCCTGGGACACCTCCCTGGGCTTCACCACTATCCTGGCCTGCTTCTCCATCATGCTGGTGATGGCCTGGACCTCATCTGGCAGGAGAGGAGTGACAGTGTCAGCCTAGGCCACAGCCATGGTGTCATTCACTGCCTCCTCCCTCTGCAGGGACATTGTCCTCGGGGAAATGCACCCAACCAGAGGGACATGTCTCACTCAAAACCACCCCCCAAGCTTTTCCCAAGGGCAGCAGTGGTGCTGTCAAAGCTGCTTTGGGGAATTCCAGCTGGGATCTGGGAGAGATGGAGCTGCTGAGGAGCCAGCACGGGGCCAGCATGGGGCTGACACCCTGACTGACACCAGCTTTGAGAGGGAATTCCCTGTGCTGCACCCAGCCACCACCAGACACTGTTATTCCTGGAGTCAGGGAAGTTTTACAATGAAACTGGAATCAATCAGGCTCTGGCTAATGAAAATCCATTTGACTCCAAATCACATTCTCTTCTACTTCAAAGCAGTTTAATAAGTTTATTTAAGGATGTACTTAACCCTCATCAAAGATAAATTCTGCAAACCTGAAGTGAGGGATCAGTTCATGCTCTCCCTTTCTTTCCAACCAAAAAACCAATAACTGATTTACCTTTCAACACTGAAATTCCCATTTCCTAATATGACATCTGGGTTTTGACACCATTTTTTTGTTTGTTTGTTTGTTAATCACTTATCCTCAGGACTCTGTTATTCACACTTCAGTGGGGATTTATCCTTTTATGGAACCCCAGTGAAATAATTTCACCCTGGAATTCTATGAACTCACACACACTGTGCTGCCTTTTTATAACAAGAAAAATCCCTGTGGGTGAGCACTGGCAGGAGCAGGAGCCCAGCAGCAGCTCCAGCAATCCCAGTCACTCGTCCCCAGGAGGAATTTATTTTATTTAATGCATGGAACAGCATTAACTTCTCCCTCTCCCCAGCCAAAGGCAAGGTCAGGCCAAGAACAGACTTCCAGGATTTTTGGGGAAAGCCACTGAGCTGCTGCATGGTGGAGCTACTGTGTCCATGCAGGGGGTGAGGGAGAGGGGATGCTGGGGCTGATCCAGTGACAGGCTGATCCTGGACTTGCTGCCAGAGCCATTCCTGGGTGACACCAGGCACTGACAATGTGCTGTCTGCACCCAGAGGCAACAAGAAAATGCAAAGCAAACAAAAAGCAGGATTTAGACCAAAGGGACCTTCCATTGTCAGGTCTGTGCCACTGCAATGTCACAAATCCTCCCAGCACACAGCTCCACTGCCTGCAGAGCCTGCACAGGGACCAGGACAAATGTTGGATCCCAAAAACCTGGGATTTTTGAGCTCTCTGTGCTGTCTAGCACTGACCCCCTGTAGAACACTGCTTTTGACCTGAGGCCTTGGAGAAGGCTCCAAATTTGAGTGATGGAGTTAAAATCACGGGTGTGTGGTTATATAGAAGTGTGTGATTTCACATGGTGAAGGGGTTTAAATTTTAGGTTTTATAATATAGTAATAGGCATGGGACAAGATGGAGGGGTTTGGGTGTTGTCTCTTCTCTGTGTTCTTCCTTCATGATTTCAGGCAGTAATTTTTGGTTAGACAGTCAGTGCTGCACTGAGGGTCACAGGAGTTTGGTTATTGGGTCAAAAGTATCAATAATAGAGGTGTTAGTTCTTTATTGGACTGTTCAGCTTTAAGAGATCTTGTAACCAGCTGCATTCAGCTGCATTCTGCTCACTTTTAGCTGGTAGCTGGAAGTGCTGCAGAACTCTCTGTACTTTAGATAAGATTTAATAAACAACTGAGCCCAAACACAAGATAATTCATCTTCTTCATGTTTTTAATCCTGGCTCTGAGTGAAGACAGAAGAAACTGCAGACAAGCCACTAATTAAGTGGTGCAAATACCACATTTACAGACAAACCTCTGCAGTGAACAAGGACAAGATGAGGTCTTGGCTCCCAGCTGAGGACAAGGGATGGGTTCAGGGAGGTGACACAGGGACAGCGGGGCTGGGGAAGGAGCAGTGACAGTTTAGCAGCAGCCTCACAGAGCTTCCTCCAACGAGCATTTATGGAAAACAAGGAGAGTTGTAAGGGGAAATGTTGGAAGAGGAAATCCAGACACGTGAGTGGGGTGAGCAGCAGCAGGAGGGACAGCCCAGCTCTGCACAGGGGCAGCTGCAGTTGTACAAAGCAGCTGCTTTCCAGACTGGCATGGACAGAAACAGCACAGGTTTCTATACCATAACAGCTGCAGAGCCAGCACTAAACAGAGACAACTAAACAGAGACAGCCCTGGATGTGCTGGGAAAGGTTTCTGAAAAAAAACACAGAATGGTTTGGGCTGGACCTTAATGACCATCTCATCAGAAAAAATAATCCTATAGGAAAAAAAAAAAACCCAACAAAAAAAACCCCACCAAAACCACACAAAAAAACCCACAAAAAACCAACAAAAACCCCAAAACAAACAGAAAAAAACAACCAAGCAACCACCACAAAAAAACCCAATGCCAAACTAAAAAACAACAGAAAGCCAAAAACCCACAAACAAGAAAGCAAAAAAAAAAAAATCCCCACTTTTCCCCTGCAGGATGATGAACCCAAAGAGCAGCAAATGCTGGGGCAGCCCAAAGTGAAGCTGCTCATCCCCATGGCAGCTGAAAGAGTAACTGAGCAGCAATGGAATGAGGGGCAGGTCACACCTGCAGCACTGGGGCAGCGTTGGTTTAAGTCCTGCCAGGACAGCTCCCATTGAGGTGAGGCCACCCCACACTGAGGAGCAGGGCACAGCACCCCAAGGCACAGCACTCTACCTTCTTTCTCCTCTTTGGCATCAACGACCTGGGAGTCAGACCACCTTTCCACAACCTCCCTGCACACATCAGTCAAGAGATCTTCTTCCTAGGAAGGGAAAAGAGACATCTCACACTTGGAACAGAGCTGGCTGCTTCAAACAAGCACCAGTCAGACAGGAAAAGCAGCAGCTACAAAGGATCTGCATGCCCAGCAGTCAGCTCAGGAGCACAGCTTTTCACCCCAAATCTGCCTGTCAGACACACACAGGACTCTGCTTTCCCTGGGGTGACACAATCACACTGTGTCTGGTCCCTGTGCTCTGACACACGTGGGTTTCACAAGGGTGCCTGTGCATGTGCCACAGCCCTGCCCAGCCCCAGGAGGCCATCAGGGATCTTTGCTCCCAAAGCTCCTGCCCTGCATCCTCTCTCTTCCTGAGCCAAGGCCACAGGGAAGTGACTCAGTGCCACCTCCATGCCAAGCTCACGAAAGGGAATAAATGACATGGGATAAATCATAGGTCAGGGCCAGGGCAGAGCTGAAACCACTGTGGTGGTACTGACAGACCATCACCTCCCACCTGCAGGGACACATCCCCAGCTCCAGCAGGGGCTCCTCCAGGAGCTGCAGTGAATCTCTGCTCCAGGGGCTGCAGGGGCACTGCTGCCTCACCATGGTCTTCCCCACACCATCTCGGGGGAATCTCAGTGCCTGGAGCAGCTCCTGCCCCTCCTTCTCCACAGACCCTGCAGAGCTGCTCCTCTCACAGCTTCTCCCTCCTCTCTCCTGCTCTGCTTCTGCAGGTGGTTTTTTCCCTGTTTAAATTTGTCACTGAAAGGTGTTGAATGTCTTGGAGCTGACTGGCATTTGCTCCATGGAACGTGGGAGCCAAACACCATTGACAGGGGTCACAGAGCTCAGGGACCACCACCAAATATTTCCAAACAAACAAGAAATTATGTTGGTTTGGCGTTCAGTACATACAGAGAAAAATCAAACATGGAAAATACAAGTGAGGTGGATTCTGTCTGGTTTAAAGAGAAAAACTGGACAGAAATGGAACTCGGTTTTAAGTTTCTTGATTAGACATGGTGACATCTGAATAAACTCACTAGTGCAAGACATGAACAGGACTGAGGAGCCATGGACATGACAGCAGATGTCACCTTATTTTAATAAGATTTGTGAAATACAAGCAAGTGAACAAAAAAAATCTCCTATAATTTATGTATGGAACTAGGAGAAAAGACTTGGCAAGAAAACCCCCAAATTCACCAAATAAAACACTGTCTCCAAAGTCAATACAGAAATAAGCACAGAGTCTAAAAATAAAGAAAAATAAGAAATTATAAAAGAACAGACTACAAAGACTAATTAGAAAGTCTGAAGGTTCAAGAGAAAAAAATGTTTTACAAGAACGGCAGAAAAATCAAGCAGAGCCAGAAACTGCAAACAAGGCTGAACTGAGCTGTGGCTGTGGCACAGAAGGAAAAGGAAAAGGCTGTGGTGTGACTGGGGCAGTGACTCGAGGGACACGGGAACCCCACAGCTGCTCAGTCCTGGCAGCAGCACCACAGGAGGGATCTCAGCACTGAGCAGAAAAGGGGAAACAGCAGAAAACCTGAATACCAGGAAAGGGGAATATCAGTGGCAGGGCCAGCCAGCACTGCTCAGACAGGACACACTCTCCAGGCCAGGCACAGTGATGGGGATGGAATGAAGTCTGGTAATTACAGGGAGGTTAATTAACCTCAGCTCCTGCAGAGCAGCACTTTGCAAAGACCTCTGGCTCCATCCCTCAGGATGCACCGTTTGCTTCCCTGGCTCTTTTAGGCTCAAAGCTGCACTGCCACAGTTAAACCAGCTCACTGCTGTGCCCCAGGGTGGGGAGGGGACAGGGACGGCAGGGGAAGGTGCTCTGACTTTTAGGAAACACATCTGGAATGGCACAGTCAGTGTACAGAAGGAATGGTGTCATACCTGTGGTAAGAAAACGCTGACTGTGCCCACCCAGTGCCTGTGGGCTTTGTGCTCCCACACTGGTATTTTGTGAGGAAATCAGTGACAACCACTGAGCAGACAGTTCCCAACACCAGCACTACTCATTATTTAACATTTTACACTATGAAACATCCATTTATGAAAAATCCCAAGATACAGACACTGTGAAAATCATACAAGAAGGATTATCCAAGAGAAATCCCTCCCTGCAGTCTCCTGGCTCCCAGGAATGTGGCAGGAGCAGACAAGCCCTGCCCAACCTCCAAGCTCACCCACGGCTGCTCCTGTCCGTCCCAGCCCGATCTGATTCCTGACAGACAGCGCGTGTGTGAGGCACGGGAGCACGGCCCAGCACACTCCTGCCAGAGAGTTTCCCATTAAAAGTCACCTCTCGAAGCCCAGCTGGCGCTGCCAGGCAGCCCGGCTTGAGCTGAACCTAAACAAAGGGGATCCCTGTGCTCCCCACGAACAGCCCCTTCCACAGCCAGAGCTTCCATCAGCCCCGAGCCTGGCACAAAACCCTTCCCCAGCCAACAACAACCCCAAACAAGCACCCCGCAAGGGTTGCGGGTGAGGACAACAAAAAGCCCTTGGAGGTGGCGTCCCCCCAGTGAGGGGGTAACCACTCCGGGAAAGGAGTGATGTACCCCGGGAAGGGGTAATGTACCCCGGGCCCCGCTGAGCCGCCCCGCCCGTGCTCCCTGCCGGACCCACAGAGACCCCGGCCCATGGAGGCCGCAGCTCCCGTCGCCTTGTGGGCTGCAGGGGAGCCCCGGAGGGAGCACGGTGCTCATCGGCGCGGGACGGACGGCGAGATCCCGCTCGCCCGGGGGCCGCGGAGAGACCCCCGCCCCTCACCAGGCAGGCGGCCAGGACGGCCCGCAGCGCCTCCAGCCGCTCCTCGTCGCTCTCCTCCTCCCGCAGCAGCCCTTCTATGTAGGCGCCGTACACGGCGCGGTCCAGCCCCAGCGCGTCCAGCCGCGCTGCGAGCCAGGCCGGGAAGGGCGGCGGGTCCGGGACCATCATGGGGGCCGCGATCGGCATCGGGGCCGCGCCCGCCCCGCCGGGCGCCGCCATCTTGGGCCTTCAGAGGTGGGGGACGGCGGCCGCGGCGGGACAAACTTGTGGCGCCGGCGGGAGCGGCCGGGGTCGGCGCGGCCGTGCCCGGACGGGAGCGGCGGGACCGGGCGGGCGGCCCGGTGTGCTCGGTGCTCCCCGTGTGCCCCCTGCGCCACCTGCGCCCTTGGCACAGCTCCTCGCTCCCCGGAGAGCGCTTTCGCGGGGAGCCGCGCGTCCCTGCGCGGCCGCCGTGCGGGGCGGGGCGGGCGGCGGAATTTAAACGCGGCCAAGCGGCGGGCTCCCGGCGGCTCCGAGCCCCGGGCACGGCCATGGCCGGCACGGTCTCCCCTCGGCCCCTCCGCGGACAGTCCTTCTACCTGGACCTGCCGAGCGGCCGCAGCGCCCGGGACCTGGCGGAGGCCATCGGGCGGCTCGGGGGGGTGAGCGCGGGCCGGGGCTGAGGGAGGCGGGAGGCGCCGGGACCGCGGGGTCACTGCCGGAGGAGGGGGTCTGGAGGTGTCTTGGGGGGACCTCGGCCTTTTTCTGTCTCTGCTCGTTTTAAAACGTTTCCTGATTCTCTTGCTTTTCCGGTGAGCCTCCCCGGGTACCCTGGCAGCTCTGGGGGTGCTGGAGGCCGCCCCCATCCCCGCGCTCTGCCCCTGGGGGTCCCGCACAGCCCCGGCTCGGGCCCAGCCTTTCCCCCCAACATTCCGGGTGCTTCCCTGCATTCCCAGGACCAGCCTTTCCCCCCAACATTCCGGGTGCTTCCCTGCATTCCCAGCACCAGCCTTTCCCCCCAACATTCCGAGTGTTTCCCTGCATTCCCAGGACCAGCCTTTCCCCCCAACACTCCGGGTGCTTCCCTGCATTCCCAGCACCAGCCTTTCCCCCCAACATTCCGAGTGTTTCCCTGCATTCCCAGGACCAGCCTTTCCCCCCAACATTCCGGGTGCTTCCCTGCATTCCCAGGACCGGCCTTTCCCCCCAACATTCCGGGTGCTTCCCTGCATTCCCAGGACCAGCCTTTCCCCCCAACACTCCGGGTGCTTCCCGGCTGCCTGGTCCAGCCAGTGCTGGTGACGGCCACGGGCACGGTGACCATGGAGCTCCCCGGCCATGGAGGTGCTCCCAGCCAGGGGTGATGGTCACTTCATCCTGGGAGCAATTCCCAGGGCTGGGAACCGACTGCCACTCACAGGGCACCTCCCAGAGGTGATAACTGCTTGTTCGGGGATGGGTGCCCCATTTATCACCCATGAGAAATGGTTTTCTGGCCAGGGCCACACTTTCCCTAATTTTTTTGGGAAGTTGTGAGACTTCCAAATGGAATTTAACATAGAGTAAAGTAGGGAAATGCCAGCCAAGGTTCTTATCCTGGAACTGTGTGCTTTCCTCATGGTTTTCTCAGAAAAGCCATCTGGACATTTTCCCTGGGGAGCTGTTATTAGGGTGGATCCCTGTGGCATCCTTCATGGCCTCCAGGCTTCCTTGCTGGTGATATTCCTCACCAATTCCTTATATCCTATCACAACACCTTTCAAAAAGTAACATCACCTCAGTCCCTCAAGTTGGAGCTGAGCTTGGGATTGTACCTTGTTGTTCATCTTTCAGTCTCCTTGTTCCTCTTGTGCACAGTTTGGTTCTAACAGTTGTTACCATTTGTTTTCAAGCTCTCTAATCTCTCCGAGGTGGTCATCTCATGTAACCTCAAAACTTAAATCCTACAATATACACACAGGTGTAAAATCTTTTAACTCTTGCTGCTGCTGTATCCCTTCAGCCCTGATCAGGTGTTGACTGCACAGACATGTGGGGAAGGTGACTTGCAGTGTTTTCCCTTTCAGGACCTTCTGAACTTGTTGGTTTCTCTCTGCCCTCCCCTGGATGTACCACCCGTACCTGGGACATCTCTTTCCTGCTGGGCATCCTCAAGTCTGAGAACCTCATGGTCCCAGCAGACAGTACACAGCTGCTGTGTTACTTGGAAATAATTTTAGACTTTGACTGACTGTTCTAGTTTCTATCAAACACCATCCTGGCCCTCCCTCTCTGAAATGAGGTCCACTGTCAGTGGAGCTCTCTTTCCTCTTGGTTCTGTAGAGATACTGAGCTACACCACAGCCACTGTCTGTACTGGCAGCAATTTGGCAGCAGTATCCAAGGCCAGGTCCTGTGTGTGGTTCAGGACACAGGTAAGGCCGTCCTGTGGCCTTGGGCTTGCGTGTGGCACCTTGAACTTGGCATGGGGCTGGTGCCACTCTGGAGTGTTATTTGGATGAGGACGTTGTGATTTCCTCTCTTCTGTGCTTGCAGCATAACCTGCAGTGACCGTTGTGGCACTTCACACCCACTTCGTGGTTTGGGAATCTCCACCTACAGGAGCAGAGCCAGCTGCTTCAGCAGCGATTTTGAGCTGCCCAGATCTTTATCTTCCTGAGGGCTTCACACCTGAGCCCTGTGACCCTCAGATTCTGGGAAGCCAAATCATTACTGCCTTACCATTAGTGTCCCAACTTTTGGGTTTCCCCCTCTTTCTTGGCCTGTTAGCTCCTGTACAAAGGTGTATGTGTGTGTTTCATCTCTGGTCCCCTCCTGCCTTGTTCTCTGTGGAGCTGCTTGCCCATTTGTTTGCTTTCTCCTTTATTTTTCTAAAACTTATATTCTCCTGAGGACAGAGCTCCTCCAGGCTGATCCATGATGTCCAGGGCCTTTTCCTCAGATGCTAACGTTTTTTAAAAGCACTGTGTGAGGAGTAGGTGGTGGTGACAGAGTTGTGGATCTGAAGTTCTGGTGCCTATTTGCAGTGACTCTCTGGGGCATCACAGGATGTCCTCCTTTTGGAGAGGCAGTATGGAATGAAAGAAGGAATGTGATTGCTTCCAGCAGCCCCTCGCTGTGTGGGGATTGAGCCAGGGACAGAAGTTTTGTTTAGCAGGGCTCTGTCAGCTCAGGGTCAGACACGTGCAGAGCTGCTCGGTTCTGTCTCTGCAGGTGACTGAAAGCTTCCTTAGCAAAGAAATCACCTGTGTGGTGTCCAGCAACAGAGAGGCCAAGCGGGGCCAGGCCAGGACTCGGGAGGAGAAGCAGAGCAGCCCAACTGCAGAAGGCACAAAACTCACGAGCTCCAAAGGGAACCCAGCCAGACCTCGCCAGAAGCCACCATACACTGTAAGAGCTACAAAGGGGTCTGCAGGGTAGAATCTGGGGCCAGTTTTGGAAAGTGAAGATGTTCCTGTTCTGAGCAAATAATCTGTGTGGGTTTTTTCCCCTGCTCTATTCCTGTTTCCCTGGCTGTTCCTATTCATACTCTTGTTCCTTGTCTGCCATCATTGTCTACTCAAATGTGCATGTCACAGCTTTGGGCTGTAATCAAGGAAATCTGCTGGAATGGCAGAGGAGGTGGAGGCCTTGGCTGGCTTCCTGAGGGAACAGGCAGAGGTGTGGTGAGAAAAGCCAGAGAAATGTAGATCAGAGAAAACCACTGCAGTCTCTGGGTACTCACAGACTCAGGGCAACGCATCTGTACCCCGGGAGGAGATCCATGAGGGCCTCCTGTGGGAAGGGGCTTCCTCTGGTCCCAGTTGCCTGTTGGAGCTGGACTTTCTGCTCACAAATGCTTGTGGCCAAACTCCAGCATCCTTCCTTGAATGCAGTGTCTGCTGGAAGCTGTGACTGGGGAAAGGCAGCTGGCCCTGTCTGGGCCTGGGGAATCTGCCAGCTGGAGCTAAACCACCTGAGCTGCAGAGGTTTGTCCCAGTTTTTGTCCCCTGTCCTGGCTCCCAGCACTGTCCCTTGTCTTACAAAGAGCTGAACCAATCTGCTGAGATCATTGGCTTGCAAATAAGGCTCCATTTCCAGGATGTTCCTAACCCTGGCCAGCATGTTGGGATGCCTGGAGAACAGGAGGCTCAGGGGGACCTGATTTGTCTGCAACTCCCTGACAGATGGGGTTTGGCCACTTCTCCTGGGTAACAAGTGACAGGACAAGAGGAAACAGCCTCATGTTGTGCTGGGCAGGTTTAGATTGGATGTTAGGGAAAGCTCCTTCATGGAAAGGGCTGTCCAACCCTGGCACAGCTGCCCAGGACAGTGGTGGAGTCCCCATCCCTGGAGGGATTTAAAAAAACTATGTGGGTGTGGCATTTGGGGACAGGGGTCAATGGTGACCTTGGCCATGCTGGAGAAGGGCTGGACTTGATGACCTTACAGGGCTTTTTCAGCCAGAACAATTCCATGATGTAGCAGGCACTTTCCAAGCTAAATTGCTGCTCACTCTGGAGCCTTCATTTCCCTGCTGGTCAATAATTCCAAGCCTTGGCTGATGCTGCTGCTGGTGCAGTTGAGTGGTCCTCCCTGCAGTTTGCATTCCCTGGACAGGCTCTCTCTGGTGGCAGAGGTGAGCCCAGCAGAGTGTGGGGATCCCCAGGGATTTTCTGCCCAGCTCTTTGCCATGAGCTGCTCGCGTCTCCTCTCTCCACAGGCGCTGCTGAGCCGGGGGAAGGAGCTGCTGCACAAGGCCATGAAGAACCAGGTGAGCAGCCTTGGACGGGCTCTGCTGGGGCTGGGTGTGCTCAGAGTTCTGCTGAGCAGAGCAGAACCAGTGCCAGCCTTCCTGCAGAGCCCCTGCCCTGCTGACAGAGCAGATCCTGAGGCTGGGAAAGGCACAAAGCAGTTGCTTGTGGCCTGCGGAATGTTGTGTAGTGCTCCTGGTCACTGCTCTGTATGGAGCCATGTCATCCAGTGCTGTACCTCTAAGGCCTGTCCCAGCCATCTGGGTGCTCAACACAAGAGAATTGTTAACACAAGGCCTGTTGGTAGATGAATTTTTAGCCTAAGAAGAACTAAAGCAATGTAGCTGGGGCAAAAGGCTCCCCTGCAGTCCTTTCCCTGAGGTCACAAGTGGCCTGAGATAAATCTCAGTGCCCACAGGGATTACACATTTGCCCAAGATGCTGCTGTTAATTTGGGCTGGATAAAGTAAGAGTTCGATCCTTTACTGCTGTGCCCTGATTTTTATAACAGCCATGCAGTGCTCTGTCAGTTGGGCAGCAGGAAGGGCCCTGAGCTCAGTTTAGAGCTGCACGTGGCTGTGCTTTGAGCTGTGCTTTGCCAAACCTTTCTGTACAGGACACCTGCAGTGGCAGCAGCATCCTCGCCAACGCTCGCCTGTGGGGAGTCCAGATCCTGCATGTGGATGGTATCCTTCTCTGTGGGGTGCAAGGAGGCTGCTGGCAGTGAGGCATTTTGGAGACAGGTGGAGCAGAAGTGATGTAAGGAAAGTAGAACAGAAGGAAGAAATTGCAAGCAAATATCCTGGAGTGATGCCATCCTGGCCGAGGCCGGGTCTGCCCTCAAACCAGATTTGTGTGTACAGAACGTGCCACTGTCACATTTGCAACAGCAAACACAAGGTACATTGTAATGTACTGAAGGTGGAACACTAGGAATGTCAGTATCTTGGTCAGTACATCAATTTGTTCCAAAAAGACCGTTTTTACTAATTAACCTGGAAGTATGATCGTGGCAAGGGCAGGATTTGGTCAGGATTAATTAGGAAGTGCTGGTGTTTGAGGACCTGTTCTGGAAGGCACCTCCTGTCCCCATGATGGATGGGGAGGGGGTGATGGGAAAGACAAATGGTAGAACTCTGGTACTAATAATAGGCCTGGAGTAAAAGGTTCTGAGTGTCTGATGACAGTGACATACAGCTGTGGCTGAGCCTGTCTGGATCATGTCCCTGGGCTGTGTTTGGCCTCTGGGGCTGCCAGAGCTCAGGCTCTGCTCTGTGTGCTGCAGAGCTCCTGCCAGTGTCTCCTTCCTGCAGAGCCCCAGCAGCCTCCAGCTCTGCTGGAGAGCAAATGGGGGGCTGTCCCTCAAAGTCTTCTCGTGGCTTCATCTTGGACAATTCCCTGGGGATGATGCTCTGCCAGGGGCTGCAGGTTCTGGCTTTTGCTGGTGCCACGGGGGGTGTGCTGCAGTCTGAGGGGAGAGCTCCCTTCCCTGCCTGAGCTTTGGCTCTTTGACATCCCACCTGCACAGAAATGTTGTCCTATGCCCAGCAGCTGCTGCGAGCCATCTCAGGAACAAGGAAGCAGTGCCAGAAGACAGAGGTAACAATTTCACTGCAGCCAATTTCAGGAGTTCAGGGTTCCTGGGCAGCTTTGAACAGTTCTTGCAGCAACTTCAGTGCCAGTGGGCCAGTCAGAGGGGTGCTGGATCCAATCTTGTGCTTGTGTTGGTGATGCAGATGAAGAAAATTCGAAGAATTTTTCCTTTTATAAAGTTGGGGGTAAATCCAGATGAGAATGAGGCAGCTGTTGAGAAGTATCAGTGTCCATAGCACTGCTAATGCTGGCTTTGACCCTAAGGGGCTAAGGGTCATGGTTTAAGTTGCCATGCCCCAGGTGGCAACTCAGCCCCACACAGCCACCCTCTGGGATCTCCCTGGGGTGGGGAGAGAACTGGGAGAGAAAAAGTGAGAAAGCTCATGAATTGAGATAAGGATGGTTTAGTAGGGAAAGCCAAAACCACACACACAAACAAAGCAAAGTAAGATGATGATGTGGCTGGTACACTGGCTTACCAAAGGATTGGTTAATGCATTGGAGAGGTCAGGGGGAAGGTGCAATGTAAGGACAGGGTGTGGCAGCCTTTATGTTCTATTTGAACTAAACTAAACTAACTAACTAAAATTAAAAAAATATATAAATTTCCTTGGGTAACTTGGGAGACAAAATGAGGGGAGGTACTCTGGGTGGTACAGGAGCTCTGAAGTGGTGGGTGAGGCTGCTGCTGCTCTGGGACCAGTAACTGCAGCTCTGCTTGTGCTGCTCCCATGCTGAATATGTCCCTTTTTTCTCTAGGTGAAATGCCCTGCTTCCAGATCCAAAATTCACAAAGGTAGGCCTGGAAGTTGTGCTGCTGTTTATGCTCAGATGCGGAGCTGCTTGGAGAAGCCTCATTTAGAATTTGAAATACATCAAAACCTTTGACAATCCCAAAATATGCCAACTCTTTAGGCAGTTCCCCTTGAATGGGTTCTATTACTCCTTGGTGGAGTCTGGCTGCAGCCTCCCAGGGCAGCTGAGGACCTTTGATTTCACACTGTGTTTAAAAATCCTAAAAACCCTTTGCTGCCAGCTCCCAGAATCCCAAGGCACCTGAGAACAGTGCTGCTGCACATTGAATCCAGCAGCTTAAAGGAGATTTTGAGGAATAAATGCATCCTGCAGAGAAGAGCGTGTTCCTCCCAGCCCACTCACTTCTGTTGGGCTGAGATGTGCTGCTGAGACACCGATCTGGGGATGGCACTTCCCAGGGAGGAGGGAGGGGGAGCAGCCAGGTTCTCATCTGCAATTAGACAAGAGCCAATTGTGGTGCTGAAATTGGCACTGCTGACGTCAGCTGATCTGTGCCTTGTTTGACTCCAGCATTGGAGAGTGAGTGCTTGGGAATGGTTTGGAGCAGACTCCAACCTGGATTGTGTGTGAGACACTTGGGAGTTATTTCCCACTTTGGGGTGGGGGAAGGTGCTGAAGAAGGAAGGCTCAAGAAGCTGTTGGATGTGGCAGATGGAGCCTGCAAGCTCTGACATGTGGGCACACTCTGAGCCTGGCCTGGCTGGGCAGTGGCATCAGAGCCATTTGTCACTGGTAGGATTGCTCTGGACCTGCACACCCATCTGAGGTGGATCTGGGGCTTGCACGTGGCCTCTGTCTCAGAAGTGCTGAGCATTTGGCAGTGTTTACATGGGAAAAACTTGATCTTGTACTGAAATAGCAGCTTCAGTGATGTAGCAGCACATTTGAGGCAAGCAGAGGGTGAGGCTGGTGAGGACAGGTGGGCTCAGCCTTTCTGGGGAAGGAGGGTGAAATATCTTTGGAAAAAATAGCATTGAGTGCCAGGATCACAAGAAAACAAAACTCCTTGCCCTTCAGAGGCCATGAGGGAGGCAGGAGAGGCTTGGTTTCAGGGTCAGGCAGATGCCCTGTGGGAACACCTCGGTGTTTATTTGTTTCTTAGCCAGATCAGGACTCAGGTTTCCAAGGTGAACGTAATGTGAGTGGAACGTACCTGCAGGACAGGAGGGACCTTGGAACCTCCCCTCCCATCCTGGCTCTGAAAACCTTTTCCCTCAATGCACTGCTGAGACTCTTTTGCTCTTTTCATCTATTTTATGCCTCCATAGGAAGCAAAGCTGCTGTTTGCCCTACTCGGGAACTGAGCAGAGGCCAGATACTGCTCTCGAGTAGTGTCCTGCTGCCAGGCTTGGCTGGGCAGCACCTTGGTTTGTCTCCAGCATCTCTTGCTGCTTTGACATCACCATCCTGGCCTGAGGCAGGGTGAAGAGCCAGGTTCTGCACTTGAAACAGGGTGAATGAGGGAGAGGTGCTGGAAGTTGTTGCAGAGCTCTGAGCCAGGGCAGCAGCCACTGCAGTTCCCGAGTTCCCTTCTCATATCCATTGGCACATTGTGGGGGGTTTGTGTGACAGGTCTTGGGTTTGGAGTCAGAAGGCTCGGGGTTAGGCCAGTGGCTTTAAGACTGGGGAGGCATTGAAGATGTGAGGGGATGGCTGAATACTCTAAAAGGTGGACATGTCCCATGGTTGGGCTGTCTGGGGTTTGGTCACCCCACTGCACACTTGGGGCCAGGGCCGTTGACGATCACCTAAAGAGGAGTTTTGGTTGTGCTTGGCCACCACTTGACATTCACCAGTGCCAGAAGTTCTGATGTGCAGTGCAGTGCACTCAGCTCTGGAGCCCAGTTCTGTTGGGGAGTGAGTGACTAAGTAGGGAATTTGGCCAGGAAAACTAACAAGATTTCTCTCTGGCAGGAAAATTGAAGCCCCCTTTTCTCAAAGTTGAAGACCAGAGCAGGTAAATTCTAAATATCCTACTCTAAAACCTTGGGGTCTCTCCTTTACTGGTTTCATTCCCAGGGACTGTTGTGCCCATGAGGCAGAGTCTGGCTTCTGTGCAGACCCTGTTCCACACTGGGAAGTTGACTCTCTCCTAGAGGGAGGCAGATGGAGTATAGAGAAACAATCCAGGTGTCTTGTGTGTCAGGGAGAAAAGAGGTGTTAAACGAGACTTGACAGCAGTTTGCTTCCTTGCTCAGTTTCCGTGTGTGATCCTCAGCAGGTCACTTAATCCACCCAAGCCCTCGGCAGTGAGGAGTGAGATTGAAGCACAGGAGGTCAGGGCCTGTAACGTGATGACAGCCTTGGGCACAGGGGACCTGATCCCTGTGGTGTTTCTGAGGAGTCTGTAACTCTACCAGCATCCACAGGGCAAATTGATTATTCCAAAGGCAACATTTAAGGCATCTCAATTAAGAGTCAAACATTGGGGTTTACATGCTGGATGCAATGAAATGTGAGGGGAGAGATGTGGCCTGGGAATCAAAACCCTCCTGTGCTGTGGGGTGGCTGGAAATACTGCACTGCTCTGCCCTGGGGTAAAAGGTGGAATTTGGGCTGAGCAGGCAAACTTGCCTTCTGCCCAAAACATGCCCCATTGGGACTGTTACTGGGAACTGGGTTTAACACTTTCAGTGAGAAATGGGAACTCTGGCAGAGCCACAGGAGAGCACTGAGCAGCATCTCACCATAAATGAGGTGGCACCTTGAGCCCTTCCAGGAGGGAATTATGGACAGCTCTGAAGCCTTGCCAGCACTGCCATGAGTCTGATGTCCTGATCTGCTGCTTTCAGGCAATTCCGGCCCTTCCATCACCAGTTCCAAAGCTTTCCTGACCTCAACTTCTTGGCACCCAAAAGCTCCAGCCCGTTTGAGCCTCTGAAAAGCCTCTCCAATTCCTGCCAAGCCAGGTAGGCTGTAGCTCCTTCTGTGCAAGTGTTTAACCCCACTCCTGCTCACTGCTGGTTCCTGGGATCTGGGAACCACCTGCCCTTGGCCATGGGCACCAGGAGCCCTGTGCTGGGTCCCTGGTGGCCCTGCCAGGCAGGGTGACCCCCGTGCTGTCCCTTGCAGGGGTGCTGAGGGCTGTGCCCTGCACAGCACACACATCACCGTGCCCAGGAAAAGGAGGGGCTTTTGTGAGTGCTGCCAGGAGACCTTTGAAGAGCTGCAGAAGGTAAAGGTTCCCCTGGGACTTGGTTCCTTGCAAGAGTTATGGGGGGCACTCAGAGGCTTTGTTAATCATGTCATGCCTGTTTGTACTATGAACTCCTTTGGGAGGAATTGCTGTATCCAGCAGGGTCTGCCTGTGAAATGGGAACATGGCATATCTGTGTGCCCATGCCAGGTCAGAGCATGGTGGGTTTGAAGGTTGGAGCACAACATGCTCCTCTCTTGGGGTGCAAGAGCCTCAAGGATCATCCTGCCACATGACCCATAAGGTGAAGAGGCTGTTCCATGGCAGCCATGGGGCACAGGTGGATTGAAAAGGTGGGAGGAGGTTTTTTATCTCCTGGAAGGTGCCAAGCAAGGGGGCTTTCAGAGCCCAGCTGTTAGTGCCAGACAGTGGTGGTGGGGTCTATTTCCTGCTGCTGGGGAGGCTGTGGGCTGCTCTTGGATCCAGACACAGCTTCCTCATCAGCAGGGAACAGGGCACTCTGTGTGCTCCCAAACCTGCCAGACATTGCCTCTGTCCCTTTGCCCTCTGGTCTGTTAGGCTCTGGGAAGTGCCTGTTACTGCAAATTCCCCTTCTGGCAGAGCTTGAAGTGTTGTTAAATAAAAGGCCTGTGCCACCTTCCAGCATCTCCAGAGCCCCCAGCACCAGCGCTTTGCCCAGGACAGCTCCCAGTACATCCCTGTGGATCGTGTCATCTCCCAGCTCACCAACAGCTTTGAGGAGTGGTCAGCCAGGTAAGTCTGGGAATCTGGGAGCTCCCGGAGCCCAAAGCCAGCAGGTGCTGCATGGCACATTCATGGGATGGATCCCTCTGCCTCGGAGTCGGAGGCTGAAGCAGGACCAACTTGGCACCTGCTGGGCAAAGCTTAGACAAACTGTGGGAGATGTTCCTGCATTCCCATGGGTTTCCTCCTTCAGAGAGCTCCCCATGGACTCCTGCTGCTCCTGCTCTAAACTAGAAAGGGCAGCTGAGCCCACCTCTTCTGTCCCTGTGTCTTACTCAAACTCTGCTGCTCTGTACCCGCCCTGTGCCTGGGCACTGGGCTGAGGCGGCTGAGAACTCTTGTGCTGCCCATCTCTGCCAGGAGCAGAGTCATTCTGAGCCTCATCAGGCTAGAAGTGCTTCCCTGCTCCTGAGCAAGGGCTGCAAACACTCTGCACTGCAGGAGAGGCCCTTTCTCCCTGGGGAGGGGGATGTTGCTGGGGCTGGGTGAGCATTAACTGATGGTTCCTCTCAGGGTGCCGTGGTCCTGCCTGGCAGATGAACGTGTAATGCCTCAAGCACACAGCACTGGAGGAGTCGAGCTGCTGCCAGCAGAGCTGGGAAAGGAAGGGGAGCAGCCTGAGCAGGGTGCTGTGGAACTGGTAACAGATCCAGAGCTGGATCATGGCCTGAAGACCAAGGGATGTTCCCCCTGCCTTCCCAGGGAGAGGGTCAGAGATGCCAGAGGAGGAGGGGGCTTGTCAAAGCACAGCTCCCTGCAGCTGCCCGGGGCAGCAGGGCTCAGCACAGGGGTCTGTGCTGCCCATGGCACCATGGGGGAGGCTGGGCTGGGGGCTTCAAATTCAGGCCTGGCTCTTGAGCTGGGCTGGGGGCCTCGTACAGCACCCACTCCTGTCAGAGAGGCAATGGTTTCTTCATCTGAACCTCATACACAGGCTGGGTCTGTCAGCCACCCTCTCCAAGCACAGCCTGCCTCCAGGAAGCGCCAGCTGTGCTCCAGACAGAGCTCCCAGGTGGGCAAGAGGCCCAGGCTGGAGCTGGGTTTTGGCCTCTCCCCTGCGGGTGAGCAGACGGAGCTGCTGGGTGGTGGGATGGGGGCACAGGGGGCAGGGCAGGTGTCTGAGCCAGGCCTGCCCCTGGGCACAGAGCTCTCCAAGAGACCTCACAGCTCCCTTGCTTTGGATCTGTGCCTGTGTGAGAGCCCTGGGGACCCTGTATGCCAGCCGGGATCCCCGGCAGCTGTGGCTGCAGGTTTTGATCCTGGGGTTGTCACTGACAGCGAGCATGGCTGGAGCAGGGACAGATCCCACGGGAAGCAGCGAGGAGGGGATGGTGACAACACACCCAGGAATGGGAACAGGCCTGGTCTGGAGAGCACAGCCAGCAGGACCAGCTGCCCTGCTGGCTGCCTGCCCTGTCCCTCAGTGCCCGTGGCTGAAGGCAGATGTTGCTGCTCACTCTGTGTCAGGGCAGCAGAAGAAGCAGCCCCTGGAGCTCCCGACGTCCCCAGGCAGGGCACAGAGCGGGCACAGAGCTCCGGCCTCCTTCCCCCTGCTCCCCAGAGCCCAGAGGCTGCTCACGGCTTCAGCAGGAGCTCCTCGCAGTCAGACTGGGATGTGCAGCTGCTCTCCAGCCCCACGAGTGTCCAGGACCACAGGATTCCGGCTGTGGATGGGAACTTGGTGCAGCAGACACGGGTCAGTGTGAGGGACAGCGGGTACGAGTCTCAGCTCTGCTCGGTGGTGAAGTCAGAAGTGGCCTGGGCAGGCCAAGAGGACAAGAACTGCAGGAACTGCTGCACAGACACCACAGGAGCCTCTTTCCCCATGTTTGGGACGTTTGGCAGCTAGAACCACCTCCAGGCTGCTCTCTGGACCCTTTGTGGGAGCTGACAGGGGAGTGGGAGGGATTTACCAAGGCACCCTCTGTGTCAGCACCAGGAGCCACATCCAGGAGTGAGGACAGTGCCAGCAGCCTGGGCAGCTCTCCCGGTGGGATTTGATGGAGATGCAGTGCCTTTGCTGTCCTTGGCTGTGATCTTCCCTCCTCTCTGCTGGCCATGTTTAGAGCCAGCAGCTTCCTCTAAGTCTTCACAGGCTGCTGCCACAGTGGTGCCTCGTCAGGTCTCTCTTCAATGGCAATGTGCTCTTTGCCCTTCCAGAGGGAGAGCAGAGCCTGTTCTTCCTTTCACGTGGTCCCCAGAGCTGCAAAGACTTAGGGGAGGAGGGTCATGGGGATGAGATTTGTGCTCCTCGTGTGGTCTGGGGGTTGTCCTTGAATATTTTCAGGTGGTTTTAACTTGCTTGGGGTGTTTCTTTTATGAACTTCTGAACTTTGAAATAAAATGGAGGGATGAGATCCTGCTCTGCCTTCCTCTGTGGGTGGAACGTGTCTGGGGGCAGGAGCAGAGCACTAGGGCATGGGTGAAGGAAGCTTTGCTGGAAGGGGTCTGTGGGCAATGGGTACCATGATGAAGGGGGGGCACAGAGGTTTGTCCAGCCCCAGAACACCACCCCGTCTGGGCTTTGCCTGAGGCCTGGGGGCAGCAGGCCCTGGGAAGCTGTTGTTACCCAGTGCAGGGGTGGTGCCCTTGGCCTGTGTGACCAGAGCTCCAGGGCAACCCCTGTGAGACTGGGATACCTCCTGGTAGTGAGCTGACCTGGGAGATTAGCAGTTGTCTTTCACCAAGCCTGGCCCTTCCAGGGAGGGGAGAGGCGCCCCCAGGTGCTACCTGCCCTCTCCTCATGCTGACCAGTGACTTACACCATGCAGTCCCTGGGCTGGGGGGACTGAAGCAGCTGCTTCATGGCCCCTTGGGGCCCTGTAGGCTTTGGCTCAGGTGTTCAGGCTGGACATACAGAATCTTGGAATGGTTTGGGTTGGAAGGGACCCTAAAGGACATCCAGTTCCACCCCCTTCCCGGGGCAGGGACACCTCCCACTAGAACAGCTGTTTCCTGGGGCAGGGTGGAGATCCATGCTGGCTGAGCACCTCTTTGGCCTTGGGATGCTGAGGACCACCAGAAGGGCACTGGGATGGACTGTCCCCCTCGGGCTGGCAGCCTCAGAGCTCCTGAGGAGCCAAACAGGTGCTGGATCATCTCTGCTGCACCTGATGCTGTAGTTCCTCCCCTCACTACATCGAGGAAGAGGAAGGTCCAAGGGCAGTAGGTCCCAGTTTGGAAGCTCTGCCTGCTCCATGCTGATCTGCCTCAAAAGGACCATTGCCAGCCAGGAACCCCTTGAGAATGGCTGAGCAGGTGCTTCCTGGAACCTGTTCCTGTGCAGCCCCCAGAGCCCCCCGGGGATATGTCCCTGTGTGTGAGTCCATTGCACGGCCTGGGGGGAGCTTTGAGCCCCCCAGTCTGAGCATGGCCCTCAGCACATCCTCTGCTCAAACCAGGCTGAGATGCAGCTGCCTTTCAGGTTTTGGTTCCTGACACCTCTGCCAGTGCTGGGGGTAATGGGCTGAGCTGCAGAGGGACTTGTTGGAGTGGTAACATAAAATAGGCCAAAAAGTTCCAAAAAGGTTGTCCTGGAGGAGAGTGAGGGATGTGAACTGGGAGTTCAGGGCCCCCGGTTTACTCTTTTGAGGGAGGTCCAGGACATTCCCAAGGCAACCGACCTCTGGGATGAGCTGGGGCCATGAAGCATCTGCATTGTCCCCTCTCTGGACCACGTGGTGACTCAGCTGAGCCCTTGTCCCCTCAGACACAGGCAGAGATTGCCCATCGCCCTCCACAGGGAGCCCGAGCACCTGCCCAAGGATGGCCCCGGGCACCTCCAGCAGGAAGAGCCGGGGCTGGTGCTCTCCAGGTCTGTGTCCCACCTCAGTCCTGAGGGAATAATCCCCACTCTGTGATGGTTGGTGCATCCATCACCTGAGGCTGGAGCCCCTGTGCCCTCCAGGAAAGCCCCTTATGGGGGTGCCTGTGGCTGTGCTGCCTCCCCCATGAGCTGTGTCACCCTCCATGCTGCTCTCCCCCACTCCTACTGCAATAAAACAGGAATTTACTGGGGCTTGTCTCCCTAAAATTGTTCCATTATCGCCAGGAGGGGACACAGCCTTGCAGCTCCCCTAAAATCAGAGCAGAAAAGCATTTCTGGTTCTGGTGCTTCCTGAGGATGGGGACCCCATAGAACCCTTGGGTGACACCACCCACCCACTGGGGATGGTCCAAAATCGCCCCACGTCCCCAGGGCTGTGAGCACCAGCACTCCCTGCTTTCAGCACCGTCCCCTTGGAACCCTCAGCTCCATCCACAGCCGGGCTCCCACAGGCAGCACCAGCCCTGGCACCAGGCAGGGGCTCAGTTCCAGCGGGGGGGTGGTGCTGGTTGGGGGCTTCAATCGCAGCTGGGGGGGCTCTGAATTATAGTGTGGGTCCTGGTACTGGTGGGAAGCACCAGGATAATCTGTAGGAGCTCTGGGACTGGCTGGGAACCAGCTGGGGACTGGGAACCAGCTGAGGAGAGCACGGTACAAGCTGAGGGCCTCCTGTCCCAGCTGGAGGCCCTGTACTGGCTGGGGAGCCTGGTACTGGTGTTGGGACTGGCTGGAGGGGCTGCTACTGGTGTGGGGGTCCTGCACTGCCTCGGGGGGTGGGGGGCAGCAGTGGCTGAGGGGATTCGATTCTGTCTCGAGGTTCCAGACCTCGGGAGGTCCAGTATTGACTGGGGAGTTCTCGTACTGGGTGAGGGGAGGGGGGTCTGATCCTGGCTGGCACTGGCTGCTCCACTCCAGTCCCTGCTGATGCGAGGTGCCCAGCACCGGCCCGGGGCTCCGGTACCATTCCGGGGGGTGACGCGACCGGGAGCTCCGGTACCGGCCGGGGGTTGCTGCCGGCCCGGGGGTGATGCCAGCGGGGCTCCGGTGCTGCAGTGCCGCGGGTGCCAGCGGCGCTGCGACAGCCGGGGCGGGGAGGGTGGAAGGGGCCGGTACCGGGGGCGGCGGGGCCGGGCGGGGCGGGGCGGGCCCGGGGCGGCGCTGCCGGTGCCGCTGCCGGCGCTGCCGGTGCCGGTGCCGGTCCGGTCCGGCGGGCCCGGGGCCGCGTGCGGGCGGGGCGGGGGCGGCGCTGCCGGCCCGGCCCGGGGCGGGGGGGCCGGACGGGACGGTGACGGTCCCCGGCGCGGCGGGCCCGGCGCGGCCGCTGGCGGAGCATGAGGGAGCCATGAGCCCGCTGCGGGGGTGGCTGCTGGCCGCGCTGCTCTCGCTCGCCCCGCGGGCAGGTAGGTCCGGACCCGCTCCCGCTCCGGCATCGCCCCGGTACCGGCCCCGCTCCCGGCCCCGCTCCCGGCCCCGCATCGCGCCCGCCGCGCTCCCGGCCCCGCATCGCCCCGCTCCGCTCCCGGCCCCGCCGCCGCCGCTGCGGCTTTTTCGCTGCATCGACACATTTTTCCGCAGCGCCGCCCCGCAGAGCCCCGGGAGGGGCCGGGCCCGCGATCCCCCCGCACCTGCCCGGCCCCGGCCCCGCAGCCCCGGCTCCGCACCTGCCCCGGCCCCGCACCGGCCCCTCAGCCCCGCGTCCCCCCCCGGCCCCGGCCCCCCACCTGCTCCGGCCCCCCGCCCTCCACCGCGCCGTCCCCGCAGCCCCCGCCGTGTTTCCTCTCCGGAGGTGGCCGCATAGCAGCCACCCGTGTCCCGTTCAGGTTGTGTCCCCATCTCGGCTCCCCCGTTCCCTGCATGTCCCATAGATGTCCTCGTAGCAGCCCTCCACGTCCCCTTGGGTTGTGTCCCCATAGCGGCCGCCCCCCGTGTCCCCTGGCTGTCACCTCCAAAGGTGTCCCTGCACCAGTCCTGCTGTCCCCTCGTTGTCCCCTCTAGGGGGGGGTGTCCCCATACCAGTCTTCCATCTCCCATTCGGTGGTGTCCCCATCCCGGCCCTCTCTGTCCCCTGGGTGTCCCCTCTGAGATGTGTCCCCATTCCAGCCCCCCCTTTTCCCTGCATGTCCCCTCCAGAATATGCTGCCCCCGCCCAAACGTTTCCTCCAGGTGTGATGGCGTTTCTGAACCCCCTCTGCCCTGCATGGTCCCCTCTGGGATGCATCACTTTATCAGCCAGCTATGTCCCCTGTGTGTCCCCTCCAGGACATGCAATGTATCTGAGACCTCCTGAGCTTCCCCCCAGATGTATTCCCCTGCTGGTCACCCCCATCCCCTGGGCATCCCTCCCAGCCCGTGTTTGCTGGGTGTCCCCTCCCGGGCACACCAGCGTGCCTGGATGTTCCCCAGCTGTACATCCTGGGACAATCCCTGTACCCACCCTCCCTGTTCCCTGGGCATCCCATCCAGGACACGAGTGTCCTCTTCTGGATGCCACACTTGGGCCACCCCCTGAGCATGTTCACCAACTCTGTCCCCTTGTGTTCCCACCCCTGCGTGTTCCCATCTCCCTGTTCCTCCTCGTCCCCAGCCCTCCACGTCCCCTTGTCCCCAGCCCCTGTGTCTCCATCCCTTCTCCTCCCCAGGCCCCCAGCCCTCCCAGGATGCCCACGACCCTGTCCCCTGTCCCGCAGGTGCTGCCGCGCAGGCCGGAGCTCTGCCGCGGAGGCTCCCGCGGGCCGCATGGCAGGAAGGGCGGGTGGTCTCCCAAATCACCCACCCCAGCAGGCTGGTGGGGCAGAGCTCGGGTGGAGAAGTCCCAAAGCATCAGTTGGACACCAGGGTCAGGCATGAGCCTGGAGGAGGAGGAGGAGGAGGTGAAGGACCCGTAAGTGAGCGACAGCCCCCAATCCGCTCCCTTCCCGGGGTCCCTGGCAGGTGGCAGGTCCAGGTCCCCAGGCAGCCACCGTCGCTGGCCCAGCCACACCCCAGCGTGTGCGCGGTGCCGGCAACCCGAACTGGAGCCCTCGTCCCCCAGGGACCATCCCGCTGCCATGCTGCCCGGAGGGACACTGAGTTGTGCCGAAAAATCCCGTTAAATCTGGGAACCAGCGGCGCGCGGGTGTTGGGAGAGATGAAACGGGAGCGGGCAGGTGGCGAACAGGGCTCCCACAGGAACGGACTCGTGCATCCGGCAAGGACGGATTGAGGCCGCGCTATGGGAGCGGCCCCCGTGTCCCCCCCAGCGCTGCTCCCCAGAGCACCCCCATGGGTGACCATGGCTCCATGGGGTGACCTTCACCCCATCGCTGGCTGTCCCGGCGTTTCGGGGAGCAGCACACGCGCCCCATCCGGCACGGGGGAGTTGCGGTGTTGGCAGCCGCGGGGGCCGGCGCCCATCGATCCCGTCCGCGCCGGATAAAGGCGAGATGAGGAGCTGCTCTCGCCGCAGAGGTGATTTACACCCGGCGTCGAGTGAAACCGCCGGAGCCGGGAAGCGCCGGCAGCCGCCGCGCTGGCGAGGGGCCAGGGAGATGTTAAGCTACGGTGTCGCGATGGGAGGGAGCGGCGGAGATCCTGGGGAATTCGGGGCTGGGCCCGGCGGCAGAGCCCTCTCCGGCAGTGCTGCCGGACCCCAGGGATGCGGTTGGGGCCCGGGACATCTCCTCCCCGTGATGACAGACGGCTCCTCATCCCTGTGTCCTCATCCTGAGCTGCGCCGGGTGACCAGCAAGGGGACAGGGAATGTCAGGAAGGGTTTGGCTTTTCTGCCGTTTCCCCGTGTGAAGCACCGGTGCCGGGCTCTCTCTTACCCGTGCGCCGAGTTTGCGGGGTCTGAGGCCGCGCCGCAGCGCTCGGCTCCCGCTGCCGGCGGCAGGAATCAGGAATTAGGTCAGGAGCGGCGGCGCCGCAGGGCGGGAGAAGCGGCGGCTCGGCTGGGCTGGGCCCAGCGCCGGGGGGACCCTCCGGCACCCCCACCCCAGCACGGCACCCGCGGAGGGGGCGGTGGGACGCAGGTGCCATCCCAGCGCTCCAGGGGTGATGGGTTAAAAAAAAACCACGGTTTTTCTTCATGCTGAATTTTTCGGTTAAAAAAAAAAAAAGAGCGCATCTTCACAGGCTGCGTATTTGGGTTGGGGTTTTAATTATTGTTTTAGGTATGAATTTTTTTGGGGTCTGACGGCTTTGGCTGTCCTGCAGGGGCTGCACCTGGCACAGGTGAGCTTCATGGTGCGTGCCTTCGGCTCAGCCTTCACCCTCGATCTCCGGCTGAACCAGTGAGTGACCCGGGGGTCCTGGCAGGGGAGCCACCATGGGGCTGCTGGTGGCCCCCGGGAGGAGGGGAGGAGCTGGGGGTGCTCGGGGATGGGGGAGTTGTGCAGAACAGTGGGGGCTGAGCCGAGGGGGGTGGAGCAGAGGAGAGAGAGACCCATGGGATGCCAGCGCCCTCCCAAACTAAGGGGTCCCATGCCGAGGTGATTCCTTGTATATGGATAGTGGGTGGTCCCCCGCACCGGGGTGGTGCCCTGCACATGGATCGTTTCTGTCTTCTCCCTCTTCCTCCTCTTCCTCTCCACCCCACGGCCTCTCACCCCCCACCTGCTCCCGGCAGCCACCTCCTCGCCTCCCACTACGTGGAGCGGCACGTCGGCGCGGGCAGCAACAGCAGCCACAGCACGGTAAGATGTGTGCCATGCTGTGCCAAACCACGCCGTGCCGTGCTGTGCCAAACTACGCCATGCTGTGCCATGCCATGCTGTGCCATACTGTGCCAGTGCAGGGGTTGTGGTGGCCAGTTCATAAATCCCACAAAAGCCCAGGAATGGTCCCCAACAGCTCAGCATCCGCCACCCGCTGCCCCTGGGTGCCCAGCCCCTGCCTGGGCGGTGCTGCCGTGGTGCTGGGGGATGCTCCTCGAGCGGGGGATCCCTGCGTGCTGTAGGCACCAGGCACACCCTGGGGATGCCTGGCAGTGAACCCCAGAGCCCCGAGCCTGGTGCGGCCCCTGGGGGTGCGGGGCAGGGCGGGACCCGAGGCTCAGCCCGTCCCCACTCCGCAGGGCGCAGGGGAGCACTGCTACTACCAGGGCCGGATCCGGGGGCAGCCCCGCTCCTTCGCCGCTCTCTCCAGCTGCCAGGGCCTGCGGTGAGTACCCCACTGCCCACGGGGTGGCCGGGGGCTGCACCCCTCTGCACCCCGACACGCCAACCTCTGTTTGCAGCGGGGTCTTCTCGGACGGCCGAGCCACGTACCTGATCGAGCCCCAGGCGGGCGCCGAGCACGGGCAGGTGAGCGGTGGCACTGCCATGAGCCCTCCTGAGCACCCCAAGGCAGATTTATGGGTCTGGCTGTGGCTTGGGGACGGCCATGGGGACACGGGGGCATGGCACTCGCCCCCTCCCACGCACGGCAGTGACACACTCTCCCGTGGCAGGGCCTTCGACCTCACATCGTGCAGCGCGTCCCCAGCTGCCCCCGACTGGGTGAGCCTCACAAAGCTGTTCCTGGGGGTTTGTGGCGGTGGCCTCAGTGGCTCTGTGTCCTGGTGTCCCACCACCTCTGTCCCTTCTCTCCAGGCTGCCTCTTCCCCGCGCTGAGCCAGCGTGTCCCAGGTGGGATACCAAAGCTGCGGCGGAGGCGGCAGGTTAGTGGGGACAACGGGGTACACAGGGCAGGGGACAGAGGACATGGGCAGGGGACAAGTGTGCTTGACCCTGGTTGATTTCTGCCGGTTGGCTGCGGGTGCAGCCAGGCTCAGCCGTGGGTTCTAGGGTCGTGTTTGCAGAGTGCTGTTCCTGCCTGGGCTCAGGGATGTGCAGGGGACCCACTGGAAAACTGGTGGGGCTGCATCCCAAGACCACACAGTGGCTGTCCCCAGTCCCTGTATCCCAAACATCCCTGGAGGAATCAGGAGCCCCAGCCGGGTGCCGGTGCCAGCTCAGCCGCGGGTTCTCTCTGCAGGTCCGCCGAGCCCAGCACACGGTGCACAGCGAGACCAAGTACATCGAGCTGGCCGTGGTGAATGACCATCAGCTGGTGAGGGGGGGGTTCCCGGGGCTGGCGGGGCGGTGAGGGGTCGGGCTGGCCCCTCAGTCCCACCTGGCCCCTGGTGTGCCCCCAGTTCCTGCAGCTCCGCAAGTCCGTGGTTCTCACCAGCAACTTTGCCAAGTCCGTGGTCAACCTGGCTGACATGGTGAGGGGGGCGTCTCTGGAAGGAATTTGTCCCTGGGAGGGTTAATCCCTGGCATCTGATGGGTTTGTCCCTTGGGGACTTCATTCCCCTTCATTCCCAAGGGATTTATCCCCAGTGGGCTTATTCCTGGAGAGAGGGTTTATCCCACATCCTGGTGGGTTTGTCCCTGGAGGGTTATCCTTGAGGAGACTGTTCCCAACAGCTGGTGGATTTGTTCCCAGGGAGTTTGTCCCTAGTTCCTGGTGGTTCGTCCCGGGAGGTTGGTTCTCAGCTCCTGCTGGGGTTGGTCCCTTGTGAGTTTGGTCCCAGGGAGTTTGTCCCACTCTTGTTACTCGTTTCTTTTCTTTGCCACTTTATGGTTTTGTCCCTGGGGAATTGTCCCTGGTGACTGATGTGTGTGCCCAGCTCCTGAAGTTGTCCACAGGGCTTTATCCTCAGTAGCTGGTGGGTTTGTCCCTGGGAGGGGTCGCGTTCCCTTTGTCCCCACAGATCTACAAGGAGCAGCTCAACACCCGAATCGTGCTGGTGGCCATGGAGACATGGGCGGCCGAGGACCGGATCCGGGTGGGACAAGACTCCCTGGAGACCCTAAACGAGTTTGTGAAGTACCGGCGCGAGGGGCTGGCAGAGCACAGTGACACCGTGCACCTCTTCTCGTGAGCGCTGTGGCCGAGTGTCCCCCCGGGGCCGGGGACCAGGTCCCCCGTCCCCACCATCCTCTTCCTCGCAGGGGTCGGACGTTCCAGAGCAGCCGCAGCGGCACCGCCTTTGTCGGGGGCATCTGCTCCCCTGCCCGCGCCGGCGGCGTCAACGAGGTGGGTGCGAGGGGCAGGGGGGACACGGGGGGGCTGGGGACAGGGCCGAGTGTCCCTGCGGTGACACCGCGTCCCTCCTGCGCAGTACGGCAACGTGGCGGCCATGGCGGTGACACTGGCACAGACACTGGGGCAGAACGTGGGCATGATGTGGAACAAGCACCGCTCGGCCGCAGGTACCCAGCTCCGCGGGGCCGTGGGGACCATGGGGACACGCCGCGGTGTCACCAGGCTGACGGAGGGACAATCAGCCCCCCCAGCCCTCTCCTCTCCCCCCAGGGGACTGCCGCTGTCCCGACGCGTGGCTGGGCTGTATCATGGAGGACACAGGGTGAGGGTCCGCTCGAGGTGGCACTGCCACATCCCCTGCCACACCTCGTGTCACCGCTGCGGGGACATCGCCGAGGGTCCTGCCCGGGTCCGGGTGTCTGGCAGTGCCTCCGGACAAGGGGAGGGTGTGACAGTGTGACAGTGACCCCCATGCCACAGGTACTACCTCCCACGGAAGTTCTCCCGCTGCAGCATCGATGAGTACAACCAGTTCCTGCAGGACGGCGGCGGCAGCTGCCTCTTCAACAAACCCCTGAAGGTACCGGCCCCCCGGCCCCTCTGGGGGTCACCGTGGGGGGCGAGGCTCTGGACGTGGCTTCCGGAGTCCCTCGTGGTGTCCCCAGCCCCTGCCACGGCCAAAGTGCTGGTGCTGAACTCCCAGGGGGGCAATTTGTGAGTGCTGCCGTTCCCCGGGGATGTGATGCCCTTTTCGGGGGGCTCAGGGGTCCCCAGCAGCTCTCGTGTGTGTGTGTGATGTTTCCCCCTCGGTCCCGGCAGCTCCTGGACCCTCCGGAGTGCGGCAATGGCTTTGTGGAGGCAGGCGAGGAGTGCGACTGCGGCTCGCTGGCGGTGAGCAGGGTCAGGGGGCTGCTCCCCCCGTTCTGGGGGGCTGCCAGGGGACTGATGGCCATGATTCCTTCTGCTGTCCTGGCAGGAATGTGCGAGGAGTGGGGGAAACTGCTGCAAGAAGTGCACCCTGACCCACGACGCCATGTGCAGCGATGGGCTCTGCTGCAAGGGCTGCAAGGTGCGGGGCTGGGAGCAGCCGGGGGGCTCACGGGGGCCGGGGTCCAGATGTGGATCCCGTGCGGTCCTGTCCCATTCCTGATGAGTTGGGTTTGTGCCCCGGGCAGTACGAGCCACGTGGTGTGTCCTGCCGGGAGGCTGTGAACGAGTGTGACATCCCTGAGACCTGCACCGGGGATTCCAGCCAGGTGAGTGGGGCGGGGGGACATGGTGGGGGGGACATGGTGGGACATGCTGTGGGGCCTTGTGGCATCACCCAACCTCTTTCCCCTGTCTCCACAGTGTCCCCCCAACCTCCACAAGCTGGATGGATATTTCTGTGAGAACGAGCAGGTGAGTTCAGCCCAGCCTGATGGGACACGGCCCTGGGGCTGGGCACATCTCCACAGGCCCCAGCATCGGGGCTTGTGCATGTTGGAAGTGCATTTGGAACTGTCCAAGGCCCCACTGCGATCCCACAAGGGCTTGGAGCAGCCTGGTCTGCTGGAAGGTGTCCCTGCCCATGGCAGGGGATGGAACTGAATGGGCTTTAAGGTCCCTTCCAACCCAAACGCAGCCACAGCTGAGCCCTGCACACACACGTGGGTGTGGGGTTGGGTTTTGGGGTGATTCGGGGGCCCTGATCCCCACTGCTGTCCCATCCCTGCACCACAGGGACCGAGGCAGTGGTCCTGGGACCAGGCACGGGGGGTGCGAGGGCTCATTGTCCCTGCAGCGCCTCCCTGCAGTGCATGTGTGCGAGCCCTTTCCAGCTTCATCATCCCTCCCCAGCCCCCTGACCCTCCTCCAGGACCCCTGACCCTCCTCCAGGACCCCTGACCCCTGTCCCCTCCCTGCAGGGTCGATGCTACGGCGGACGCTGCAAAACTCGGGACCGTCAGTGCAACGCGCTGTGGGGCCGCAGTGAGTGCTGGCCTGGGCGAGGGGGGACGCAGGGGATGACAAGCAGGTGACACTCGCTCTCTGCCAGGCTCGGCCGAGCGCTTCTGCTACGAGAAGCTGAACGTGGAGGGCACGGAACGGGGGAACTGCGGGCGCGAAGGCCTGGGCTGGCTGCAGTGCAACAAGCAGTGAGTGACCCCTGTCCCCGCGGCCCCTCCCGGTGCCACCTGCCACCCTGGTGACACCACCGCTGCCTTGAAGGGACGTCCTGTGCGGCTTCCTCCTCTGCGCCAACATCTCGGGGTCGCCGCGCCTGGGGGAGCTCAGCGGGGAGATCGCCACCACCACCTTCTACCACCAGAACCGCTACATGGACTGCAGGTAACGGTGCCACCGTGGGCACCGCCACGGCTCCAGCTCCCAGGGGTCTCGGCGTCACCCGCTGTGGCTGTCCTGGCACAGGGGCGGCCACGTGCAGCTGGTGGATGGCTCGGACCTGAGCTACGTGGAGGACGGGACGCCCTGCGGGCCCGGAATGCTCTGTCTCGACCGCAAATGCCTTCCAGCCACCGCCTTTAACTTCAGCTCCTGTCCTGGCAGCTGGGACGGGAAGATCTGCTTCGACCACGGGGTGAGAGGCGCGGCGGGGACAGGGGGACACCCGGGGAGTGTCACGGTGGCGGGTGGTGACGCCGTCCTGTCACAGGTTTGCAGCAACGAGGGGAAGTGCATCTGCCGGGCGGAGTGGACGGGGAAGGACTGCAGCGTCTACGACCCCATCCCTGAGCCGAAGCCGACGGGGGAGACGGAGCGATACAAGGGTCCGTGTGCCCGCGGGGGACACGGGCTCCCTGCTGTCCCCAGGCCACACAGGCTGGGCTGTCCCGCTCTGTCCCCAGCCACTCCGGGGCTCCAGAGTGTCCCCCCATCCTGGTGCCGCAGCTCAGCTGCGCATGGCTGGGTTTCCCACCCCCCCCACCCAGGTCCCCCACAGCCCTGAGTCATCCCTGGGGCTGTGTCCCCATGTCCCTGCATCCCGTCCCCACTGAGGTGTGTTCCTATGGCTGGGTTTGCCTCCCTCCCAAGGTCCCGCAGCACTGGGACTACCCTGGGGCTGTGTCCTGGTGTCCCCCTGTCCCCACTGACATGTTCCCTGTGGCTGGGTTTGTCTCCTTCCCGAGTCCCCATGGCACTGGGGCATCCCTGGGGCTATGTTCCCGCATCCCCATGTCCCCATGTCCCCTTCCCACTGACGTGTGACCCTGTCCCCTCCTCCCTGTCCCGTCTGTCACAGGTCCCAGTGGCACCAATATCATTATCGGCTCCATCGCGGGGGCCGTGCTGGTGGCTGCCATCGTCCTAGGGGGGACAGGCTGGGGATTTAAGTAAGCAGCCACCGCATGGCTCGTCCCCTCTGCTGCTGTCACCGGCCACGTCCCCTCTGCACACCGTCACCACGCCAGGGCCAGGCCGTGCCCTGCTGGGGCACTGCCAGTCCCCCCCAGCTGGGCGTCCCCTGCGATGTGGCCTCTGGTCCCCTTGGCCCTGCCTGGTCTCCTGACCCTGCCTGGTCCCTTGTCCCAGCCCCTGCCTGACCCCTGGTCCTGCCTGCCCTGCCTGCATGTGGCATTGGGGTGTCACTGTCACCCCGACCCGTGGCCGTGTCTGTCCCCAAGCATGGGGTGCTGGGGCGGGGGCTGTGTCGGTGGCCGCCCCGTGTGTGCTCCTGCCTGGCACTGGGACACTGCTGCTGCCTGTGGGCCCAGGGACACTGGGGTGGGGGGACGCACGAGCGGGGACAGCAGGGACACGGGGGTGGCACTAATGCTCCTCTCCTCTCCCCCTGCCACCCCCCCAAGGAACATCCGCCGAGGAAGGTACGACCCGGCGCAGCAGGGAGTGTAACCGTGTCCCCCCCATCGTGTCGTCACCGTCCCTGTCACCGTCACCGTCCGGCAGCCTGACGGCGTGGGAGCCCCCGGGCCCGTCTGTCCGTGTGCTGTGTGTCCGGCCGTGCTGTCTCCATCTCTGTGCCCCCACGGCTGAAGGGGAGCAGCGGCTGGGGGGGCCTGGCAGCAGCCCCCCCCCCCCGGTGCTGGCTCATTTCAGCTCAGTGTCCCCCCGTGTGTCACCCCCCTGTCACGGCCCCCCACTAAACGCACCCCACTTCTGTGTTGCAGGTCCGGGGGGGCCTGAGCGGGGCCGCTCTGCCCCACCCCCCAGCACCTCATTAACAGCAATTAAATGGGGCGGCGCTGCCGAGGGTCCAGCCGAGGAGGAGAGTGGGGGGGGGCAGCTGGGGCCGCTCCCCGGCCCCCCCGCACCGCCACGAATGTACGGGGACCCCCCGGCCCCCCCGGGCTGGCGGCGCTCGGCACTGAATGAATGGATGGATGGATGGATGGATGGATGGATGGATGGATGGATGGATGGATGAATAAACCCGAGGGGCCAGCGGGGAGCCCCGGCCCCACTGCCCCCTCTGCCCTCCAGCAGCATCTTCCAGCCAGGGGCCTGGGACCCCAAAAGGCAGGCCCGGGTACCCCAGGACAAGGCCAGTGTCCCCAGGACAAGGCCAGTAATACCCAGTACCAGGCCCCTTTCCCAGTTCAGGGCCTGGAGTCGTGTCCTCCACTCCCTCCCCCCCGGTGCCTGGGCTGGGTCCCACGGGGCCAAGTCCTGCACCCCCAGATGTGCCTCCCTGCCCCCCCAAAGCAGCTCAGCAGCCCCGTGTGGGGTTTGTCCCCTCAAATTCCCCGATCCCCCATGTCATGGCTGCACCCCCAAGCCATGGGACCCCGAAGTCACCAGTGGTGGGACATACACCCACGGGCTCTTCCTCAAGCCTTCCCCCACTTCTCCAGCTCGGGCGGGTGAACCCCGAACTGGTGACACTGGGGTTGGGGGGGACAGAAGGACCCCCCCGAGGGACCAGGGTGAGCCCTGGGCTGGGGACACCTAGGGCTGCCTGCTGGGTGGCACTTGTGACCCCAGCCCCAGGGCAGGCTTGTGGCACCTGTTCCCCCAGGCTGGGTGTCCCCCACACCCATGGCAGGGTGGGGGGAAGCATCACTCTCCCTGTGGCACAAATGTCACCCTGCATGGGGTGGCTCTACAGAGCCACCCAAATTACAGCACCATGGAGCACTGGGGGCCACACTGGTCCCTTCAACCACTGGTGACACTCAGCATGGAGGGGGGACATCCCTGGTGACACAACCCGGTGTGCGTGCATGTGTGGGGACACTCCTGGGGACACTCAGCACGGGGACAATGGGGGGATGATCCCATTGTCCATGGCGGTGTGGGGGTGTCCCCTCTGCGTCCCCTCCTTGCCCAGTGTCCCTGCTCACCACAGGGCCCCTTTGCCATGGAGACAGAGAGTGACCAAGGGTGTCCCCAAGCCCAGCCATGGCCAAAGTGTGTGGTGGCACCCAGCCTGGTGTGACAGCCCCACTGGATACTCACGGGTGCTGTGGCTGTGGTGGCAGCCTAGGGGACAGGGTGGGAGGTGACAACAGGACGGGGGTGGATGGACATCCCCTGGCTTCGGTGATGGCTTCTTGTGTGATGTATCAGCACTGGGCTGGGAGAAGTGAGGACCTGGGAGCACCGTGGGCATCAGCGGTCTGAGATCAACCCCCATCTCTAGCACTGTCACCACAGTGTCCCCACAGCTGCCACAGCCACAGTGCTGGGGTGCTCTCTGCGGCACGGGGACACCCCTGGTTCAGAGCGAGAAGCCACCGTTGTCACTGGGTTTGGGGACATTAATTAATATATATATATACATATATATATATATATATATAAATACTGGGATTTTTCTTAATGATTTTAACGCTGTCAGGGCGGGAGGGCCCGCGGCGGGGGAGGGGGCACCCGGTGCTTCCAGAGCCAAGAGAACAAAACCCCCCCCAGTCCCCTCTGCTCGCACGGGCCCGGCCCGGCCCGGGGACGAGCCCAGCGGGGCGGGGTCCCCGTGCCCCCCTCGCCGCACCGCAGCCACCCCGCACCGCCTGCTCCGCTACCGCCGGGCCGGGCGGGACCCCCGCGGGACCCCCGCGCCCCCCGGCCCCGAGCTCCCGCTTTGCACGTGCTGGGAGCCGCCGGAGCCGCCGCTCCGGGCCCGGCCCTGGCTCCGGCCTCGGCCGCCTCCTGCAATGTCGCAGAATTTATTTACAATAAAGATTTGGAAAACGATGGGGCTCCGCTTCTCACCCGCGTGGGGAGGCGGGGGACGGCGCCAGGGAGGGGGGAGGTTCCTCAGATTTCATCTGTGAGGATGCTCCGGCCCTTGGATCCCTCCAGTTCCACTGATGATCCCCATGTCCCACATTCCACCCTGGCTTGTCCCTCACCATTTCTGTGTCTGAGTCAGGAGGCACACCCAGTATGGCTCCCAGTATGGAGATGATGGCACATGGTGAGTGTCACCAAGCTCCCTCCCTCCCAGATTTTACCTGTCCCACTGTGGGGACACGTGGCTGCTCCCCGTCCCATCACAGACCCTGTGCAAGGACACTGCTCCATCCCTGTCCCAGCTCCATCCCAGGGACACCCTCAGCTGAGCCAGCACCCTGCAGGGTTCAGGCAGCGACCCCTGGCAGAAGGGGACTGGGGGACAGGTCCCCAACTCCCAGAGGATGGAGCATCTTCCCACGGAGCCAGCCCTGGTGATGCTCATCTGGGGCTGCCCCCCAAAGCTCAGCGCAGTCACTGAGCGGCAAGGCCGGACCCTCTGGGACGGCCGGGCCCTCTGGGACAGCCGGGCCCACTGGGACAGCCGGGCCCACTGGGACAGCCGGGCCCTCTGGGACAGCCGGGCTCTCTGGGACAGCCGGGCCCACTGGGACAGCCGGGCCCACTGGGTCAGCCGGGCTCTCTGGGACAGCCGGGCCCACTGGGACAGCCGGGCTCTCTGGGACAGCCGGACCCTCTGGGATGGCCGGGCCCTCTGGGACAGCCGGGCCCTCTGGGACAGCCGGACCCTCTGGGATAGCCGGGCTCTCTGGGACAGCCGGACCTGCTGGGATAGCCGGGCTCTTTGGGACAGCCGGACCTGCTGGGACAGCCGGGCCCTCTGGGACAGCCGGGCCCTCTGGGATAGCCGGGCTCTCTGGGACAGCCGGACCTGCTGGGACAGCCGGACCCTCTGGGATAGCCGGACCCTCTGGGACAGCCGGGCCCTCTGGGACAGCCGGACCCTCTGGGACAGCCGGACCCTCTGGGACAGCCGGGCTCTTTGGGACAGCCGGGCTCTTTGGGACAGCCGGGCCCTCTGGGACAGCCGGACCCTCTGGGACAGCCGGGCCCACTGGGTCAGCCGGACCCTCTGGGACAGCCGGGCCCTCTGGGACAGCCGGGCTCCCGCACACGGCGCTGCTGGCCGGGCAGTCCCCGGCACAGCCGCTCTCCTCGCACACCGACCAGGAGAGGGCTCTCCCAGCACAGCCCATGCAGGAGCTGCTCCGATGTCCCCGCGTGTCCCCGCGGTGCCAGCCCCGGCACCGGCTCAGGCTGGGAGCGCAGCACAGCATCCCCTGCTCGGGGTCCTGGGCTGGTCAGGGGTCAGCTGGTCAGGGGTCACCACACGAGCGTCACTCCCCTGGGAGAGCCCCTCTCTGCCCCCCGGGGACAAGGGGACAATTCCTGCACTGACCACCCCCCCCCCCCCCCCCGAGCCCCCAGGGGCTGGAGGTGGCCCTGTCCCTGTGGAGCCCTGAAGGGACTCGCTCTGGTGTCCCCGGGGGTGGCAGGAGAAGAGGAGAACACACCGGCCCCAGCTCCCCGAGGGGAGGACGCTGAGCTCCAGCCGGGGGTGCTGGGGGTGCCTGAGCACCTCGGGGTGCTGCTCCCTCGGGGGGACAGCCAGCCTCTGGCTCTCTCTGGCTCCAGCCCACCTGATTAAAGTCATCACCATCAGCCTCTGGCTCTGCCCCCGTGGCGCGGCGGGGTGAGGGGTGCGGCAGAGGCTGGAGGTGCCTCTGGCTGTGGCAGTGACCAGCGGGTGAGCAGGGGGTCAGCACCTCACCCCTGCCCAGGCCAAGGCTGGCAGCAAACGGGGCTGTTTCCCCCCTGATGCTGCAGGGGCATCTCTGCACCCCACGAGGGGTTTGGTGCAGTTTTGCTCCATCCACAGCAGAGCTGTGCCTCAGCACAGATTTATTTTGGGCTAGTGTCAAGATTACCAGTGCGATGAGTGAGTCAGAAATATTCCAGATGCACTGGCTGTTTCTGGATCTTGAGTTATTCAAAATCTTCAGGGTCAGGAGGGCAAGAAACATGAATTCAAGTGTGCCCAGAGCCTGCTGCCCTGCAGGGTCGCACAACACCCACAGCTCTTGATCAGAGCGGGGTTCCTCTGCCAGGGGCTGGGGCACAAGGACACCACAATGTGTTGGATGTGCCTGGAAGAAGGGAGATGGTCCTTGGCCAACTGCCCAGGGCCACAAATCTGCAGGAGGCAGCAGGTCTGGTGCCCAGAGACACCCAACACCCCAGGCTGCCCCAGGCACAGAGCATTCCTGCCTGTCCTCAAGCTCCTTCTTTCTCCCGATTCACTGGTTCTGGCAGGGATAGTCCCGGTGCTCACCTCTGATTTCCACTCCTCACCCACTGCTTTTACTAAACCTGCCAAAGGTCAACCACAGCAACTCATGGGAGAAGCCACAGCTTCCTGTGTCCGTGCAGAGATCAGAGAATCAGGGAATAGTTCAGTTGGAAAAGCCCTCTAAGATCATTGAGTTCAATTCCCATCACTGCCAAGGCCACCACTGACCCCTGTCCCCAGGTGCCACATCCACAGGTTTTTAAACACCCCCAGGGACAGTGACTCCACCACTGCCCTGGGCAGGTGTGCCAATGCCTGACCACCTTTCCAAGAAGCAATTTTCCCAATACCCAACCTAAACTTCCCCTGGCACAACTTGAGGTCATTTCCTCTTGTCCTGTCCCCATTCTCTGGGAGCAGAGCCTGATCCCCACCCGGCTGTCCCCTCCTGTCAGGGAGTTGTGCAGAGCCAGAAGGTCCCCCCTGAGCCTCCTTTTCTCCAAGCTGAGCCCCCCCAACTCCCTCAACTGCTCCTCATCATACTCCCGCTCAAGACCCTGAACTTAAGAGAAAAAAAATCCAAACAAATCCCTCATTATTAGTAAACCCAAAGAAAGAACCCAACACCTCCCCCGCGCTGTGTCTGTGCCATTGCATAATGGGAAACCCTCAAACCTAAAATATCCCTGCTCCTCTGGTTGTTGAAGCTGATGATCGACCATCTGGCCACGATTTTCCAACTCTAATCTAACGAGGCAGACGCCGCTTTTGGGGTGAGCACAAGGACGAAAGCCCTCGAGGACTCCCCAGGAAGGTGTCGTGGCCCAGGTGGGGGTGGTGAGGGGGCTCCACGTGAGCAGCAGCTTGGCAGAGCAGAGGGGGGCTCAGGCTGCTCCCTCATCACAGAGCTGGGATGTCTGGGGCACCTCGGGAGCAGAGGACACAGGAGATGGTTGGGAAGAACCTCTGCAGTGTGGAGTGATGGGGAAATGTGTCCATCCATGGATGCATGGGGTTATCTCCCAGGTGAGGGAAAGAACACCCCAAAAAGCAGTTTCACAACCATGTCCTGATTTGCCATGCAAAAAAAGAGAACCTGAACTGAACTCTGACCACAGACCAGGACAATGAGATTCCAGCTGAGAAAGTCTCCCAAGGCTGGCACCTGCCTGGCACAGAAGCTGTCCCCTGGTCACAGCACTCCAGTCACACACCTACACCTGGAGTAACAGGAGCTTCCTGCTCCAGGAATGAGGCTGGAAGATGTGGGACTTCATCCAGCTGTGCCACCTCTGTTCCTGTGGGAGAGGAGAGGAGAGGAGAGGAGAGGAGAGGAGAGGAGAGGAGAGGAGAGGAGAGGAGAGGAGAGGAGAGGAGAGGAGAGGAGAGGAGAGGAGAGGAGAGGAGAGGAGAGGAGAGGAGAGGAGAGGAGAGGAGAGGAGAGGAGAGGAGAGGAGGAGTGGATCTCTACCAGAGTTCCAGCACAGTGTGCCCTGTGATGGAGCATCTTTGCCGTGCCTCTCCAAGTCGATGCCTTTATCTGATACATGGAAAATGCAGGGAAATTGACAGGTTTGTCACCATGGAGAAGCTCAGCAGGAGGAGTATGCACACCTCAGGTGGAAGCAGATTCCAGCTCTGTCTCACCCACAATGGGAATTTTGTTCTTTAGGCTCCAGATGGAAAGAAGAAACAAACCCGTGCACGGGAAAGAGGCTTTCTGGGGAAAACACACACCTCAGTGGAGCTGACACTCCACAGGGCACTCCAGAAACCAGGCATGGGGGGAAGGAGAGAGTCAGCACCCAGCTGCCAAGGCTCTGCCAAGCACAGCACATCCACAGTGGAGGTGACTCCTCCTCAGGGGGGAGCAGGGGGAGCCAGGCAGGAATGGAAGGATGGATGGAAACGGATGAGGAGGAAAGGTCACAGGGCTTATGGCAGCCTGGCAAACCCAACAGGTCGTGGTGACTGCAGTGACCTCCCAGGCTCCTCTGTGCTGAGCAATTCGGGCTGCTCAGGGAATCACAGAAGATTAAGATCATCTGAAATTCCATCTCACTCCAGCCCCCTGCCAGGGACAGGAACACCTTCCACTATTCCAGGCTGCTCAGAGCTCAGTCCAACCTGGCCTTGGACACTTCCAGGCATGGGGCAGCCACAGCTGCTCTGGGCACCCAAAAACCTTCTTTCTTCATCTAAATCGATCCTCCTTCAATATAAAACCATCACCCTTCATCCTGAAACAACAGGCACCACTGAAGAGTTTGTCCCCCTCCCCTTATCCCCTTAAGTGCTGAAAGTCCTGTGATAACACCCCCAGAGTTACCAAGTGTTCAAAGAATTTGCAAGGGGAAAGCTGGGACCGTTCAGCTTTTAGGTAAAGACACCTGAGCTGAAACCTTTTGCTGACCAGTTTGAGTGACCCCCGACCTGATTTCTACCAGCAGAGGGGATCCCTCAACAGCAGAGAACAAGGACACGGGCAGAAACTCGGGCTTCCCAAAGCTGCCCACAAAACAGACTCAGGTCAAACCCCCAAATCACTTTTAAGGATTCTTAGAGGCTTAAAGAGCTGCCAGGGGCAGCTGCTCCGGGCCCAGCGCTGGGGATTGGAGTGTTCCCCCTCTGAGAGCACTGAACACTCAGAGTTGGGGGGAAAGAGAAAAGGAAAGAGGAGCTGAGTGCCGAGGTCAGCTCAGGGACTGCAGAGCAGGCAGGAGCAGCCCCATGGCTCCAGGGACACCGCCCGAATCCCATCGGGAATCCCATGGAGCCGCTGACCGGACACACGCTGGAGACGATGGGGAGCTCAGGGTAAAAGTGCAGTCACAGCAGTGCCTGGTAGAGCCCAGATGAGCAGGGAAGGGGAGGATTTTCACCAGCCAATGGCCCGGAAACAGCACTGAAGGCTTTGGTGTCCTTTAACTTTGGCTGCGCAGCCGCCAGCTCCGGAGGGAGGGCGCGGATATCCCGGGGAAAACGGGGAAAACCCAATTCCCGCAGTGTGTTACGGCCAGCCCCAACAACAACATTTCCCAGTGCCCTTTAAGGAGCGATCTCCTGTGCCAGGCGCTGCCTGCATCCCTTGTAGGTCTTTTCCAGCTCACAGCCCGTGTCATTCCAGCTTTAACCCCTGCGGAGCCGGCGTGACCGCGATCCCGGGGCTGATGGCTCACACGGGAGCAGCACAGCCTGGCGCAGTTCAAATCCAGGTCACAGCAGTTCCCTACAGTCCCAGTGGGCCCCAGTGGATCCCAGTTCCACCCTGGCAGTGCTGGCAGCCGAGCTCCCGCTGTCCCGGGGCTGGATCAGCCCGGCCCGGGGCAGGGCCAGCGAGCAGAGGTTGCCGAGTTAAACTGGCAGCTGACTAAGGGAAGGTTTGTTTTCCTATTTCCTGAGTTTTTCTTCTTTTCTAGTCCTTGAGAATTTAAATTCACAGCTAGAATGAGCAGTTTGTTAAATCAGGTTTGAGGTCTCCCAAGGTCCTGGCTCACCTCTCTGGGATATCGGAGGTGCCACAGCCTCCAGGTCAGAGAAGTTTATGTAACTCTCTCCTCACCCTGTTCTGGCTGTGACACTTTGTCTGCCATCTCCTTTCTTCACTAGGATCCTCCCCTTCCCTCACTGGATTGCAAAATACTCAAAATGAGACTAAATTTGAGCACTGCAGAGCATCCTAATGTACTGTTTTGTTAAAAACCCAGCAGGCTCCTTATGCTGCCCCATCCAGCTGGTCAGCAAGCGAAGGCAAGAGGGGAAAAGAAACCAAATTTCAGAGCCAACAATTAAACCAGGATTTCATTTCACAGAACCACACAATCATTAAGGCTGGAAAACACATCTGAGACCATCAAGTCCAACCTTGGAGCCATCACCCCCTTGCCACCCAGGCCAGAAAACTGAGTGCCACGTGCAGTCATTAAGTCACACGCAGCTCATCCCCTCCCAGCCAAGGACTGTCCCCCCTCCTCTGTGCACAGGGGACAAATCCCCAGGGGCACTGCCACCCCTTGGACACACTGCCAAAGGAAACTTTGGGGCACCTTGGAAATCCCACATTCTGGGTGAGCAAAGGGATAAGGCTTTCCCATTTGCTCTGTCTCTCACCAAAACTTCCATCCTTTAGGCTGAGGTGGTTATTTTAACCCTGCAGAGCTCCCTGTTCCCAGCACGAGCTCCTGGCAGCAGGAACCTGCAGCAGGTGGGGAGACATCACCACGCTGGGCTCATCCTCTGCTCCTCTCTCTGCTCCTCTCTCCCTGAATCTCACTCAATAAACTCACTTTCTCTGAGGTACAGTCATATCTGGGTTTGTTGGGTTTGTTTCTCTCCACTGCCAGGCTCCTGCCCGTGGGTGTCCCCTGACACCTGCCCAGCCCCGCTCCCAAATTCCTCACTCTTGTTCTTACCTGTCTGCAGCAGCAGCATTTATGGTCACCCCCTTTTCCTGGCACTGGAAGGGTCCCAAGCTTCCCATTAACTCTCTGGAAGGCAGTAGCACCTGCAGGAGAGCTGGAGATTATTATATTATGCATCTTATATAGATATGAGACATATAAGACCATAAAAATCCCAGATTGGTTTGAGTTGAAAAGATCTTTTTAAAGAACATCCAGTGCCACCCCCTGCCATGGGCAGTGACACCTTCCACCTTCCCAGGTTGCTCCAAGCCCTGTCCAGCCTGGCCTGGGACACTGCCAGGGATGCAGGGGCAGCCACTGCTGCTCTGGGCACCCTGTGCCAGCCCTGCCCACCCTGCCAGGGAACAATTCCTTCCCAATATCCCATCTGACCCTGCCCTGAGCAGTGGGAAGCCATTGCTCCTTGCCCTGCCACTCCAGACCCTTGTCACAAGGGCCCTGCTGTGTTACCAAAGTTGTTTTCAGTACAGAACAGGCTTTTTTAAAAGTTTGTTGAACACAGTTTCTCAGGTGATTTCAATTTTATTGAAGAAGTTATGAAACGCCTGGCAAACATTCATAAATGTGAATATTAATTTTCTAGGGATAAAAAACACTTAGGGAGGAAAAATAAGTAACTCACTTCAATCATTACACATCTTTAAATGAGGGCAAGACAGGAGCTGAGGAGCTGCCCTGGTGCTTCCCAACACTCCCAGCAGAGCTAAACCACACCAGTGTTTGTTTGCTGGCTGAGGAATCCCATTCATCAGCAGGGCCTGGGCTCCTGACTGCCATGGGAATCCCCAGAGGAACCTCCCGGCCCAGCACATTGCAGACATCACCCAGGTGTGCATCGCTTCACCCCAGAGCCTCACCCACCTCTGCCAGTGCAAAAATGGTTCCAGCTCCTGTTCTGCTCTTCCTTGGCCACATTTCACCCCACAGAGGGAACCCAGGCCTCAGGGCAGCCACTGTCACAGCTCAGGCACAGGAGAAGGGCTCGGTGTCTCCCTCCCAGGGCCACAGTTCCACTCCTGGGATCCTCTGTCAAAGAGTCACTGGAACGTCCTGTTCAATGAAAATAAAAAGCAGGAGGACAGCAAAACGTGCACAGAAATGGCTCCCAAGTCCTGAAAAGCACTGATCAGATGCCTTTAAGTCCTCCTTCCAAGGCATTTTCCCCAGCTATCAACATGGAATTTACACAACAGCGATAATGTCACGCTGCAGAAAACAAAATGTCATTACCCAAGCAATGATGAACTGGTATTTGGAGCCTCCTCTGATACAGAGAAAACGAATGACAATTTCCCTGGGAGCAGAAGCCCCTGAGCTCCTTCCCCTGCTGCTTTGGAGGGTGGATTACACCGAGTTCTGGATTAACAGAACATCATTTAACTCATGCCAGTGGATCTGTCCTTCAGGAACTGCTCCACAGTAACTGAGCTGAACACGTCCCATTCACAGGGATCAGACACTGAGCACGTCTCAACGAACTGCTCCTTTGGATGGAACCTCACAGCAGCAAATTGTGTGCCTGGGACCAGGAATTCTTGAATTATTAACAAATCAAGCTACAGGAATGTAACACACTTCCCTACAAGCTGCTACAAAACCGTAGCTGAACTACAGGAAGGAACGCTTAACGTTAACAAAATTTAACACCCAACCTATGCTTCCAAAGGGAAAATCACTCTGCAGAGAGGATCTCCTACTGGCAGTACCCTTACCCTCGTTTCACAGCAGAGGAAAAGGAGGTGGAGCTGTCAGCAGGCACCACAAAGCTCCTCTGGGATCACGTCTAGACGTGTGGTGCTGGGAGAGCTCCTCAGGCACCCGAGGCATCCGCCCGGGGCTGGCAGATGTGACAGGGACCCCTGGGAGCTGCTTTGCTCCCTCTCTGCTCCCTCCTGGAGTGGCAGCTGGAGGCCACACAAACACCCAGGGGCACCTCCAGCAGCTCTGCACATCTGCCCGGGGCAGCTGAGCCGAGCCTGCAGGGGCTGTGTGTGATCCCAGCTTTGACCTCTGGCTCTTCTCCTCCCGAGCACAGGATCAAACCATCACAGGATGGGCTTCTACCAGAGCAGTGCCCCACAAACGTGTCACCAGGGCAGAGTACTGGGGCTGTATCCACTCCGTGTCCATCATTTCAGACCTTCTCACTGTGAATTTGCTCTTCAACAGAGGCTTCTGTGCCTAAAACCACCAGGACAAAGGCTGAGCTGGGGCCTGTGACTGCTTGCAGGGACTCACACAGGGACAACCATGTGTGTAAAGATTGCAGGGGATGAAGGGTCTGGGAGCAGCAGGAGCTCAGGTCCTGGAGATCCCTGCCCTGGAACCTGTGCTGGTACAGCAGGAGCCCTGGCCCCAGTTATCCCTGCCCTGCAACCCGTGGTGTGGCTCAGGCTGGTGTTTCCCTTCCCGGGCATGGAGCTGGCAAAGGTATTCCCTGTCCCGTGCTCTTCTCCAGGCTGTGGAGTCTGTGGGCTGCTCGGGTGCCCTGGCAGTGGAGAAAAGAGAATTTGTTAGTGCTGGAGCTGGCCTGGGTGACCCTCCTGCCCCAGCAGCCTGGCAGCAGGGCAGCACCGTGCCCGCTTTGCCCACTCCGGACAAACAACCCTTGTTCCAAGCCCCGGAACAGAACCCAGCTCCCTGCCAGCTCCCTGCCAGCTGCTCGCAGGACAAACACTCCCTGCCTCCTTCCGCAGCCCGAGGTCAGCCTGGCAGCAGGGGACAGCAGGGACAGTCACCGGAGCCACCCTGTGACAGCCAGAGCCACCCGGCCGTGCCCTGTGACAGCGCCCGAGCCGCGGCTCAACTGGGGCAGCAAATCCTGCACAGCTCACTGGGCACTGCCCGCCTGCTCATCCATATGCATCAGTGCAGATTTCCCTCTTCTCCACCCTTCCCAAGGTCTGACTTCCCAGCTTGGTGGGTTTTCCCTCTTCTAACGCGATTGTTCTCGTCCCTGCAGAGCGATTCCCACCCAAAGGCACAGGTAATTCCAAGCCGACTCTTTATTGACCTAAACAAGGTCACATGTATAAAAATTCCAAATTGTGGTTTTAAGACAAATCATTAAATATCCCTCTTCCTCCCCCCCATATTCTACTGCTGGAAAAAAGAAACCATCTCACTCAGACTGGAGTAATCCACTGGATTTAATATATTATTTTTTTTCCAAACCCAGAGAATGTCACCACGAATCCAAATTCCATCCATCATTTTTTGTCCCAAAGTCTCTCCTGGACGTTTATTTCAAAATGGTCTACATTAAGCCAAAGAAAGAGCATTTTAAAGCAACGCAGGTATTGTTTCTTCAAAAGGAAAAACGAAGTCTGATATTCCAAAACCAGCCAGAGCCACAGCCAGATCTGGGACAGACCCCACAACCAGCAACACACACTCAGCTTCAACCCAAATGTGAGCTTTGTACACAGTGAAAGTGAAAATAAAAAGCAGTAACAGAAACAGCTCCATTACTTGGGATTTTCAGAATGAATCCAGCTCTGGGATTGGAGTATTGTGGACACTCTGCTCATTAACAGGGATTTACTGGGTGGGCAGAAGCCCATAGGACTGCCCTGAGGCAGCAGCTTCACACAGGTCATTAACTGGGAAATGGGAAATAACACAAAACCAGGGAGCAACAGGTGGGAGCCTGGTTTAAGTCCTTAATAGGAATTTGCTATAGTTTGAGAAGAGGGCAGTGAGAAGGATTTCCCCTCCTTTCACTGGGGAAAGGCTGTTCCCAAAGCACCACACAGGGTTAAATGTCACCCATCTGGGACACTGAACAGAGCAACCCAAGTGCAGGGGGTGATGAGTGGACTGTGGCCACCAGCCCTGTTATCTCCAGGCTCCAAATGTCTCTCCCTGATACTTTCAGATATATTTTCCACCCAGCTTTCTAACCACACTCAGCTGGCTCTGGCAGAGCCTCTGCCCATGGCTGTGACTTTCTTCAGGCCACTGTTTAATTAGAGAAGCATTAATGCTGAGCTGCCCTGGACCACACAGCCAGTCCCAGCTCACTGGGCCATCCCTGCCCACATCCACTTGCTACACACGTCCAGGGTCACTCTCACTTCCTTAGACACCACCCTGGCACTCCTCCACCTGCTCCCCAGAGCAGCCAGGGGTCAGTGCCAAGGGCCAGAGGGGCAATTCCCTTCCCAGAGTCCCCACAGCTCCAGAGGGGCTCACACAGGGGCTGTGCTGGCTCTGGCACAGCAGGGGCTCTCCAGGTTGCTCAGGGATAGTCTGGACCTGTGCCTGGCCTGCCTGGTGTCCCAGAGGGAAAACAGACCAAAACAACATTTACAGGAAGTGCTCAGGCAGAGGGGAACAGCAAGGACATGCTCAGGTCCCCTTGGAGCGAATTTAATGTGGAGACTGCACCTGGATGTTCTGAGGGACAGGAACAGGGCAGGGATTTATCTGTGTCCTCCATAGAGCCTCACTCCCCAACCCTCACTCCTCCCAGGCTGCCCAGAGCAGCAGTGGCTGCCCCTGGATCCCTGGAAGTGTCCAAGGCCAGGCTGGACAGGGCTTGGAGCAACCTGGGATAGTGGAAGGCATCCTTGCCCATGGTAGGGCATGGAATGAGATGCTCTTTAAGGTCCCTTCCCACTCAAATTATTATTCTGGGATTCAATGATTCTGTGAATCCTACTCCTGACCCAGCTCTGACAAGAGACTGAGGTAGCATTGGAAGAGAACAGTCCTGCTTGAAACAGGCCCCCAAAAGATATTAAAATGCATGGAAACCTGAAAAAAGAAAGGGAGCAGAGCAAGGTCCTGAATCCCTTATAAATAGCAGCAGAAAGCAGAGACATTTATCAGTGTCTCTCCAAGCCCAGCCGGCTCCTTGCCAGAAAGACAGAGCCAAAGGCATCAGTCCCTCACTCCCCTTCTGCTAATTGTAAATTCAAGTTTAATGCCAAACCCACAGAATGCCAGATCGGACTGGTCTCTCAAGCAGAAAGCTAAATTATACATATTGCTGTGTCTGAACTAAATCCCTTGGACAGAACGGAAGGAAGAGGGGTCTGGAATAAGGCAGAATCATTGATATTTGGAGAGGGCTCTGAGACTCCTGCAGACAGCTCGTGTGTGCTGGCTGCAGCAAAGGGAGGGAATTCCACAGCCAGGCAGAGTTACCATGACTCCATCTGACCTGATTCGTTTGGAAAGCACAGGAATCCTCCCCAAAAGGTACCACAGCCTGCCCTTCGGCACAGGGTGTTACACAACAGGAGCCTCACAAACTTCCCATCACTCTCACAGAGACACTCAGAGTTACTGAATTCAGTCACTTCCATTCAGTTTTTTCTGGATGTTTTGCAGGAGTATGAGGTGTCTCCTCCCTCCTGTTGCACAAGGTGTGTGGGGAGCCCTGAGCCCTCTCTGCCCCATAGCTGGTACTCCTGCTTCCCCCTTCCCCCTTCCCCACACACACGCACACAATTTTTTCCTGTTAGTAATTTTCCATAGAGGAAAGAGCCTGTAGGAAACAGGAGGTTATGGGATGACACTTCCAGGTTGCAAGCAGCACATTAATTTAGTAAAGGACAGAGTCAGGAGCACCATTGACAGAGGTTTCCCAAATCTTTCCCTGCTCATGATCTGCATCCATGAGCTGCCCAGAGACTCCACTTCTGCATGTTCAAGGCACTTTGGAAACGCAGCATAGAAAAGTTTTATAAAAAGTTTTACTTGGAAATCAAGGAAGAACAATGACATAACTGCAGACAACAATAATAAAATTAACAAAATGCTAATGGCTACCCATTGCTTTGTCCTTGTTGATATAAAAAGTGTAACCTCAGATCCAGTGTACAAATACAAAAAAAATTGTGCATAATAAATGTACTATAATACTGTACATACAGCATAAACCGTTCAATGAGAATGAATTAAATATAGCTATTTGTCTTCTGACTTGGAAGACAAAAGAATAAAGTTCTAAAGTCCTAGAAGTCAGTGTATAAACCCATTCCAGGGGCTGAATCACGAGCCAACGGTATCCCTGAAAATCAGCAGAGTCAAATATTCCCTTCATGGAAGCCATTATTCATGGGACTGCTGGTTATGAGAAACTTGGAGAAAAAACCACAGTGTATCAACCGAGCCAACATTAAATCCAGACCGAGTTCTTCCCATCTCCTGACTTGCTACTGGCACTGCTTTTGTTCGAGCCCGCTTTGGATTTCTTCCCTCTGGAACTGCTGGGGTTGTTTTGGTTGTTGTAAGCCTGGATGGCAAGGTCCAGGCGGTCCTGAGCCACTTTGATTTCCCTCTGCAGGATCTCCAGGTCAGCGGGAATGTTGCCCTCGTTGCTGCCATACTGCTGTTCCTGAGCTATGTTGGCTTTGTTCTGCTTGTAGGCCATCCTGGCGTTGGACAGCTCCGTGCACTGCATCTGCTCCGGCTTCAGGGTGATGTTGTAGCCCGGGGGAGCCGAGGGTGTGTTCCAGGTGAAGGGGTAGTTAAAGGTCCCAGAGTCAACCAGCTCCTTCTTCTTGGCATTCAGCGTGTCCCGGATGGTGCCAAACCCCAAGTGCAGCATCTCCCAGACATTCAGGAGCAGACACATGCAGCTCACCCCGTACATTATCAGCAGGAAAATGGTCTTTTCAGTCGGCCTGGAAATGAAACAATCGACGTTGTGCGGGCAGGGCTTCCTGCTGCACACGAACACGGGGCTCACCTGGAAGCCATACAGGAAATACTGCCCCACCAGGAAGCCAACCTCAAACAGGGCCCTGGCCAGGAGCTGCAGGACGTAAATCCTCATGAGCCCGTCCTCGCGGATCTGCCGCCGGCTGTCGTGCTTGGCTTTGGCAGGGCTCTGCTTCTCTTTGCTCTCCCGCACGCTCTCCACCTCAATCTCCGGGTACATCATCGGGTCTTCCTCATGGTCACCCTCAGCCTCCTCCAAGCCCCGGTGCTGTTTCCAGCGGATGGGCAGGCTCCTCCTCCTGGCTCTCCTGCTGGCTTCGCTGTGCTCCACCATCCGGGCGATTTTATGGATGGCGTAGCCTAAGTACAGCACCGAGGGAGTGGCCACGAGAATGATCTGGAACACCCAGAACCTGACGTGAGAGAGAGGGGCGAAGGAGTCGTAGCAGACGTTCTCACAGCCAGGCTGCTCTGTGTTGCACACAAACTTGCTTTGTTCGTCATAATAAATGGATTCTCCTCCCACAGCAATTAGGACAATCCGAAACACAATCAACACTGTCAGCCAGATTTTGCCAACAAAGGTTGAGTGGTTCTGGATCTCCTCTAACAGGCGGGTCAGAAAACTCCAACTCATGGTGGTCAAATGAGTTTATCTAAAAAACAAACAGAACCCCCAAATATTTATGAGTTGATCAGCTCGAGCCTAAACGGTTCAAATGCAACCAAGAGAGTCTGAAAACCCCAGAGTTTTACACCCAGCTCCCATCCATGTTTGTGACCACCACCTGCTATCGGGATCCAGCTGCCAGAATCTGCTTGAAGATCCTACGTCTCCTCCGCAGGCTTTTGAGGAATCTGCTGTAAGAGAAAGTAGCAGTTCAGTATCATTTCATAAAAAATGTGCTCCCAAAGCTACTCCCCAGTCCCAAGAGAGAGACACATCTGCTCTGTATGTCACAGGTTGATAATAACATTTAAAGTGGAAGCTGAAGACTCAAAAACAATTTGTTTAAATTGTTAACCAATTTTTAATTTGTTAAAGCCTGGGCTGGTGATCATGGTCTCAGCCACAACCCACAGCAGACACTGTTGTGTCCAAGGGCAGTGCCACCTGTCCTAATTCAGGAAGGGATGGCCCAGCCCACCTGTGATGCAAAGGCAGGACAACCTGGTGGCCTGAGCAGTGGCACTCTGCAGGGCCAGCCTATGGACAGGGCTGGGCCAAGGAACTTCTAACTGTGCTCGAACCATCCTGTGGATGTGATGCCTTAAGTTTTAAGTTTTTCTGGTCTGCTTTGGTGTGCAGCTTTTAGTTTTATATTAAGGGTTCCTAGAAACTTTTCATAGGGTGGTGAAGACAAAACAGTCCTATTCCAGATGGGGACTCATGGACAATCTCTTCAAACTTCAGGCCCTAAGCATAAACAACGTGAAAAGAGGAGGGTGGGCAAGCAAGCAAGGAGGATAAAAGTTCATGATTTGAGGCTATTAATTGGACAGTTGACTTCTGTATGGAAGTGGACTAAAACATATAAAAATGTGAGATCTCATGACCCAGCTCTCTTTTGCCTCCATCTTGGAGCCAGCTGGGCAGGGCCAGGACTGTGGAACTGGTACTGTCAGGGTGTGGCCTTTGAAGGCCCCTCAATAAATATCCACTTTGTTCTTCTTAGCTCTGTGTAGCCTCTGTTTCTGCTCCTCTAGGCATCAGATGGATTTGGGTCCAGCCCCTCGGGGAGACTCAAAACCTTCCTGCCAGGTTCAGAAAAGATTTTGGTGTGGATTTTGTAGTGAAAACCTGGTTAGAAAGAGTTACCTGTCAAAACTTTTAGAAGAGCTACTCCCCAGAAGTGAGTGGTGGGTGGGTGAGGGCAGAAGGGACAGCACTGGCAGGAGCTGAGCTGAGCCGGAACTGCCGGGCCTGGCCACGCTCCCAGGCCTGGCACAGCGTGCCACAGGCAACTCTGCCAAATTCCAATGGCTGCAGACTCCAGGTTGCCCAGAGAAGCTGTGGCTGCCCCTGGACCCCTGGAAGTGTTCAAGTGTTCAAGGTTGGATGGGGCTTGGAGCAGCCTGGGACAGTGGAAGGTGTCCCTGTCCATGGCAGGGGTGGCACTGGATGGGCTGCAAGGCCCCTTCCAACCCAAACCATTCCATAACTCCAGGATAAATTTGCAATCTTAACAGTAAAAATCCCATCCTTGGAAACTCCTGTCTGGCAACACTTTGAACAAATCCCAGAAACAATGCAGGCCCTTCTGGAGCTCCAAGGAGTGAAACTGGTAAAACACAGGAACTACTGTGGGACACTGTTAGAGCAACAGGAGATGAGGCATCTTTTAGTCTTTTGGTGATGTCAAATATAAATTTGTTAAAGATTATTAAAAGAAATTATTACAACAGAACAACATTTGGTGACAGATCCTGACTGCAGAACTGGACACATTTCCAGCACTCTGATCTTAAAGGGGATTTATTCTTAACCTGAAGAAATGCCAGGAGACTGGAAGAAAACTAGTACTTGGAGCTATTCAACTTCTTCCACGTAACTACAGAGTTGTTTATAGGCAAAATAATGAAATGTGAGGAGATACAAGCAATGCAGAATTAAAGCATATAAATGTGATCTCCCTCTGGTGGAATTCAGTATTCACTAAAAAGCCAAGAGCAGGGATATGGTGTGGATGGGCTGTGCAGGACATTTGATTTATCACTTCATGACACTGAGAGAAAAAAAATAGCACAGGGGAGTATTTAAAAAGGCCATATTAAGTGATCAGAAATAAGAAAAGTCTTGACAAATTATTTCCACATTAGGTCCAAGATCAGTTCCATAATTACAGCAGCTCTGAAAATCCCTGGCAGCCAGGCTGGATCTTCCCAAGCTCAACTGGGGAGTGGCTGCTGGCAAAATGGGCTCATGGGCCACAAGTTTGCAGGCTGAGACCTGGAGATGAGAGTTACCAGTGGTACAGGAAAAGAGGGATTGCTGGGGAGGCTGAGGCCCCTGGAACAGCTCCACTGCCTGAACCACACTCAGTGCAGCTCAGGAGCAGCAGAGCAGGGTTTGTAACAGGGGGAGAGGCTGCTGTGGGTGTCAGGTGACAGGGAAGGGGGTGAGGCCCCTCAAGGATCAGGGTCTCAAGGAGAGCTGCTGCTGCAGTGGCGGACGTGAGCCCCGGCTGTGTCACCTGCAATCAGCAGCCAGGGGGGTGACCTTACCTCCTTGTTAGCGAGACAGCCCCGGGCGCCTGCGGCTGCATCCTTCAGCACTTGCTCCAGCATCAGAGAGTGGGCACAGGAGGCTCAAAACCAGCTGAGGGACAGGGAAGATGCCTAAAAGTGAGTGATTTAGAGAGATCAAGTTGCTTAGTTATGAAATACAGGAGGAAAATGAAAATGAATCTCAATAGCAGTGAATCAGAACCATGATGTGCCATCAGAATTACCAGTTAGGACAAAAATCTCTCACTCAGGTGGACAGACCACCTGCACTCAGCCCCGAAGAAGGACATGTTTAAATCAGATGTGTTCCACAGGTAACAGCTATTAGAGGTGCATGCAATCCTCCCAAGGCTTCCATCCAAGCTTCTCTTCAACACAACCTTGCTGCCATCATTCCACAGAGCACTGGCTGAAATAACAGGTTTATAACAAAGAGACCAGAGGTTCCAGTCCCAGTGCAGCCCCTTCCTGCAGTGGGGGCTCAGCACCCCCATTTCAGAAAGGCACCCAAGTGCAGCTCTGCCACCTGAGCTCTGTGTCAGTGGGTGAGACAGTGCAGACACCTCACACTCAGCATTTCCCACTCAATTTGGAATCCAGATGAAGGGCACAGTCAGTCTGGGGGTCCTGCACGTGCCTGAGAAGGCAGCAAAGGCAGGTGAACCCCACATCTGGAACAGGTTAAGAGAGGGGAGGAGCCCCAATACCCCCCTCCCACCACACTGCTCTGCCCATCTCATCACCTTGGGCACCGACAGGACAGGCATGTCCCCACTGGCACCTCGTGATTGATCAACTAAAAAAGAGACAAAACCCAAAGGAATTTAAGAGGTTAATTCTTATCCCCTGAAAATGTCAGGGCCACACTTTTCACTGAAAGTAAAATACTAAGTAAATTTGAAATTAATTAAACGGTGTTGCCAATGTAAATTTGGAGTAACAGCAGGAACCAGCCTTTAAATTTTCATATGCTGTCACATTCCTCAGCAGTTAAGGACAGGGAAATTTGAAATGAGTGCAGATTTCAGTAAGAGAATCTTTACTTTTAGACAAGCTGCTACCTCCCATCTAAGAAACTTCTCCGAGGTACATGCCAGCTTTTCATGGTGCATTTACTACCTGCAGAAAGGCAGCAACACAGGAATCATTCCTTTGATTCCCAACCCGAATTCCACCACTTGCATCAATGCACAAAGTGGCAGACCTATGTACAGACATGTGCTGGGGCTTCCACAGCCCTGGGATGCAGGAGGATTTACTCAACCTGTGGTTAACAACCAAGACCTGCCAATTAGTGTGTTCTGGCTGTGGAGCTCTGGAGCTGCCCAAGAGCTGATTCTCTTCGCCAAAAAAGTGTCACTTTGTCCATTTAATCCTAGTCCTGAGCAGACCTGCTGGGACAAACACAGGAGGACCCACGAGCAGGAAAAGAACTTCCTGGTCTTTAAGCAAATGTTTTGGTTCAAGTAAAATGACCAGTCATTAAATCTTGGAAAGGTTCAGCCCATCCAAATTAAATGAAGTACAAACCCAAGAACTTCCAAGCAGAATTCCGGGGGTGTCCTTCCGTTCTGTGGGATCAGCCAAGGTCAGAGGGGCACGTTCTGCCTCCCCACCACGTGCTGCAGCACCCAGACACATCACAGTACCCTTCACCCAACGTGCCCCCACGCTCCTGCATCTGTTGTTTCTGGCAACATTTAACTCAATAATTTTCCAATGCTTGAAAGAAAAGTCTATGGACACTGACACGCATCTGAGAAAGACAGAATGTCAGCAATTTCAGCTAATTTAAGTCATGCCAGAAAGTGCATTTGAGACTTTCATTCCTTGTATTTGTCATAAGTTCATTTCAGCACTTCCAGCGGAGGAGGCTCGTTGGAGTGGGCAGGATCCATGATGAAATATCAGGAGGCTTTTCCCTGACAGCAGCTGGCTCCTGAATTAAAGCTCTGCAGGCGCTGACATCCAGAGAGAATGAAGAAGAATTTGGAGCAGGTATATGGGAAAAAAGAAATCAGCTCCAGGTGAAGAATTTCTGGAGTTAACATGGCTGTTGTTCACAATGGCTCGTCAGGCGTGCCCCCTCCTCTACCCAGCCCATGGGGGGTTGGCTATGAACTTAAACATTTTAATATTTAAAATTTCACCTCAGCTTTTTCCTCGGTGACGTCTTCCCACCACTCAGGGTGGGAAGAACTACCCCACGGAGCAACAGTCACTGTGAAATGCTCAAACTCCTGCCCTTGGATGGCACAGCTGAGGTGTGGCAGGGACAGCAGTGGGGCAGGAGGAAGCTGCAATGCTCCAGCAGTGTCCCCATTCCCCCAAGATGGAACAGGAGGGCAGCACAGCCAGCACCACGTGTGTGTCAAGGCAGCCTCACTCCAGGCTGTCAAATCCCAAAAACCTTCAGAACCATCTCCTGGCCTTGTCTCAGCACAGACTGGGCCCAGCCCAGTACAAACTGGAGCCCCTTGGCTCCAGCTCAGTACACATTGGCAGCTACAGCCCAAAGCACCTGAGCAGGAGGGTGCAGGGAGTGCTGGTTTGGTTTGGCATTAGGCAGCTGGGCTGGATGATCCATGTGGATCCCACCCAAGCTCTTCTGGGATGTTTCTGTGGTACCAGGACTCATTTCATGTCCTTCCATCAGTGACAGGAGTGGGGCTGGGCACAGCCCCAGCACGTCCAAGGATGGCACCAAGCTGAGGGGCACAGCTGATACCCTGCAGGGAAGGGATGCCATCCCCAGGGATCCTGACAGCCTGGAGAGTGGGCCCGTGGGAAACTTATGAACTTCAGCAAGGCCAACTGGAGGGTCCTGGATCTGGGCTGGGGTAATCCCCAACAGCAGCACAGACTGGGAGAGCAACCCTGCAGGGAAGGACCTAGGGATACTGCAGGATGAACAGTCCAGAAATCCAAGTGTCCCCTGGGCTGCATCCAAAGCAGAGTGGGCAGAAGGCAAGGGGGGAATTCTCTGGAGACCCCAGCACGGGACACACATGGACCTGTTAGAGGGAGTCCTCAGAGATGTTCCAAGGGTTGGAGCACCTCTGCTATGGAGACAGGCTGGGACAATAGGGGTTGTTCACCACAGAGAAGTAAAGATGGAGAGACCATCTTGTGACCTTTCAGTTTAAATGGAGCTTGTAAAAAAATGGGGACATGATTTATCAAGATCTGTAGTGACAGGACAAGGGACAATGCTTTTAAACTATGAGTGGGCAGGGTGAGACAGGATATTTTACCATGAGTGTGGGGAGGCCCTGGCACAGGGTGCCCAGAGCACCTGTGGCTGCCCCTGGATCCCTGAAAACGTCCAAGGCCAGGCTGGATGGAGCTTGGTCTAGTGGAAGGTGTCCCTGCCCTTTGGTGGCAGGGGGTGGTGGAGGAAATTTCTCCCTAAATTTCCATATTTCACCTCCTCAGACACAGTTTCTCTGCAGGCTTTCTAGCCTCAAGGCAGTTGTTAAGGAGAACAAATATATCTCAGAAGACTTTTTTCCTCCCTAAATTATGTCTTCCCAGGTCATGCTAATGAAATTTGATTAATTTATTAATGATTTATTTGTTTTGTTTTGTTTTTAAGTAGTTTAAAAAGACATGTGCTGAGCAGGAAAAAAATAAGAAGAAATGCATAGCAATTCTGTTGTTAATCAAAAGAGATTTCATGCTGCATGAAAGTGAAATTGGGCCCACAGGCTAATTAAAACAGTATTTGAATTAGGATGAATGAATAATTAGCATTATTCATTCAGATCTCATTTACATTGAAAAGTAAGAAATTACATGATTTACAAGAACTTTTGGGGAAGCACAGGGGTTCCTTTGTTTTTTTTTTAACCTGGAAAATGAATAAGACTTTACTGCTCAAGAAAGCAGAGAGCCATGGCCAGACCCAGCACTGGAATGGTGCCAACACATCCCAAATCTGGTGAGCCTTGTGCTGATGCCACCTGCATTCCCTGAGCAGTAACTCCAGTGTCCAATGTCCTGAGTGACACAAGGGTAAGGATGTGGGGATATCCCTGGAATGAGACAACTCACAGCTATCACCCTTCTATGCTCTCTGAAGGAACTGGGTCCAATCACCATCAATTTCACTCCTATTTTCAGCAATAAAGATGAAAAAGAGTAACAAAAGTGCACTGCATTTTATTTTTAATCTTATAGAATACTTGGGAAGGAAAAGGCTGGGACTTTTTGGAGAGCACACAGTGCTCTTTCAAATAAATCCTCTGTCATCTGGCAGGGCTCACGTGGCGACAGCAGAGAATGGTTTGGAAAAAGCCACAATGTCAATGTCAATTTGGAAACCATTTCTGAATGGTGCCTTCCAATCCCAGGCATGCTAACAAGGCTCTGCTGATTCCCTGACCAATCCCCCGAGTCTAAAAAACCCCACGCTGAATTATGAGACCACAGATCCTATGTGGGATATAAATAGAACAGGAAAATATGGGTAAGAGGTAGGGATATAATAAGATTCTTGCGCTGTCAAAAAAATAAAGATGTCAAGTACGTATCTTTTTGAAAATCAACATATACCCACCCGAGCACTGAGCTTACAGATAAACTGGAATTTGCAGCTCAGACATGAACCTCCGGTCGCCTCGGCGTGCCCTCTAGGTACTGCTAACATGGGAAGCCAAGTGACAATTTTAGCAACACTCCCCCGCAGTGACAAAATTCAAATGAAATCACAACGTGTTTTGTGCTGGCCCAAAGCAGCTTTTCCTGCACCTACAGCAAGCGTGCTGCTGCAGGAGCTGCGTGTGCAGGGCAGGCACGGCAAGGCGGACACGACGGGCCCGAGTTCATCTGAGAGCAGGAGCCCGCAGTGACAACACGCTGCATGGAAAATGGAGGCTGGGCTGTGCAGTGTCTGTCACCTCACGAGATTTTTGGAGGCCTGTTGTGGGGTCTGTGTCACCCTGAATCCCTTCACACACGCTCAGCAATCAGCATCCCTTCCCAAGGATGGGAATGAGGTGTTTCAGCTCACAGACTGCCAGAACGAGCCCCCAGTTTGGCATTTCTTGTATCCCAACACCAGCCTGAGGCTGCTCCTCACACCCAGCCTGCACATGCCAGGTATCAGGAGGCAGAAGTGCCTCACTGTGCTTGTGAAAAACGAGGTTCACTTTCCTGGTAGATTTTAAAAGGTTTAATAAAAGACAGTAAGAGACAAACAATGAAGTAAAACGTTATAAGAGCACCCCTGCTGTTTTGAAGACACCCCTTAAATTCATCAGCCCGTTGCATATTCATAGATCTATCATACATTTTCAAACTTTTTTATAAAATATTTTCCATATTCTAGGAACTGTATTACATGGCTACTCTTTGAGTTTGCCTTTTTAGAGCATGTGTGTTTCTTGGCTGTGGTTTTAATTTATTTTTATTATTAGTCAATTTGGGCTGTGGTCTTCAATTTTTATAGATGGTCGGTGCTGGTAACTGGTGTACCAGTAGCAGGTGTCTTCACTGGGTGTTACCCAACCAAGGCAGTTCACTTACTACAAAGACACTTCATCAGCCTATGTTACTTTTAAAGAAAACTATATCTTAAAAACCATTTCAACAGCACACCTTTAGTATCCACCCTAATATTTGCAAAAAGCCAATACCATACTATGTATTTGTAACAGTGGTGATGTGAAATGGGATCAAGGAGGAATAAAGTGGTCAGAGACTTTTGTGCTGCTTCAGCCACAGTGAAACCCCTCGGGCAGCCTCGGCCACACTGACACCAAACCCTGGGGAGCCAGCACAGTGCAGGGACTGGAGCCTGCAGCAGGAACCAATCCTCTCCTCCACACCCTGCTGGCACATGAGGAATAATCCAGCAAGGAAGAGCTACTGGAGCTCAGAACAAACCCAGTGTTTACTCCACAGCACTCCCCCTGTCCCCTCTCCTCCAGGCTCACACATCTCACAGCTCATCTCCACCACAGTTTAACCCCACTGAGCCTGGACTGTTTGAGCAGCTCTGGATGAACTGGGCTCCTGCAGCACTGGCAGGTCCAGCACAACCCACCAGGCCCTGCCTGCTCTTGCTCCTCCATGCAGAGGAGCCAGTGAGGCACAGGAAAGCTTTCCCTGTGTAATTCAGCCGGATGTTGAAAACAAGGAATTACAGGGTAAGTAAAAGACTTTTTTTTTTAAAGAATTTGAATCTGAAGTTCAAGCCATATGAGAGAAAACACCCAATACTGCTGTTCTGAGGTCAAGACCAAGTGTTTAACCTAATCCTGAGGTCTTGCATTGCCAGCCCAGGCTGTCTGCAGACAACAGATACCCTTAAAATCCAAAGACCTGAAGGGCAGCCTTGAGAAAGTCTGTTCTACCAGCTGAAATGACCATCAGATTGAACGTGGCCTCAGCGGCCTCAGGGGCACAGAACACTCCTGAGTGTGAGCTGCCAATTCCCGTCCTCCCTGCCATGGGGATCCTGCAGGCTTTCCATGAGGTGATCACACAGAGTCAGCACTCATCCCCAACACCAGAGTTCTCCTTCCTAGGAGCAGCTCCTGGACCAGGCATCCATCTGATAAACCCTGGCTCAGACACACCATGTGCTACCTGTGGACAAAACCAAACGCCCCAACACTGACTGGTGTGAGGCTTTGTAAGTGACAGAGCTTTACTTCAGTCACTTCTGAAGGTGTATAACCCTAAGCTCCCTTGTACCAAATGCATCACTTCCAGAAATGTGCAATGTTCTGATAGCTGGTAGTTTAAACCAGCACACCCCAAAGCAGGGTCAAGCAGAGCAGGTTGGAAGGCCCATGTCAAGCCAGGTTTTAAACACCTCTGAGGATGCAGACACCACTGCTCTCTGGGCAGCCTGACCCCATTAAACACCTCCAGAAACAAAAGCATTGAAAAGTCAGATTGGGCAGTGTGAGCCTACATCTGACCACACACACATTAAGAAAAGTTTTTCTTATGTTTAAGTGGAATTTTCTGTGTATCAATTTTACATCATCATTCCCTGGGGACCATGGAGAACAGTCTGGGAAACAGCAACAGGAGCAAAGCAATTTAGCAATTTTTCCTGTAAGAATAAACATAATAGAGAGGGGACAAGTAGCAGGGTCTTGAGCCACACAAGCAAGTGAAACTGTGACCTGAGATTCTTCCAACTGCCACAGTGCTACTTGTACTGGCATGATATAACAAAATACATTATTAAAATATTAAAAACATTGTACTGCTGCCTATTGGGAACTGTGTTCCTAGAAGTTATTTTAACAAATATGGCAAATGGAAGGGGAAAGATGGAAAAATTGCAGTGGGGAGAATGACAAAAGGCAGGTCCCGAGTGGCCAACAGCAATTCAAGTGAGAGTGTGATAGATTGGGGCTGGGGTTCTTGCACACACCTGCCAATGAATCCCAGGGATTCAGCCCCTTCCAGGACACACTCATCAGTCTAGGAACAGCAGAGGGAAAGAAGGAAAGGGCAGAGAGTGTCCTGCTGCAAACTCTGCCTGGGAACAGCAGAGAGAAAAGGAAGGAAGGGAAGGAAAGGAAAAGAAAGAAAAGAAACAAAAGAAAGAAAAAGAACGAAAAGGAAGAAAAGAAAGAAAGAAAAAGAAAAGAACGAAAAGGAAGAAAAGAACGAAAAGGAAGAAAAGAACGAAAAGGAAGAAAAGAAAGAAAAGAAAGAAAAGAAAGAAAAGAAAGAAAAGAAAGAAAAGAAAGAAAAGAAAGAAAAGAAAGAAAAGAAAGAAAAGAAAGAAAAGAAAGAAAAGGAAGAAAAGGAAGAAAAGGCAGAGAGTGTCTTGCTGCAAACTCTGCCTGTGCAGGCAGGCCCAACACCAGCACTGCCCCTCAGGGGACACCTAGGGACATGCAGGGTTTAGAAGAGACAATGCAAACCCACCTGTGACAGCCAGGGAACAGCAGCACCTGGGCCCACCCAAAACCTCCCACCACGACCCCAAGCACTGCAGTGAGGCAAGAAGGAATAATCCTGTTTCCCTGGACAGACCCACAAGGGTCCAAAGGGAAGAACACACAGAACCTCTGGGCACTGCATCCCCAGCAGGCACTGAGGGACAGGGGATCCTGGGGAGCTTTGGACAGGCTGCAGCATCCATGTGCTTACCTGGATCCCTGCAGCTCTTTGGCATCGAGCTCTGGGGAAGGCCATCCTCAATCCCACACCCTTCCAGTCAGGCATCAAAGGTTTCCCTGCCTTGATGTGATCAGCAATTCAAATAACCACAACACCCCTTAACTACACCCAATTCCACTGCAGCCAACAGCTCCACAGCATTTCCCCAGCGGGCTCCTCCTCTGTGCTCAGAGGGATGAGTGTCAAAAGAAAATGACACACTGGAAGCAGCTGACCCAAATATCACTCTCACGGCCATTTCAGGAAAGGAGAGAGAAGCCAAAAGAGAGCAATTCTGTCGGCTCCTGTACATCAGAATCAAAGGCTCTCTCTTGGCTGAGCGGGAGGCAGTCGGATGGGGATGAACACCTAATGCTCCCACCACCATCTTATGACAGTCAAGAGAAACCACGACAGTGTTTGCTTCATAGATAAGCCTCAAAAACTACCATGAACAGCTTGTAAATGAAACAGACACCACACACCCCGACACAGTCTGCCACAACGTCCCCAGTCACCCATCCTGCAACACAGCAGCTGCTTCTCTGTGACCCACATTCAGAAAAAAAGAGTTTTATTCCCCAGCTCTATCTGGTCTAGTGGGAGCCACCGCCTCAGCCTACAACTCCACCAAATCCACATCACATTTTCTACAACAGCAGCTCTGCAGAGAGGGAAGGATGTTTAGAGGCAGAGGACACTGCAAACCAAAGCCTCACCATTACAAACCCTCCCCACCACGCTGGTGCTTTCAGGCCACCCAGTACTCGGAACACCTCTGCTAAACTGGACCTGGATTGTTCCTGTGCTGGGACACAGCAGCAGAGAGCCTTGCAGCCCCCTGTGACTTCACCCAACTCTGCAGAGCACCAAGGACAGTGGCCAGCTGTGCCAAATGGCACAACAATCCATGGAGATGGTGTTGGAATGGACAGCCGAGGACAGCACCTTGCCAGAGAACAGGTCCACAACAAGCCAGCACCTCACTCCCTCTACTGCTGCTTCAACTTCTCCAAGTGCTGCTAAACCACAGAAACAGCTGAAGAGTTTTGTTTCACTAAAGTTGGTTTTACACAGTTTATTCTGAGACAAGGAGCAGAGTAAGGCAGCAGATTGCAATACTGGCATTAAAATGTTACTCCAGCTTGAGTTCAACAGGAGTCTTAACAGTTTTATTTTGCCAAAGATAAAATTTAGAATATAAATATGCACATAGATTCACTGACTTATTTGTTGAAAAAAAAAATTCCTGTCATGAAATAAGAAACATAAAACTGGCCTTTTCTGAAAGACTTGAATACTTTGAGATCCCCTTGGGAAGAGACTTGAAGCACTGATGAACTCCCTATGCTCCATCACTCCAGCTGGGAAACACACACACCAACTGGGGCTTTTCCCCCTGAGAACAGCTGGAAATAACTCCTGGTTTATGAAAGGAGGCCAGAAGCTCTTTTCCCAGTGACAGGCACGCTGCACCAAGCACACAGTGGCAGACGGGTCAGTTTTTCCACCTGACTGCTTTCCATGGCCAAGGATTTTATCTGACTTATTATCGACACAGATTGGGACAATTAGCAGCAAACTGAAGGCAGATCAGCCTCCCCAGTGCTTAATTCGGGCAGGAGACTTGACAGAAGAGCATCAAGGGGAGTAGGGGATGGTGTGTCCGGTGCTGTGGGGCAGCTGGAGGTAGGAAAAACCCACTGAGACACTGCAGCCACAAACATGGTCAGGGCGACAGTGCCAAGCTTCCCCCAGCTTCTTATTTCCAAGCTTCCAAGATTTTAGGAGGCTGGTGATATCTCGTTAGTCACTGAGTGAACTTCATGCTTGCTCTGTAATGTCCTCCTCAAGCTCCAGCCAGGAGCCAGCAGATCATCTCTATTTGGCACACCCGGGAATGCACAAGGGCTGGGCCACTTCCTAACAGAGCCCAGCAGGTCTGCCTGCAAAAACATCCTTCATACAAAGGGTAATCGAGCATCTGCTGTATCACAGCTCGTTCACTCTCACAAAGGGCAATTAGCTGTAGATAAGATCACTCCTGATAAGGAACCACTGGCTGTTTGGAGGATTGTCTCATTAAGGCAGGATTGTCTCATTAAGGCAATCGCACCCACTCTGCCAAACACAGTCACAGACTAGTTTGGGTTGGAAGGGACTTCAAAGGCCATCTTGCTGCCCCTCCTGCCATGGGCAGGGACACCTTCCACCGTCCCAGGCTGCTCCAAGTCCCGTCCAGCCCGGCCTTGGACACTTCCAGGGATCCAGGCGCAGCCACAGCTTCTCTGGGAAACCTGTGCCAGGGCCTTACCACTATCATGGTAAAGTATTTAATTTTATTGTCCCATCTAACCCTGCCATCTCTCAGTTTTAAAGTGTTGTCCTTTGTCCTGTCACTACAGGCCCTGGTAAAAAGTCCCCATTTTTCTTCTAAGCTCCTTTATAAAGCTGAAAGGCCACAGTAAAGACTCCTCAGATTCTTCTCTTCTCCAGCTGAACACCTCCAGGTCTCCCAGCCCATCTCCACAGCAGAACCATTCCAGCCCTCAGACCATTCCCACTTCAGACTCCCACCTGCATCTTGCCAGAATCTCCCTGCAGAAAGCCACCATCAGGAACAGGCTCAGCTTTAATATCACTAAAAGAGATGACAAACCCATCCAGGGAAAATGATGCGACTCCTTTACACAAAACTCACAGCACCAGGAACAGCTCCAGGCTCTTCGCCAGCTCCGTCCCCTGGGACTCACTGGGAAAATGGTTCCCACTGCAGGGACTGGAGGGAAGGTTACAGAGCAAAGAGCCAAATTGAGGAGTCCCAGCAGGGAGGGCTGGATGAATTAATGGAGCAGGGAGATGGACCCCAGCCTGGCTACAGCCATTCCTAAAACTATCTTGGGACAGGGAAGCAACTGCAAGACGAGTTGTGAAGAAAATCCTGGCAAAGTGCAGTTCTCCAAACCCAACATTCACACAGGACTAATGACACAGAGCCAAATTAGTGGGCATTGATTATATGTACAAATACAATAAACCAGGGAAAAGTCAGCGTGGCTTCGGGAAAGGCACTTCCAGTCCCACACAGGGCTCCAGATCTTCTGGGTTTGCACCTCTGCAAGTCCCTCTCATCTGAGGCTTCCTGTAGGAACCCCAAAAGGCCCCTGGAAAAGGGACTGTCCCTGTATGGAGAGAAAACTGGGTGGGAGACAAGGGAGTAGGAGTAAACAGTCATTTCCTGCAAGGGAGGGAAGTCAGAGCAGGGGTCACAGGGAGAGGCTGGGACCTGTGCCAGACTAGGACACTGTCTGGATGTGACCCAGGATCCTGATGGAAATATTCAAGGGGAGGTGGATAGGCAACCATGAAGAGCAGCACAGGGACCATATGAGTCTATGCAACCTGGAAATAAAATGGCAGATGGAATTCCACATGGATAAAGTGATGCTTACATTGAATAAAACAAATAAATCTCAATTTCACCTAAAAATAGCTATGCCCTGAGATGGCCTCAGCAAGCAGGAGATCTTGGGGCTGTCAGGCTGCTCTGTGAATGCTCTGGCACTGCTCAGCACAGCCCCAAAACAGCATTTCACCAGTGCCAGAGGGCAAGCACATCCAGCACACACTGCTGTGCCACCCTGAGTGCCCATGGCTCACCCATGGAGTGTGGTTCTGGTCACTCTGCTGTGCCACCCTGAGTGGCCATGGCTCACCCATGGAGTGTGGCTCTGGTCACTCTGCTGTGCCACCCTGAGTGCCCATGGCTCACCCATGGAGTGTGGCTCTGGTCACTCTGGCCAGCTCCTGTCATGGGAACAGAGAACAGAGGGAGATGGAGAAGAGGTATGGAGTGGCTGGTGGGGGAGGTGAAAAATGCAAGAAGGCTGAGGGGGAGAAACAGGCAGGGAGCAGTGACACCTGGAGTAGTCTGGAGAAGGAAAACCCCTCAAAAGCTGCAAGCCAGAGCAGGCAAGGGTAAGTCTGTAGGCACAAAGGAGTCAAATGTTGAGAGAGTCCAGAACTTCCCCCATGCTCTTCTGCAGTCCCCACATGGGACAGGTCAGAAAAAGGACTCTGGAGCAGGCAAGATTCCACCTGATCCATGTGGCTGCTCCAAAGGAGCCAGCAGAGAGTGGCTCCAGGTGTTGGGGAAAAAGCCCCTCCATGAAGCAGCTGAAAGAGAGGCACCAGCAGATGGCAAAGAGAACAGAATTGATACATGGGGCTGTTAATCACTGCTCAGTTCCAGCCCCCTGGAATTGTGTATGTGCCAGACGATCCCAGGCAATCAGAACACCTGAAGGGCAGTGATGATTTATTTCTGTCCACGGCTCTCCAGCACAACCCTGCAGGGAATCGGATTCTGCAGACACGCAGATCGATACAACTTGGTCACAGATTGCAAAGAGAGCAAGAGCAGGCAAGGAATACAAACCAAGCTGGGGATGGCACTGAGGAGAAGGCTCCAAGGCAGCTCCAGAAGGAGCAAAGACTTCACACGAACCAAGGAATAAAGATAATTTCCATATGGCTCCGTGGAAGATCGCCGTGTGCTTCCTCCCAAACACTTCAATTTTATTTTGCTTTATAATATCTCAGGAATCACAGTTTCCACCATGAAAATTCTTCTCATTTCAAAATAGTTTAACTCCATATCTGAGCAACAGCTGAGTAACTCCTGTGAATAAATCTGCTGCAAGTAAAATTTAGTAATTTCTCAACCACTTCAATGTTTACCATGAGAATCAGGAGATTTTTAAATTTTTAGGAGTACATGTTGCATGCAGGGCAGCACACCTGCAAGACACATTAAGAATTTTAACTATTTTAATTTTATGCCATTAAAAAATGTACTGACACCTAGGCCAGCCCCATGAGCACAACCTACAACAACCCCCTTGCTTGCCTACAGACACAGCTCTAACCTCAGGACTGTGCAGCACTGGGTGTCATCTCTGTCCCTGAATCCACAGTGAATCCACAGCAAAGCCAGGCTTCCAGGAGTTAACAAGGAGTCGAAACTCTCCCTCAGGGGAACATGGGCACACACAAGACATACAATCACCCTTCCAGGCTCTTGACTATTTTAAGCAAGAGAGAGATACAGAACTTCACAGGCAATGGCTCGTTCCAAGTCTGGCAGGGCTGCACCACTCACCCGGGATGTCACCGCGGGCAGGAGCAACATCCCCTGCTGCCACCAGCATCATCCCTCATCCTGTAGGAGCTGCATTCCCGAGGCACACCACAGCCAGACCCATGTTTAGACCCAGAAGTCATTTTTCTACATTCCTTCATCAGAAAAGCAGAGTGGACAGAAGCATCCCCAAGACGTGGCACTTTTAGGGAAGACTTTGGGGATGTTGAGAGGAGAGGGAATGCTGTGCACAGCAAACAAGGCAAACACTGCACCCCGGGACAGCAGATTAACGGGACACCGGAGCGGGGGCTCGACGGAAAATCATCAAATGTCAGCCTCCTCCAGCGCCACCGACTGCGGCATTGGGACTGGAAAGGACACGAGGCACAATCTGCTGGTCATCCATATGGATGCCTCCCTCCCTCCCTCCTTCAATCCTCCTCAGTATCTCAATGGAGGTCAGGCATGCACACTCAGACTCGTTTTCTGACAAATTTGTAACTAAAAAGCTGGAACTAATAACTGTGAGAGCCCAAAGCTGGTTTCATGGACTTGTTTAGGCAAAAAAGCTGGCTGACTCCACCAATTTCCAATTTCCATCTAGGCAAGGTAATAGAGAGAAATCCTTCACTCCCATGTAAAAATGTAAATCCCAGCTCAGTGAGTCATTTAAGCACATGGCTAATGCAAAGCTTGAAACAAATCCTGCTAATAATCCGGGCTGCTCGCTTATTTACAGCTAGGCATGGCTTAAGTACCTGGATGATCTGGAAATACCCTCGAGCCCCCGGAAAAGAGCCCAAACTAGGCTGGTCTGGGAATTAATCACAGTGGTATGAGCAGAACTGCTAATATGAACCGGGGGAGGACTGTGTGTGTGTGCTGAAGCATCTGTTCAAGTTTAGGCATATAAAACATTTTTCAGCCCAATGACTCCAGAGGGAAATGCCTCATACATCAGCTCATCTGACTCAATTTTTCCATCACATTTCCTTTAATACAGTTTTGTCCATAAATACACTATTTGTTTTTCCTAAATATAGATTTTTATTTATAGTTAGAAAACCTTGTAACTTGTGTTACTGCTTAAAGCCCTGGGTTCTGCTTCGAAACAGAATCATTGAGGAATTACTGGCCAGTACTGAGGTATGTAACCAAGTTCTCTGTGCTTGCAGAAGTAAAAGGAATTTCTTTTTGCTCCAATATTTGCCATTTTCAGCATTTCCTTCACCAAGCAGCACCAGTAAGATCACAACTGCCCAGCCACACATTGTGTATGTCAATTATCCCACACCACATCCAGGAACTTTCACCTTAAATCTTCATTTTACACCAAAAACGAAGTCAAGTTTTTAAAACCCCCAACCAGATCTTCCAGACAGTCCTGAATTTGGGGAGAACTGTGCGTCACTACCCGAGCAGCGATAACAATTCGTATTTATGGTATGAGGAGGTCAGAAAAGGAAATGCTAACATTGCCCTTTTGCCTCCAAGAACCATTTTGAAGATAAATTCCTTTTTGTAGCTTTTAATGGAAAGCAACCAGCCTCCCCAGACCAGGACCAAGAATGGGCAATGAATGGGAAATTCGGTGATTTTGACATTTTAAAAACACAGGTTTTTTCAAGAGCGGGATTTACAGACTGAGCAATACTGAACTCAACAAATGAAATGTGATTTAATACAATTTGACCATTATTAACCATAACTGGAGTCAATAAAAAGCACAGCCTGTTATTCCATGGCACAAGCACGGGACAGTGGAATTGCACTCGTGCTGCTCATGGGAAGTGCCGAGAGCAGCTGGAAAATGATAAATGCCAGGGGCTCCTGCAATAAACCCTTCACTGCCTTCCAAAGCAGGGCACACAGAGGTGGCCGTGCAGCCACCCGTGAGGGGCTGGCAGCAGGGTCCAGGGACCATCTGTAACTCAGAGAGTCTCCCATCCTGCTGGGCAGCAATGTGCTTCCCTGTGCAGGTCAGCAGGGACAAAGCAGAGCCACCATAAAAATCAGGGAATAGTAACGGAACTTTTTAAATGGCAATAATTTGCTTCCTATTAAGCAGATTAAAAATACATAAATCTGGAGCACAAGTCAACTCCGTGGAGTGGCAGCACAGAACACAAAGGCTGGAAGCAGGGTGGGAGCAAAGGATCACCTTCCCCCTAATGAGGCAGCAGCGCCCATCCCCCGGGACCGACAACAAAGGGGTCCATTATCCTCAGGGTTTAACTCCAAGTGTTTAATGATCCCTCCCCTCTCCGAGTTCCTGATGGGGTTCAGAGAATCCTGTCCGAGCAGGAAGGGTGAGGCACCCAAGAGGTACCTTGTACAAGGCAACGCTCCTTTGTGATTTCCATGTTTAAAAAAAGTGCTGAAAATCTCAAGTGGTGCAAGGAAAGAACCACGAGATCAACCCCCTCTCCCCAGCGCCAGGCTGGTGGTGAGGCTGCAGCCTGATTTCTGAGAATCACAGAATATCCTGAGCTGGAAAAGACCCACAAGGATCACTCAAGTCCAACTCCTGATTCCATCACCTCTTACCTCAACCAGCGGCCCTTTGCAGGTGCAAATGACCACAAATCACCAAAATTCTCTCCAGCAAGCAGGGTCTGGGAGGAATTCTGTGAACTCTGTGGTGTTCCAGCAGCTCTCCATGGAAAGCTCACCATTCCATAAGGACTGCTGGCTCTCCAGCATCACAGCTGGGTCAGGAACGAGGCGTCAGCGGCACCGCCGAGCCCTTGTGGCTCTGGATTCCCCAGCTCCAGGTCCCCAGAGAAGCACCAAGGCACTGGATTTTCAGTGACCCAATCCATAACACTCCCAAGGAAGGCACCTTTGGATTATCCAGCTCCTCACTTGGGTGTTCCTAAGCTGCTCTGTTGGTCCTGAGTGGCTGGATCATACCTAGGTACACCTCAGGCACTGCATCTCATCCTTTCCTTGGCAAAAGTGGTGGATGAGGAAAGTTTGGGGATTTTTTTGACTGACGAAGTTGCTGGCAGTCAGCAAATTACTAAATCAACAAATTTAGGTATTAAAATTCATCACAAACTCTCCATCACTGATTAGATTTCACAGCTTGTAAGAAATTTGCTCCTGTAAACTCTAGAACCACCCAAACCCAGAAAAAACTTTTTAAGATAAAGCAATATAATTTCCACACCAATTACCTTTAGAACCAAGAAATTCATTAGAAAAACTGTGCCTATAATTAAAACTCTTCAGGGTGTACCAAAAGCTTTGCTAAATTCTTAAAACTGAATTCAATTTGCCCATCATCTGAGTTTTAACTTTCCCCCTACCGAGGGCTGGGACCCCTGGAATTCCTCACCTTTCGCACATTCCCAACTGTCTTGGGGCTCCTCTCTGCCTTGTTCAAAGCAAGCGCTGTGCTCTCAGTCCTTGACCCAAATTTTCCAGTTATTTACCAGTATTTGCATCACTTGCATGTTATCTGTGATGAGCTGGGTGTTTGCTTTGAAGTGAGAGGCAAAATAGTCCCTAATGAAGGGCTAAGGATGGAACACATCTAGAAAAGAGATTATTTCATGACCATTTCTTGTCTAGAATCCTGCATTCAGACCTGTGAGTTGCTTTAAGAAAACTCAAGATTGTTGTATAAATTAAGAAAACACTTAGATTTGTAAAATGAAATGTTTTTATTAGTAATAACTCAATAGTCCCCTCCATCAATGGTAGGACAAACAAACTCTAGTCTAAAAGCACTAAAGGCAGTCAGACTCTTTGGTACGGACAGCCTGTCAGCAAAATATTTTTAATAACTTTTCATCACTCAAACTAAACTAAACCTTGATAAACCCATTTCAAAAGGACAAGAGATGCTGGGTGACAAACCCAAGGAGTAAGTGGTCATGTTTCCAACACAGTTCAAAAAACAGAGATGCTCTTGTAAAACAACTTTCATGTGATGTGAAACCTCCAAAGGAATGTGTCACCGTGCTCCTGCATTGTCCCATGCGCTGGCATTTCAATTTGGAAATGTCAGACAAGTTCTTGATTCTGGAGAAATACCCTGCAAAGGGCTCTCCTCATGGAAGGAGCCAGAGCAAGGCTCACAGGGCAGACCCCACGCTCAGCCCAGCCCCAGCCCCAGCCCCGCAGCTCTTACCTGGCCGCCTCCACGCCCGCAGACATGGTGAGAGCCCCGGCCAGCCCGGGGAGAGCCCCGCACTGCGCTGCTGCCCCTCGGTGTCACTGAGGACCAGCCCCTCGCTGCAGCTCTCGGTGCATTCGCCAGACAGCAGAACGTGTGACAGCTCAGCCCACCCCCAGCGAGCCTGCAGTGACCACAGCGCTCCGTCCCTGCCGCTCCCCAGAGCTGCGGAAGTGCCGGAGTTAACGCCAGCACAAATCCAGGACTGGCCCTCGGAGTCAAACGGCACAGCAAGGCTCAGATCCCCTTCCAAACTCCTTACCTATCCCAGCGCCGAGCCGGCCTGTTCCCGCAGGAAAGCACAAGCACAACTTTGGAACAGACTTGGAAAGCACCAAAAATACAGAGAAGGGCACCTTGCATTTTCCTAAACACGAATCTTGACAGAAAACAACTTTTTCCCTTAAATGACCTGGAGAACGGAGGATCTGGTAACTGCACCGACAGCTGGTTCATTGAACATCTCCGGGACACAGATTTCTAACAGGAAGGGACAGTTTGGGGTTTTTCTTAACCGATTATCCTTGACTTAGAGCAGGCAGGAGACATGGAAATAATAACAACAATCAACGGTCTGTCAGAAGGGTTCTGTTCTCCCTCTCATTTCCAAATACCAATCAAACACCCAAATAAAAATCAGAACCCGGTGGTACCAACTGTTGCTCCAGAATCCATACGGTCCATCCATGCCCTAATTAATCCCTATCAACTATCTCCTATTTGCAATTAATTTGACAGTGGAATAAAATCAGCACTTCACTGGGAAGTAAGGTCACATTGACCAGAAAGTGTCAGGACTAATTCCTACTAACAGAAATGAGAATTGGCTTTAAAAGGCCAGTAAAAATAGCTGCACAAATGTCATTCTCGTGAAATTTTATGACGCTGGGTGAAAGTTAGGCCCAATGGAGGCCAAAACTCTCATCTGATAAAAGAGCAGGATTCTTCTCATCGTGCTCTGCGTTTGAGTCAAGCACAGAGAATCACGGAATGTCCTCAGTGAGAAGGGACACACAAGGTCATCAAGCCCAACTGATGGCCCTACACAGGACACCCCCAACAATCCCACCACGTACGTGCCTGAGAGCTTTGTCCAAACACTCCTGGAGCTGGAGAAGTGTTTCCTCGAGCAATGCCAAACCGCACGGCTGCGGCCCGTCAGCTCGAGGCAGGGCTGGCTCGGCTGCCAGCAGCGTTACGAAGGTTTATCCGGGCAAGGAATTCTGAGCAGGAGCTGCTGCTTCCAGGGACTGTGCTGGAGCTGCAGCAGCCGACACTGGAGATCCGGGAGCCCCGTCCTGCCCGGAGCCGGGAGGGGGACGGGGGTGACACGGGGGTGACACGGGAGGGCAGGTGGGCACAGGAGTGACACAGGTGGGGAGGTGGGCACGGGGGTGACACCGGAGGAGAGGTGGGCACAGGAGTGACACAGGTGGGGAGGTGGGCACGGGGGTGACACGGGAAGAGACGTGGGCACCGGGGTGACACGGGGGTGACACAGGTGGCGTCTCCCGGTGCGATCGCTCCGTTCCCGCGCTCGGCAGCGCGGGGAGCGCTCCGTTCATCACCGAGGTGCAGCCGCGGGCCGGCACCGGCGCTCCGCCCGGGAAAGCCCTCGAGGCATCACTTCCCTCGGGATGAACAGCCCGGAGAGGCCCGTCCCGGAGCGCGGAAGGCAGCGGGGAAGGGGGAGGACGCGGAGACCCGGGGGGTGACACCGGCCCCTCGTGTCGGCACCGGCGGCGGAGCGTGCCCGGCTCATCCCGGCGCCTCCGGATCCCCCCGGAGCGCCCGGCTCGGTCCCTCCGGGCTCCCGCCTCCCTCAGCCCCTGCGGCTCCGTCCCCTCGGGGCCCGCGACTGCGCTCGGGCTCCCGCCTCCCGGTGCCCCCGGAACGGCCGCTCGGTCCCGTCAGCCTCCCGCCGTCCCCAGTGGCTCCGGCCCCTCGGGGGGCGCCGCTCGGTGCCCTCAGGCCCCCGCCCGGCCCGGCCCGGTCCCGCCGCGCCCTCAGCCCCCACTCACCGGGTCCGGCCCGTGGCGGCGCCGGGGCCCCTCGGCCGCCGAGCCCGGGCGGGGGGCGCGGGGCGCATGCGCGGAGCCCCCTCAGCGCGCGCGGGCCGGGGCGGGCGGGGACGGAGGAACCCGGGCGGGAGGGAGAGTCCGGACCGGGACACGGGACACGGGAGCGAGACACGGGACACGGGACACGGGACACGGGACACGGGACACGGGACACGGGACACGGGACACGGGACACGGGACTGGGGACTGAGGTCAGGGTGGGGACGGAGGAACCCGGGCGGGAGGGAGAGTCCGGACCGGGACATGGGACACGGGACACGGGACACGGGACCGGGACTGGGGACCGGGACTGGGGATTGGGGACTGAGGTCAGGGTGGGGACAGAGGGACCCGGGCGGGAGGGAGAGTCCGGACCAGGACCGGGACACGGGACTGGGGTCAGAGTGGGGACACAGGGACAAGGACAAGGGACCGAGGTCAGGTTGGGGACACAGCAGGGAATGGGGACAAGGACACGGCACTGGGGTCAGAGCGGAGACACAGGGACTGGAGTCAGGGTGGTGACACAGCATTGGATGGGGACAAGGACACGGCACTGGGGTCAGCGTGGGGACACAGGAACAAGGACACGGGAATGGGGTCAGGGTGTGGACACAGCAGGGGATGGGGACAAGGACATGGAGCAGGACAGAACATGGGGAGCAGGACAAGAATAAGAGGAACACTGGAGCAGGGCTGTGGACAAGGACGCCACAAACAGCGTGGGACAGGGACATTGGGAGCAGAATAGGGACAGGAGCAGAGTAGAATGGCGACACCGAGGGCAAGATGGGGTTGGGGATAGGGATAGCAATAATAGGATGAGGACAGGGACGTAGGGAGTTGGACAGAACCTGGGGCAGGGTAGGGATATGGAGACCAAAACAGGGTGGAATGGGGGCATCGGGAGCAGGACAGGGACAAGGACACAGGGAGCAGGACAGTGATGGGGACAGTGGGAACAGGACTGTGGATGGAGACCAGGAGCAGGATGGAGGCAGTGGAAACAAGAAGGGGACAAAGATGCTGAAAGGAGGATGGGGACATAATGGGACAAATATGGAGGCACTGGGAGCGATATGGGTGATAGGGACACTGGGAACAAGATGGGGATAGGGAGAGCAGGATGAGGACAGGGATGTAGGAAGCTGGACACAGACTGGGACAGGGTGGGATGGGGGCTTCAGGAGCAGAAGGCACATGAGGACACAGGAAGCAGGATAGGGACAGGGACACGGAGAACAGGACAAGAATGGGGACACTGGGAGCTGTGGACAGGGACACCAGGAGCAGGATGAAGATGAGGCCATCAGGGGCAGGGTGGGGACCAGAGACATTGGGAAAACTGAGATGGGGAATCAGAAGCAAGTCAGGGACAAGGGACAGGGAGCAGGATGGGTACAGGCACATGGGAGGACAGGACAAGAATGGGAACGTTGGGAGCAGGAGCAGGATGGGGACACTGGGACAGGTGTGGGGATGGGGGCATCTGGAGCAGAATGGGAATGAGGGCATCAGGAACAGGGTGGGGACAGGGATATGGAGCACAGGACAGGGTGAGGACAAGGGACACCAAGAGCAGGGTGGAGGTCTGGGACAGGGACACTGTCAGGGAAGGACAGGATGAGCAGGACTGGAACAGGGACATGGGCAGCAGGACAGGTACACCAGGAGCAGGATGGGGATGGGGACATAAGGAGCAGGGTGGAAACCAAGGACGTTGGGAGCAGTGTAGGGACAGGAGAAAGGTGGGATGAGGAAATCAGAAGCAGGACAGAGACACAGGCACTGCAAGCAGGATGAGGTCGGGGACACAGGGAGCAGAACAGTGATGGGGACAGTGGAAACAGGATGAACAACAGGGGCAGGATGGGGGCAATGCGACCAAGAAGGGGACAAGGACACTGGGACCGGGGATTGGGACACGACGAGTAAGAAAATTACGGAGACACTGGGAGCAGAATGGGTGATGGGGACAATGGGAGCAAGAAGGAAATGGAGAGAGCAGAAGCAGGGTGGGGACAGGGACACTGAGAAGCAGAACAGGGACTGGGGTAGGATGAAGACAGGGAGACCAAAGCAGAGTGGGATGGGGAATCAGGAGCAGGACAGGCACAAGGGCACAGGGAGCTGGACACCAGGACCAGTGTGGAGGCACTGGGAGCAAGATAGGCATGAGGACAGTAGAAGCAGGACTCCAGTCAAGGTCCCTGGAAGCAGGAGACAGGGACATGGCACAGGATGGGGGCTCATCCCGTGAGGAGATGGCTGCTCCCCATGTCCTGTGGGGACCTCCCAAGTCCCAGGGATTGGGACAACTGGGGGTGGTCAACACAGAGTCACTAATTGCTGATGGCCCCTGATGGCCCGGGGCATGTCCCAGAGCTGAGCCCCGACCGACTCGTGTCACAAATGACATAAATTGGTCCCCCAGCACATGATTCCACGTGCCTCAGTTTACCTGCGCCACCGGCCGGGCAGGCACATCCCTTGGGGCATCCTGCACCCGCACAGATCCTTTGTGTGGGGAAATTCCAGCCACGTGGCAGGGACTGGGCTCAGGGTCCAGCCCAAAGCCCCCACACCCAGGGCAAAGCAGTTTCCTCGGAAAATCCCCAGCTCACGTGCACAGGCTGTCGGCCCCGCTGCGGGTCAGCGTTTTCCAGCTGCTGGGAAGAGCGTGCGTGAGAACCGGCTCCTTCCCACGCCCCCTCCCGGGGTGAGGGCCGGGGCGATGCCCGCAGCCGCAGAGATCCACTGGGCATTGCAGCCTCGGGCTCTGCTCGCTGAAGGCAGGTGCGACCGGCACCGATGCCCGTCCCTGGTGTCCCCCAGGGCCCCGCCCGGCCCCGCTATCCAGCCCTGCAGAGCACGAGTGGGATGATGGACGTCTTCTTCCTACGACAAATTCACCCAGAGCAGCCCAGCACTCAGCTCCAGAGCCAGGGGCCATCGCCGAGCCCTGGGACGTGCAGTGCAGCACCGAGCACTGCCAAGCCCCGGACACTGATCCCGCTGCAGCCCTGGGGGAAGCATCCCGGGCTTTGCTCCAGGAGACGCCTGGCCTGGTCCCTGGGGGCCCAGTTTGGTGCCGGGCTGTACTGGGAGGTGACAAGCACCCCCAGCGTGACCATGGGGGTGTCAGGGTTGTATTCTGCTTGCATCAAGCCGGGATTGAGCCCTACTTTCCCCCAGGACAGAGGGGGAACACGCCATAAGTGAGATGTGGGAGGTGAGGGAGATCCTCCTGGCACTGCCCGGCAGGAAAGGCTGAGCATGGTGATAGGGCTGGAGCCCCAGGACCACATCCCTGGAAAAGCTGAGCCTGCTGATAGGGCTGGAGCCCTGCACGGTGCATTTCCCTTCCCGCTGGGTGATGGGGTGTGGCAGCAGCACGGCCCGGGGGGTGATGCCAATGTCGGCTGACAGGAAATCCTTTCCCCTCCCTCGTTTTGGTGCTCCACTGGCCTGAATTATCCCCCACAACATCCAGTTTCCACAGAGACACAGCACCTGGTGGGATGGCTAGATGTGTTTCCCCATGGATGCTTCCTATCCCATGTTTATGTCAGACCAGTGCCTCCCAGTTTCCACCAGCAGCTGGCAGGTTTTGGGAACAGGGAACGAGGTTGTCCTCTGCTTTACCCTCTGCTCCCCCTGTGCTGGTGCCCCAGGGCCATCTCAAGCCCCTCTGAGCACAGGGATGCTCTGGGACAGGTTCCTGGGGTGCCACTGGATGAAAAAGGCTGCCTGAGCCAAACTCAGCACGGCAGCACCAGGGCAGGGCCAGGCCAGCTCAGGCTGAGGGCAGCCAGGGGACAGGGAGGGCAGGAATGTCCCCAAGAGATGTAAATCAGGTCTGGTTCCACAGCACATACTTGGGACAGAACTGGGGCAGAGTTCAGAGAGAGGGACAGAGCAGGGGAGTGGAAATGGAGCACTAAAAACCTCTCAGAGGATGAGCAGCTGATGAAATCCCTGGAAATTCGGCAAGATTGAGTGAGAAAAGAAAGAAATAGGCCTGGGCTGGCTGGTCCATTCACAACCACAGGCAGGAGTGGGATAGCTGGGAGACAGGGAGTCCTTGGGAGTGGTAGTGCTGGGGCCAGGGGGAACTGGGGCTGAGGATGGGAGAAATCCTGACAGTGTGTACTGGAAGCACTGGGAAAGCAGAGCCTTCCCCAGCACTGCCATATCTGGGCACAATCAGACTAAACCCAGCCTGGAAGTGTGTACTAAATGTTTACAAGGGTTCAAAAAAGGGGTACAAAAAGGTCAAAGCCACATTCATCTCTCCACTTGGGGAGGCTGGTAAAGCACTGCCCCCCGAGCACGCCCCCTTTCACAGCTGTCTGAAATGCTTGACAATTGTTGAGGCCCAGTCCTCAGGAATCCATATTGACACTGCTCAGCTCCATGTGCTGGAGGAACCTATCCAAAGGGAAAACCTTGCTGGAGGCAACAGCAGCTGGAGACTAACAATACAAAATGGATTATACTGGGCTGCTTCCTGTATAGAGAATGCCCACAATTGGTCCATAGTGACGTCTACAGCCATGGAAGTGACCTGAGGAGCAGCTCCCTGCCTGCCCTGAGCCTCCAGGAGCCAGGGCTGGGCAAGCAGGGATGGGGAAGGACCAGCAGGTGCTGGCCAGGGCTCAGGTCAGCCCCCATGCCAGGGCAGCAGGTTCACATGGGGTAGTTGAGAACGACATCTTGCTTGGCCAGTTCCAGCAACATGGGGTCGTCGAAGAACTTGCTGATACTCACGTCCTCACTCAGGCCCTGCAGGGTAACACAAAGCCAGGGTCACTCCCCATACAGCCACTGTCCAGAGAGTCCACTGAAGAGACCTTGTGTCTTACAGTAAGATAAATTTCAGATGCTTGAAGGCATCTAACACCCCTCAGGAACCTGCAGACATGTGGTTCCTGCTGCTGAGCACATCTACCAGCTCACTGCCCCCTCTGCTCCCTCTGCAGCCCCTCCAGCCCCTCAGCTCAGCTCCCTAAACCAGCACAGAAACCAGTTCCTGCTGGTTCTGCTGGACAAGGGGGCTACACCAGGCCACTGAGGGGTCAGAGGGGCAGGGGAGGGACAGGGCTCAGAGGAGGCCCCAGGATCCTGCTTTGAGCTGGAGCTACTGATGGGACCGACAGGCTCTGACAGGTAGCACGGGGAAAGTCCTGGGGCACAAAGGACATCAGATCACTCTGGGAACACAGAGAGGATGTGGCACACTCAAGGGACAACACTGCAGCACCTCAGCTGCTGGGACCGAGGGACACTACAGGGATTTGTCCCACATGTACCTTCCTACGCCTGGTCTTGATCATGAACTCCCTGGCCAGGTGTGGGGCTGGCTGTGGCTCCAGCGGCCGGATGACGATGCTCTTGTCCAAGGGGTCACCAGGCACAATCTGAAACACAGGATCAGGATGTGAGCGTGATGTTGGGGCTGGTGCAACCTCCTGGAGACCCCAGCTGCAACGGGAAAAATCCCTGGGTCCCACAGACACCCCAACACCCCATTTGCTCTCCTGGCAAACAAACATGTCACTGCTGGTGATCATGCCTGTGAGAAGTCAACAGTACAGTGCTGGAAACTCGAGCCAAGGACACGTCCCTTCCCCAGGGAGTACTGCAGGATCCCTAAACACCTCCTAAAAGAGCAATCCATGCAAGTCCTGGTCAGCACAACCCCTTCCACAGGCACACTTACTGTTTCAGAGCTAAGCCTTGGGCTTTGACACATCAACCTTTAGAGGCCAGGGCTCAGACTGCAGCTGCTGCTCTCATGGAGCTGTACCCCAAACCACTGTGCACCTCATAGCTGTGGCTCCCACAGGACCTGATTTGCCCCAGACACAGAAGTGGCCAGAAAACAGTATTTTGTCCCAAACTTTGTTTCCTACAGGTTTAAAACACCACCTCTGAGAGGCAAAGCTGAAGTGTGGCACAGATCAAACTTCCTATGGCAGATCAGTGAGTCCGAGCCCCACTCCAAGACTTCTGCTGCCCAGGCTGCAGAGCATGAAGTGAACCCAGTTTCCCTCCTCCCAAGGGGGATGTCCTCTCCCCAGGCACTGCAGGACCCTGACACTCAGCCAGCAGCAGCTTTCAGGGCTCCCTCACCAGGACTGGGAGTGATGGGACTTGGAACAAAGCCCTGGCAGACATGGAACAGCTGGTGCACAAAGCCTTCCCAAGATCCGCTGAGGATGTTTTCCAGAGCTTTCCTGCTCTGTTGGAGCTGTGGCACTAACAGCACCTATCTGGTGCCTGATCTACCTATCCCTCTTCCTCATCTCCCCAGGGCATGGACTCACCTGCCAGTGGTGGAAGACAGAGAGAGAGAAGGCTTGTCCCTGCGTGTGGGTCCTCAAGTCTGTCTCAAACCCAAAGGAATCAATGGCTGGGATGAAGGCTTTGATGGTGTAGAGGGGAGAGCCTGGGATTGGAGCATCCTGTGTCACGTGGCCTCTGCAAATGTGTCAAAGGATCAGCCTATGTGTCCCAGAATCATGGACTGCTCTGGCTGGGAAAGGACCTCGAACCCCACACAGTTCCACTCCCTATACCACGGGCAGGGACACCTTCCACTATCCCAGGTTGCTCCTGTCCAACCTGGCCTTGGGCACTTCCAGGGATCCAGGGACAACCACGGCTTCTCTGGGCACCCTGTACCAGGGCCTCTCCACCCTCACAGCCAAGAATTTATTCCCAATATCCTCTCTAACCCTGTTCTTAGCAGTGGGAAGCCATTCCCCCTTGTCCTGGAACTCCATGCCCTTGTCCAGCTCTCTTGGAGCCCCCTCAAGCATTAGAAGGGGCTCTAAGGTTTCCCTGGAGCCTTCTCTTCTCCAGGTTGAACCACCCCAGATCTCCCAACCTGTTTTAACAGGAAGTGGCTCCAGCCTCCTGAGCATCTTCCAGGCCTTGTCTGGAGCCCCTGAAGGAGGTCCAAGTCCTTCCCGTGCTGAGGCCCCAGGACTGAGCACAGTGCTTTGTACATTCTCCTCTCTGACACTCAGGAAGAACCAGGCACAACCCAAAGGCTGTGTGTGATCCTGAACATCCCTCCCCACACTGCTTGGGGCCAGGATCAGTCAGGAAGCTTCCAACTGTCACTTTATGCAGACTTGACCCTCTGCACCAATGCCACGACTGTGGAATTCTCCAGCAGCCCAGATCCCATCACTGCTGCTTTGCAAAGCCCCAGTGCTGGCAGCAGGAGCAGCTCACCTGCGCCGGGCCAGCACCGTGTACACGGCAGACACGCAGTCAGCAGGAGCCTGAACCTCCACGAAGTAGTAGGGCTCCATCAGGCGAGGGGTGGCCTGTGAGGGGACAGGGACATGAGCCACTGAGCCTCCTGCAGCACCAGCACAGCTCAAGTTCTCTGGTCAAACCCAGCACCTGACGAGATTACAGGATTCCTGCTGCCCCATGGCCGCCCAAACCAACATCACAAACACTGAAAGGACCTTTTCTCCCTCTGGGCATGCACCACACGCCTCCCTCTCCCCCACAGCCACCCTTCCCAGCAAGAGCAAGAAGGGGAGAGCGAGCAGATGCAGAGCAGTTTCCATCCAGGCTGGAACACAGGCCTGTAGGACTCGTGTGCCAGCCCACAAGGGCACCGCAGACATTGCTGGCTGGATGAGTCAGTGTGCACCCACCCCCCGGGGCAAACCTCACCATGAGGAAGGCGGAGTACACGACCCTGCGGGCCGTGGGGATGATCTGCCCTCCACCCCGGTGCAAGGGCTCCTGAGCAATCACCGCGTCCAGGATCTTGAACTTCACATTGCGGATCACTGCAAAGGCAGAAATGACAGCCAGTGACCCCGGGGGACGTTCTCTGCCAGTACCAACCATGTCCCCAGATGCCCAAACGCCCAGAGCCACCAGCAGTTCTCCTAAATTTAATTCCAGCAGGGAATGCATGACCACATCACAACCCTGCAGATCACAGAATCATGGAGTGATTTGGGTTGGAAGGAGCCTTAAAGCTGATCTAGTCCAACTCTTTGCCATGGGCACCTTTCACTAGACCAGGCTGCTCCAAGCCCTGCCTAGCTTGGAACACCTGAATGCTTAGAGACAAGAATTTAACTGATCTCATCACCTCAATTTCCCCACAGGTCCCACTTACATTCATCACAGAGGGGCCCTTCCCTGGTCCCCCACTGGAAGCCCTGCACGATGCTGTCTTTCACTGAGCCCAGCAGAGACTTGTCCACCTAGAGACAGACAGACAGACAGACAGACAGACAGCTTCAGAAACCACACCTCATCACAGCCAGTAACACCCAGTATTTAAAAACCAGTTTCCAAAAGAGCAGCAGTGTCCCCCTGTGCCCCCAATGTCCACCTCTCCCTCTCACAGCTCAAGAGTATCAGCACTATATAATCTCCAGAGCACTATAAATTACAAGTCCACATTTTGGTAATCCTGAAAGGCAAGGCTATTAGCTGCAAATTTTGGCAAGTTGAGGACATTGGCCCAAACAGCAACACTTGGAAAACAACAGGTGACTTCGTAACCAGTGTAGGATCATAGTAGGGAAAGTGCAGCACATCTGAGCTGTGGCAAACAATGAGCACCCCAAAGGCACCAGGGTCTTGCTGAAAATTTTATGAGGAGTGGGCACCTCCTGGTACCACAGGACAGATTTAACTGAAGAGTGCCCCCCACTCCTCACCTCTGAGGGCAGTGTGTCATCTACCAGGATGTTTGGGCCAGTGGCGTCTGGCCCAAAGGCCCAGATGGAGCGGGCAGCCAGCAAATCCCAGTCATATTTGGTCTGGAAGAATTCACCCAGCTTCTTCCTGATAGAGAGAAAGGGAAGAAGCTTTAGGAAATAAGAATATGACCTGCACTCATGATGTATTTACAACCCTGTTCCCTTCAGGCACAAAACAGTCTCAGCCAGAGATGCTCACAGACTGGCTGGCAGGAAAACCAAACCAGAATCCCTGACTAGAGGCTGCTGCCTGATACTGTGCACCCTGCAGATCCCAACACTCCCTTTTCCCCCAGTTATTTACTTCCAGCTGGATTCCTGCACTCCCAGATCACTCCTACCTGTTCCATGTTATCTGCACCACTTCGTTCTCAATGTCCTCTGCCAGTCCCTTCTCCAGGGGCTCAGCAATCATCGTGATCTTGTTCCTGAGGAGAGACAGGCACCATCAGCCACAGTGATGGAAACGGGAGTAAAGAGCACAGGGACTGGCAGCCCTGCACTGCAAGAAAGACATGGAGGGGCTGGGATGTGTCCAGGGAAGGGAAAAGAGCTGGGGAAGGGTCTGGAGCACCAGGAACAGCTGAGGGAGCTGGAGGAATCAGGCTGGAGAAAAGGAGGCTCGGGGGGACCGTCTGTCTCCCCACAACTCCCTGACAGGAGGGTGCAGCCGGGACGGGGGTCAGACTCTGCTCCCAGGGAATAGGGACAGGATGAGAGAAAGCAGCCTCAGATTGAGCCACAGGACGTTTAGGTGAGATATTAGGGAAACTTCCTACACAGAAAAGGTTGTAAAGACCTGGCACAGCTGCCCAGGGCAGTGGTGAAGTCACCATCCCTGGAACTGTTCAAAAAACATGTGGATGTGGCACTTGTAGACATGGTTTAGTGGTGAACATGATGGTGGTGTTAGGTTGACAGTTGGACTTCATTTAGGGTCCTTTCCAACCTTACTAAATCCACGATTCTGTGGTTCTCTGACTACACTCACCTTGGATGCAGTTGGGCTGTTGAAGCCACCTGCATCCACTGCTGTTCCTGTGTCCTTGTGAATGCAGCCCAAGTGCTCAGCTACTGCCCCCCAAAGCTTGTTCAGCCTCAGAAGGAAACAGCTGAGGGACAGGGTGGCTCCAACCCTCCTGTCCCACATCCAGGCCCTGTCCAAGGAGGGAGCCCAAAGTGCCTCTGGGAGCTGTGTCTGATACATCAGATGCTGCCTCAGAGAACTCCCCAATGCCTGAAACCCACCCCCAGCACATTCCATATGCCCAGAAGGTCAAAGCCTGACCTAAGACTGGGAACAACCTGGTGGAAGCTGTCCCTGGCAGTCATGATTGACTCAGAATAAAGAAAGGCAAGAATAACCAAAAATCACAGGGGAACACAGGAGAGCCAACTTCAGCAGATCATGATTTCTCTGAAATTCAGGTATGGGAACATCCTGCACACAAAGATCTCCCCCATGTTCCCTCCCTCTTCCAACCACATGCACTGGAAGGTGCTGGAGGAGGGAGATGAGAGCAGCTGCAAGGCTCCAGGGCATCACCAAGAAGAACAAATCCAAGATTACATATGGTTAAGACATAACTCTTGCTCATAAAATTTTTGGGGGAGTTACTGAAGGCAGCACTGGGCTCTTTGGCACCTGCTCCAGGATCCCAGAACACCTCTCAGAACTGCTGAGAAGGTGTGACACTTAGGGAAAAAGGAGGATGTGAATCTGTCTTTATTTCCTCCACTCTCAGAGCTTCTATACAGCACAGGAGCATCCCTGGGACTCTGGTGTGTTCCTGAGGAATTGGACATTGCTCACTCAGGCACGTGCCACTTGGTGGCCAACAACCAGTGGGAAAAGCCCCTTGGATGGGATGGACCCTCCCTCTGCCCCCTCCCATGTCCAGCTTGCCCAGGGCCCTTACTTCTTGTTGGGTGTCTCAGCAAAGCATTTCAGGGAGGATGTTTCCACCACTGTCTCACAGAATGTCACCACTGGATCAGCCACCTAAAAAACAAAAGGTTTGTAAGGTTTCCAGTACATTTTTGTTTGTAAAAAGACTGTTTGAAACCTCTGTACACCTACAAGGAAAAAGCAGTTCAACTGGCAGTGTTTTAATCAGGGCTGTGTATGAAGCACTCAGGTGTTAAAATGAGAGAGGAAAATTTAAATCCAATCCCAGGTATGAAAAATTCTGCTCAATTTATTTATTTGATGCTAGCCAGGGCAATGGCTGAAGCACAGGGGAAGGTTGGAATATGGAAAACTCCTCCCCAAGCCAACGTGCAGTCTCTCAGTCCCATTGGTGTGAGAGTCAGGCTGTAAGAGGCCCTTTTACACCCTAACAGCCTTTTCTTTTTTTTTTTTTTTAAACTTTTACAGGAACGTGACAAAATCCATGCTGTATGCTCAGGTAGGTTCTTTTTCTCATCCTTCTGAGAGAGGGGACCCAAACCCTGTCCAGGGTTTCCCTCCCTCATTCCCTCACCTTGATGTCAATCTCGGAATACATCTTGCGCAGATCGTGCATCACACAGTCCAGGTACAGCTCTCCTGTGCCCAGGATCACGTGCTCCCCAGACTCTTCCACCTGAAGAGAACAGAGGGACTCAGCTGGCAGCCCCCCTGTTCACAGCTCCTGCCTTCCAGGCTCCTACTCAAGCCTGAGGAAGGATCAGCCTTAAATACATTTGTTAGAGTCAGAACACCCCAAGGAAAGTTCCCACAGCCTTTTCCAGGAGGAAGTGCTGCTGGGCTCTGCAGAAAGCTGCTTCCCTGGCACAGCACGGTGTGTGTTTTTCTGCTGGATTCACGCTTTTCTGCTATTTCTACGTAATTTATGAGATCAACTGAAACGGTATGAAAAAAGCCATAACAAACCTAACAACCTATGGTGAAAAACCTGATTATTCTGAAGATCAGCCCAGAGGCTGCCCCCAGCACTGGCTGGAAACAGACACATACACAGAATCACAGAACAGTTAAAGCTGGAAGGGACCTCTGGAACTCAGCTAATCCAACTGCCCCCAGCAGTACCTTAGTTGTAAGTGAGGGGTAGCTCTTGTTGACTTTGCGGAGACCATCCAACATTTTGGGGAGCTCTGAGGGGTTGACTGGCTCCACAGCTATTTTGATAACAGACGTGGTGTTGAACTTCAAGGGACGGAAGATCTGAGCCTGGAATCAGAGAGGACAAAGAGCTGAAACTGCATCCCTACACATCCTCAGGGTAAGACACAGCATGGAAAGCTTTCTTTCCCTCAGCAGCTCTGGTGCCCTGGCACCATGTCAGATTTTTTAGCCTCACCTGAAGAGGCTAAAGAATCCCTAAAGAGGGATTCTTTAACCCCACCGGGGGAGCTTTGGGGCTGTAGCCCATCACCTTGCCTCCCTGGAAGGCTGAGCAATGCCAGCCAGGCTCGGTACCTCCTCATTGCCCCGAGGCTCTGTCACAGTCGCCGTCTTCACTATGGGCTGGTCCACACCCTCAATCAGCACCCAGTTGCCAGCAGGAACTCTGTTCACCTCAATGTGATACCTGAAAGGCAGGAGAGCACCACTGCAGCCTCAGACCTTCCAGCACCTTCCTCCTCCCTCTCTCTGGCAGCTCTCCCTCCCTCCCAGTCCCTCAGCTGGCCCCAGGTGACTCCTCTCCCAATGAGCACATTGCCAGAGCTTTCCATACCTTGCAACTGAGATCCAGAGGCGTCCCACGGTGCAGATCTGGGAATCCTCCTCATCTTCCAGGGTGTAGTTCTCCCCAAGGACCTTCACAGGCTGCCCAGCGTGGATGGTGCCACTGAGCACCCTGCCAAAGGCGTGGAACTGGACACCATCATCAGTGCTGTACATTTTGGTTGTGTGACACATCAAGGGACCCTTCCCGTGACACAGAGACAGAAATGAGCTTCTTTCAAAACACAGTCAAGAAATAGACACAGACCTGGCAGGACTGGACTTTGATGATCCCTGTGGATATCTTCCAACTCAGAATATTCTATGATTTGTGGATAAGAGGGATTAATAGGCTCGAATTTAGAAATAATTGTTTTGATTTGCCAAGTCCTTCAGTTCCTGCCACTGTAAGCCCTACATCTCCTTGCCCTCTATGGAAAGCCCTGGAATTACTGTTGGTGGACTGTTCTGGGGCTCCTGTCCTTACTCTTGTAGAGCAGCAAATGGTGGTTGGGACAAAGCTATGAGGAAAAATGTCACCTGCTGGCCTGAAAACTTGCCCAGGGCAGAGCACCTGAGCCCCTCAAGATCACAGCTTCCAGTGCCACAAGATCACTCCACACTGGTGATGTGGTAACAGTCACCACTGTGGAGTTTTATGTGGATGATCACAACTCATTAAAAAAAGAGATTAATTTTCTCTGCAGACATCAGAGCAAAAGTCACAGGCAAATTTCTCACTCAGCTGCCAGCGTTGGTGGCTCCAGACAACTCCAAATGACAGCTCAGTACAAGCTGTTGGAGGAGGAAGGGTTTGCAGGGCTGGGAGAGGAAAGGTGCTGACTAACTAACACAGGGTTATTTTTATCAGCACCATGCAGTGTTTTAGAGTTTGGAGAGAGAATCAAACTTCAAGGAAAAGGGACAAAAAGACTGCAAAAGGACATAAAACCACCCTGCATGCTCTGGAGTCCTGACCTAGTCCTGTTCTTCTCTGAACACTGTGAAACAATTCCCTCTCTCCAGGGCTGCCCTGGCAGGCAGCTGAAGCTCCTTGGAGTGAAGGGATTTATTCCAGTGTCAGATGAGAGGTTTCAGAGTGCTGCAAGTCAAATCTGTGCAGAGAGCTGGCTGGGAGGCAGCTGCCCTGGCAGGGCAGGGGCAGCAGAGCCTGCTGGCTTTGGCTTTGCACGCTCAGAGCAAACACAAGAGTTTCCTTACGTCAGGGTCGCACTCGCTCATGGCCTCCCCCAGGTCGGAGTCGACGCCACCAGTGTAGGTGTGCTCAATCTTTGTCTTGGCCCCCACCTTCGGGGAGGGAATGTGCTGCACACACATGTCCACAAAGCCTGGAACAGAACACTTGGTGAGGACAGGGTTAACCAGCGTGGAGGAAAGAAATGGACTCCATAAACACAAGGCAAAGCCACAGTGACTGCAGCACCCACAGCAGCAGGGGAGAGGTGAGCAGTGTCTCAGGCTGTCCTATGGGCAAGTGGTGTCATAGCTTAGATTTGGGAAATTGAGCAGGATCTGTGCAAGCTAGCACTCCTTGGCCAAAAGATAACCCTCAGCTCTTGATGTGAGGTACTGGGGATAGAAGGATTGTGGAGGGGAAGACAAACAGCTTGTACCTGTGAACTCCCCAAAGAACTTCTTGCAGACAAGCCGCAGGAGGGGCCGGATGTTCAGTTTCAATTCCTCTTTGGTCAGGTGGATGCCAAGTTCATCCAGAGTCCTAGGCAGGGTCGTGTCCACATCCCCCACCACCTGCAAGACAACAAGTCCCACTCTCAGGTTCACTGTGGGGGTCCCAGTCAGTAACTCCTCAGTGCAGCATCACACACCAGCCACCACCTACAGGGCTCTGGATCTGCACTAGTTTAGAGCTCACATGAGATGTGTCAAATCACAGAATCGTGGAATCACTGAGGCTGGAAAAACTCTCCAAGATCATTGAGTCCAACCATTCCCCCAGCACTGCCAAGGCCACCACTGAATCATGTTAGTCCCCAGCTGCCACATTTACATGGCTTTTAAGTCCATCCAGGCATGGTGACTCCACCACGGCCTTGGGCAGCTGAGCCAGGACTGGAGAATCCCTTTGGGGGAAGAAATTTTCCTTAATCCCTAATCTAAACCTCCCCCTGCAGAACCTGAGGCCATTTCCTCTTGTCCTGTCCCTGTTTCCTAGGAGCAGAGCCCAACCTCCTCCGGATGGCCCCTCCTGTCAGGGAGTTGTGCAGAGCCAGAAGGTCCCCCCTGAGCCTCCTTTTCTCCAGCCCCTCAACTCCTCAACTCATCTGACTTGTGTTCCAAGTCTTTGCTCCAAGTCTAAGCACTGTCACTTAGCTGCTATCAGAGCACACATGGAAGAGCAAGGACTGTTCTATTCACTGTTAACATGGCGCTGCATTTGCAAGAAATAATGATTACTCTGCAGCCCTAAGCCCGCCCTGTGCAGATCCTGCTGCAGAACAGGAAGGACCAGACCCAGCAGCCACCACTCAGTGCCCAGCCCCAGCAGCCCCTGCCTGGAGCTGTGGGAGGGAGAATAACCCATCACAGACCTGAGCCAAGATCTTGTACAGGGGCTCCAGAATGAACTCCACGAAGCTGCGCTGGGAGCTGCTCGTCGGGGCCTTCTTGGTGAACTTGCGGCTGTTGGAGAGCAGAGAGGTGAGGAGCAAGAACTGCAACCTGCCAGCACCCCTACACAGCCTCTGCTCCTCCCAGCTTCTCCTCTTCTCCCTCCCAATCCCCTAGGAAGCTGTCAGAGACATATGGGCCAGGCTTATTCCAAATGAAGGGCAGAGGAGCCTCTCTGCTCCTGCTTGTGGGATTCAGGAGGACCTCATGGATTCACATTAGGCAGGAGGCCTGACTCAACCCTTCCCACGTACTACTCCACCACAGGATCACAGGATCACGAGTGACCTTGGGTGGTCATCGAGTCCACATTTTACAGGGAAAGGAGGGAAAAACCCAGGAATAAAGCAACACTAATAAAACATTTAAACAGGGGGTTCTTACGTCTTTGGATTGAAGTAGATGTCGCCCCAAAGCCGCTTCGCAAACTCCTGGTAATTGATGTCTCCTAAAGGAAAAAGCAAATGAAAAAGTCCCTCAGATGTCACTGCTTTTCTCTTAGCTTAGAAATCTTTATTTTTCAGCTTTTAAAACAAGCCTGAGGATTCAATTTAATGAACTGATGCTGATGAGTGAGTGCCTTGTCCCAGTTCTGAGTGAAAGATTAAGCGCTGTCCTGGGGAGACCAGGCAGAGATGAGCAGGAAGAGTCCACTGGGGATGTCCCCAGCAGCCCAGGGACACTGCAGTTCAGACTGGCTTCCCAGGAACACTCCAGCTCTTTGCTACCCACAGGTTCAGAGCTGAGGAGTGCTGCAGGAGCCCAACCACATCTGCTGCACTTCCAAACGGGAATGCTGTGACTGCTACTGCAGTGCCAAGGTGCTGGAGTGGGGCCTCCACCTCTCAGCCTTGCAGACTCAGCACCAGTGTTTTCTGCCCTGCTGAACATCTCCAGGTTCCTTTCTCTCTCTCAGGGAGCACACAGCCAAACAGTGCTGAAGGTCCAGTGCAGTGCTGGCTGTCGTGGAGAACTTAGAAAAACCAGAAGAGGGTGAGAACCTACAGCAGGTTCCAAACCAGCGTTTGCTGTGGGCAGATGTGTGAGCACAAGGAATTTCTTGGTGGCTGCAGTCTGGACACTGATGCTGCTCTAACTCCTCTTAGCTGACACATGGTGGCTGCACATACAATTCCTGGTGACCAGAATCCACTGTTCCCATCTCCAAGCACCTATTCAGCTCCTGCCTTCCCCTACCTGGTTTCCATCTCCTGCCAACTGTGCTGTCCTCAGCTCCCCAAGGAGGGGCCTCATCCCAGCAGGCTCTGAGTTAATGCTGTGACAGGGAGCTCATTTATTGCTCCAAACTCTCAGGACACGTGACAGTCCTGACACCATCAGTCCCCGACCTCTACAACTTCATCCTCCCTCAGGCCAAGTTCTCTGCAAGAGCTGGCCCAGCTGCTTTACAACCTCCTTCCTCCCCTGCTCTCGGCTCCTACAGATCCCCAAATTCCCCAGTGGGGCACTTCAAAAACCTGGGCTGTGCAGCTGCTAATGCCAGCACAGAGCCCGCTGCTACACGCAGCAGATTGCCTTGAGTGGGCACCTGGGGAGCAGAAAATTAAATCCAAGCCAGAAAAAGACAGTTTCTTAAAAAAGAAAGAGGGCAAGAGTGCAAAACCTTGTGGGCGAAGCTTGTGCCCAGCTGCAGCTGAGTCTTGGACTTTTGGGAAAAGGCAGGAAGAGCTTAACTGCTTCACTCCTGAGCTGCTGACAAGGAGGCAACGCACAACACACACACACCTGCATTCAATTGCTTGTTATTTCTGCTTAGGGTATGAAAAAAATCTTGGCTTCTGACTCAAGAAACATTCATCAGGAGAAAATATCTTGTTAAAACTATGTTTCTGCTTTTTAACCCCCAAGGCTCAGCTCTGCAGCACGACTCAACTCTCAGCAATTCCAGAACACAAACACTGGCCATGTGCAGCTTAGAAAACCTCCACAAGAAAGGTTGGGAAATGAGATGTTGAAGTGCACCAGGTTTCTGGCTAATCCTCACCATATGTGTCTGCATAAATCTTTGCAAAAGACCCCAGTGTGAAGCAGATGCTGTACTGAGAGCTGGAGAAGCACACGTTCCCCAGAAGGGGAGACAACACGAGGTTCTCGTCGGTGGAATACATGCTGAGAGGAGAAAAATAAAACCAAATCAATGTTATGAACCAAAGAAGACACTTCAACCCACTTCCCACACCCTACAGTAATGACAAGCAAGGAGCCTGCATTGCCAAAAAGCATCTTTAAACAGGCTCCAGCTTGCTTGCCATCAGAATCTCAGGGTCAGGAACATTTTCTGCCTATAAACTTCAAAACATTAATGCAAAGATTTAAAGATCCTAGAACTAAAAAGTTACCAGCACAAATGCTTCAGATTTCTTATCTGGGATAATTTTTCTTCCCTCAAAAAAGCAGCCAAGTTGGTCAACCAAGTAAGGGAAAAGATAACATAGGGATATGATTTAATCCAAACAGGTTTAATGAGCTCACAGCCGTGTTAGGCAGGGTGAATTACCCCAGTCCCAGCTGCCTGCCAGCACACACTGAGCAGAGCCTGTGAGCAAATCCACACACACTTGAAGGGCAGAATGCTGTCTAAAAAGCCCTGGATGCAGAAGAACCCACAGAAATGATGCATGGCTACTAAGATGTCCCTCCCTTTCCTGAGCAGGGCTGGCAAGGAGATTGGACTGTCAGTATCAAAATCCTTGTTTAGGAGTTGGGACAGCAAATCCTCTTTTAGTTTTGTAGCAAGTATTTATGAGTTTTGAGACATGTCAACCTCCAATTTGGGATACAACCTGGATAATTTCAGTGTATTTGAGACATTTAGGAGCACAAAGTCCCTGCTCTGGCCATATGTCTACTTTCTCTACTTTTTAACCAAGGAAAAATGAAATGGGGCAGGGAAAACGAAATCCCCTGAAGTTTGCCAGGAAGAGCCAATCCTGCTTAATTCACTGTATTAGCTGAGATGAACTTCCAGTTGTTCTTCCTGGCCCATTTTCTATGATTCAACACATCAAGAGACAAACTGATGAGTTTTCAGGCACATGCAGGGCTCACAGAGAGCCATGGGACAGAGACAGCGAGCACTAACAATGCATTCCCCAAGCACCCTCACCTGATCAGACCATTAACTTCATCTACAATGTGTCTGAGTTTGTAATAAGCATCTGTGGGGGGCAGTTTCAGCTCCAGGATGAGTCTGTCGATCTTGTTGATGCACACAGTCACTGCCAGCCTCTCCTGCACCGCGTGCTTGATCAGCCTCTCCGTGTTCAGCATCACCTGCGGGGAGCAGCGAGCTCAGAGCCCCAGGAAAGCCTCCATAAAATGCTATCTGGGGCATGAGAGCCAACCAGTGACCCTCACTCTGCTGCCAGGCTGGAGAAAAGCCGAAGCTCAGCAACCAGCAATCAGCTAATCCTCCTGAAATTCAGAAATAGGTGCTAACCCAACCAAATTCCTTGAATCCAACCCTGTGGACATCTCTGATATAAATAACCTGCTCAGTTTTAGGTATCATGGGGATGGAGATGCACACAAGTCAATCAGCCTACAGGCCACAGCATCACATCAGCCTGGGCACAGCAGCCAGAGGCTTGGCTGCCTGTTCAGATGGAAAACACCCTCGCTTCCCAAACTGTCCTCCAAAAACTCTTCACCCCAGAAAGCTGAACCCATCCCAGGCCTTCATGCTGAGGCAGGAGCACAGACTCCAGAGGGAGGGGTGTAAGGAGAACGTGGCACTCACCCCCTCGGCCGCATCGATGAAGAGCACGACACCATCCGAGATGCGAAGGCCGGCTGTCACCTCGTCAGAAAAATTCACATGACCTTCAAAACCACACAAAGATGAGCAGTGAGAAGCACAGTGAGCCCCGGAACAGCAGCAGCACACAGGCTGAGAAGCCGTGGGGCTCTGCAGATTCCTCTGTTGCTGGTACCCAGAGAGGCAGAACAGAAATGGTTCCTCCTCAGACAGGGACCTGGGTGCGGCCGCCAGAACTCCCCATGGGGATTTAGCCTCAGCTCTAATCTATTTCTTGAGAATGCACACAACTTGTTTAACAGACACTTTTCCTCACACTTGTGACTGTTTTTCTCACAGCTCTGTGCAAGTACCTCAGGAAAAGGAGGAAGATTTCTTCTCAAAGACAACAGATGCCTCTCCCCACAGCCTCCTCCTGCGCTCTAACCTCCCTCATCCTGAGCTGTAGCTCAGCAGATGTGTCCCAAGACCTTCTTCCCTAAAGTTTCTTCCAAGTTCATCTGTGATTATGTTCCCTCCACAGGAGCCTGTCAGAGACCTGAGGAACTTGCCGAGTCTCACTGTGGGGCAACAGCATTTGAGCAAAATAGGGTCTCCCTGCACATGGGAATAGCTGGGAAAGGAAATTCTACCTGTGCTACTTGAGGGAAACACCTCTTCAGCCTCATCAGCCCTCAATCAGGCCAGCTAATCACAAACATGAGCCTGACTTGTTCCTGCCCATGGCAGGGGGTTGGAACTAGATGGACTTTAAGGTCCCTTCACCCCAAACCATCCTGGGTCAGTACTGCTGGACTGACTTCACAGGAATGAACTCAGCTGAAGGCTCTGGACTAGGCTGGAATCAGCTATAAAAAGTATAAAACAAAGCTAAGTGCTTCCCACAGCAGGATTTTCAGAACTGCAGAATCACCTGGAGTGTCAATGATGTTGAAGAGGAAAGATTTCCCTTTGGTGTCTGGCAGAACAATCGTCACTGGGGTGCTCTTGATCCCCACCCCTCTCTGAAACACAGGAAACCAGGATTACAGGTAAAGAAAAATACACAAAAGGATCACCACGTACAGATGTAGAAGATCAAGGAAAAATCAGAAAGATGGAAAGAAGTAAACATTCATTCTAGAAGAGAGTAATAACATCAGATCACCAAAGTACCCAGCCCAGTTCTCCCATCTGTACTAGTCAGACTGGTGAGCCACCACTGCACCCTCCACACCTGATTTCAGCTGAGGAGGTACTACAGGCAATACCTGAGCCAGAATGTGGGTGTTTGTTTGTGCTTTCACCCTCTGCTGCCACCAAGTTACACCTCAAAGCACAAGATTTGATCACACAGAGTATAAAGTAGTACATTGAAAGGAGAAAACAAAAATGTTTCAAAGGATTGTTCTGGTCATGAGAAAAAATAACATTCCCACTCATGCCCAACCACATGGAGCCAGAGCTAAGGAAAACAAGGAAAAATGTATTTATTTTGAAATAAGTTTTTACCACTGCTGCAAACCCCTTCCTTCTTTTTCTTTCAAAAAAGGGAGAATTACCCCCAGACTGGGGTGACTCTGCTGTAGATTTAACATTACACAGCTTATAAAATCAGACATTGAAATGAGGGAAGGAAGCTGGATCAGGAATCTTCCTGAGGCGAAGAAGAGGAGCAGATCGTTTTATTGGTAAAGAAAATAACCAAAATGTGGAAGGCACAGAAAGGCTCTAAAATGGACGAGGAAACAGCCTACAACAACTGTGAGTAAAGCATGAGACAACTGGATAAAATCACTACAAGACCACTCACCTCCTGCTCCGTGAACAATATATCTGTATAGCAGAGCTGCAAAGGCAAAACAAAAATCAGAGTCTCATATTTTGGTATCAGATACTCAGTCTGAAGCAGGACACAATAACTGTGACACATTACTGAGGTGCTAAGTTAGGGAGAGAAGGAGAATTAGGACTGAGCTCTGGCATCCCAATCCTACATTCCAGTCACTGAACCACCTTGTCCCCATGCACTGTCACCCTCCTTGAGGGTGTAAAAGCCAGGGCAGGAATTCCCCAGCAGCTCACTCACATCCTGATCGTAGCGCTTCCGGATTTCTGGGTGCGTCTGTTCTATCAGGCAGTCAACAAAACACGTCTGGAAAAGAGCAGAGATAGGAGGGGCCTCCCTTCAGACAGACACAAACACAACCCCATCCCTCCAGCAGCAGCACAGAGCACGCTGAGCAGGTTATTGTAAAACCTACAAATTCAACCTACACAAAAATCTACACATTTCACAGGGAAACACAGTGCCAGGACAAGGAGAATGGCCTTAAGCTGGAGGAGGGCAGGGTTAGATGGGATGTTGGGAAGAAATTCCTCCCTGTGAAGATTGGGGGGGCCTGGAACAGGATGCCCAGAGAAGCTGTGGCAGCCTCTGGATCCCTGGGAGTGTCTAAGGCCAGGCTGGACTTGGGGCACCCTGGGATAGTGGAAGCTGTCCCTGACAGGGATGGGACTGGATGGGCTTTAAGGTCCTTCCAACCCAACCCATCCTTGAATTCTATAAATAAGTGCATGAGCAGGAGGAGCAGAAGGTACTGCTGCAGAGAACCAGGGGCCAGGAGGGCTGGCAAAGCAACCAGACAGGTCACCATCCCCAGTCCTGTACTGTGGATATTCACAGTACCTTGCCGTGGTGCAGGTGCCCACACAGAGTCACATTCCGGATCAGCTCCGAGTTGTCCATCAGATCTGCCAGGAAACTGCAGGAACAAAACACAAAAGGCTGTTGGAGGCTTCTGCTGTGTCTAAGAAAAGCAGGTGCTGCTTTTTAGCTACATTTTCTATCCAAGGTGCCCCCTGAATCTTCGCCAAACTTTTATTCTGCCAATGCCCTGCGGAGGAAGAATCCCACTTTCCAGATGGGGAGGACAAGAGAGTTGGAGTCCCAGACAGATGGCAGTGGGTGGGAGGATACGGAGCTGGTAAAGCTGCCAGCAATGGAATATTATTGAATATTTTTCTTCTCTTCTAGTCAGTACTGAAGCAAAAATCACATCCATGTACTCAGATGATGAAGCATTTGCACTCATGGCAGGCAGTCAGGTAAATCGTGGTGCTGGATAACAAGCACCCCACGGAACTTTGAAGGCAGCCAGGGACTCCACAGACAATTAATTCTGATTTTCAAGTCTTAAAACAGTGACATTCCAGGCACTCAAGGAATTAAGTCTTTTTCAAATCAGCAGCTGAGCTGGGTAATGATGAGCTGGTCACTTCTGGATGGATGCTGGCCAAAAGATAATTGAGATCCTAAATTACCACCCCTAAAAAATAATGGGAGGCTATAAAACATGGAGCCACTGCCAGAGGCCTGTAGAGAATAAGTGCTGTCAAATAATTTCCTTTTTAAAGAGATTTAATTTTCACTGATGCAACAGTGAAAATGTAAAACGTTTTGATTAAGAACTAAAAAATACAGCAATCAATACCAACCCCGATTAAAACCTTCCTAATTGGTCTGAAAATAAGGCTAAATGGGAAATCAATAGCATGCTTGCAGGTTTCTGGCTATATCCCATAAGGAACTGGCCCATCCTAACCATTTATATCAACAAACAGGAGTAAGATGAATTAATTACAAATGGAATGAGCACAGCATCCAGGGATCAGGGAAGTGGTGGATAACAAAGAGCCCAGGTCAGGGACTGAGCCAAAACAAGGGCTGAGAAAAACCAGCCCCAGCAGCTCCTGGGCTCTGCTCCAGCTCTGCTGAACCCCCCAGGCACCGAGCACAGCCTTGGGCAGCTGAGGGACCCCTGAGTGCACAGCAGCTCCAGGAACATCCATCCTGTCCCCTCTGGAAAACACGAGGTGCTGGGTGCCAGGCAGAGGCACTGCCCAGCACCAGGGAACTGCTGCTCAGCCACAGCAGTTCTGGCACCTACACCTGGAGATGAATATTTAAAACTGGGAAAAGCCCTGACAGGCCACAAAGTGGTGAGTGGAGAGATGAGCCCAAGGAGACTCCCACAGCTCCATCTGCTCATCCCAAAGAGAGACAACACACACACACTGCTCATACAGGGACACAGACCCTCTGCACACCACAATGTGCAAATGCTGCTCCAACATCAGACTTTCACCAGAAAAAGCAAAGGATGGTTCTTATTACACAGCAAACTCATTTGAGATATTACATCTCCAATTTTAAATGCATTTGGAATTTTTCCCAGGAGTTTTTCTCCCAGCCCTGGTGTCCAAGAAGCTGCTTTGGGACACAACCAATAGAGTCACCCAGCACAGCTGCAGTGTTCTGCTGACTGCACAGCACTCGGCACTCACCCAGCAGCATAAAAACTCCCAATAGAAACTGAAATAGATGGGACCTAATCTGAGACTGGGATCAACCCAAAATGTCCCAATGTGATGTATGCTACATACTGACCATGTGGACATTGAACAGTTTGGCCAGAGAAGCTGTGGCTGCTCCATCCCTGAAGAGTCCAAGGCCAGGTTGGACACTGGGGCTTGGAGCACCCTGGGATAGTGGAAGGATCTAGTCCCATCCTCTGCTCATAGCAGGTATGGGACTGGATGGGTTTTAAGGTCTCTTAAACCATTCCAAGAACATTTCCTGAGCCATAAGCTGTTGCTGTGGAGCTTGATCTCAGCCCCTGAGGTGAGATTCCCCTTTTGTGTTCAACCCTACCCCATGCTGCTGGTGGGGAGGGAAAATGTCTGTGAAATGGTTTGTCTTGCATTTCCTCTTGGAACCTGGGAACTGGCTGCTCTCAGGTCTGTGCTGGGGTCAGTAAGACACCAAGCCAGAGCCCCCAAATTTGCCTCCCCCAGCCCCACACTCACTCCATCTCGTAGACAGTGACTGGCAGTGTCTGCTCCATCAGGGAGAACTTCTTGGTTTTCACAGGTTTAATAATGGGCTCTGAAACAAGAGGAAGAACAACAAACTGTTCCCAGAGCCCCTGAACCAGCAGGGTCAGGAATCGCCCCCAGGAACGGGGAGTTTTCCTGACAAGCCCTAATTTTCAGGCTGACAGATTATCTCAGCTGTTTGTCAGAGCTACAGGAGATGGTCACTCCTGGGCCCTTTGAGCCAAACCATTCCAGTATCCAGGGATCAGAAGAGATCATTTAAATGCATTTACTTTTCCCTTAAATATCTTTCCTGTCTCTGCTGATTCCTTTTCTTCCAAAGACAAGTTTGTTTGGATTTGCAAAAATCACAAATCTGCACACACCAGACAGAGTCCCTGAGGCTATGAGGGGACTCCAAAGGGGCAGGACAGAAGGGAATATTATCCTTTCTAAGGATCCATTAAGATTCCTCTCCTCCCTCCACCCCCTCCCACAGCTCCCTCCCCACTCACCAGTGAGTGGCTGTGTGTCCTCCTCCTGCACGATGGTCTCCACCTCAGGCCCATAGACCTCCTCTGCTGTGGGGTAGTACTTCTTGTCCTCATGCAGCACCACCTCCATCCCGGGGTGCTCCTCATCGTGTTCCCCCATGTCATCATCATCGTCATCATCCTCCAGCTGCAACCAAGGCTCACCCTCAGCTGCTGTGGAGCCCCCCGAGGGGACAGGCCTGGGGTCACCCCCGAGCAAGGGACCCCCAGCGCAGCCCCAGTACCCACAGAGGTGCCCTGGGAGCAGCTCCTGGAGGAGCAGTACGGCTCTTCCCACAGCACCTGGACCTGCAACAGCCCCTGGACTTGCAGGGCCACCAGCACAGACAACGACTCACACACAGCAACCCCACACAGCACAACGCAAGAACCACACCCGGGTAACACAACCCCACCCCACACAGACCGGCAGGAGATTGGAAGGGGCTCCCTCGTTTCCACAGTGGGGCAGCCACTCTGCTCCCCCCGTGTCCGTGGGGTCTTGCTCAGCCTCTCCCCGCGAGGATCCGGCTCCAGCGACAGCCTAAGCTCCCTCCTGAGGGGATCCCGAAGGGACACGAACCCTCCACGGGACCGACACCAAAACCAGCTAAGCACAGCCCGAGCCGCAGGAGCTCCTAGCTTCCACCGCGATTCCAGCAAGAACTCTTTCTCTTTACCCCAGGAACAGATTTTGTAAGTTCTTTAACCGGGCCCACTCCCACCCTTGAGGTTCAGACTCCGCACTGACCAGTCTCCCAGACCCCGCAGGGGCGGCAGCAGCCGCGGGCGCGTCCCCGCTCAGGGGCCGGGGCAGGACAAGCCCCGCCGGCCCCGGGGGTCCCTGCCCTTCCTCCGCACTCACCTCGTCCAGGTCTTTGGACTCCCGGCCCAGCTCGTCGTCGTCATCGTCCGAGTCCAACTCGGGCCCGATGTAGTTCCCAAACTCGTCGTACAAGTCGGTGTCCATGCTGGGGAGTGGGAAGAGGGTCGGTGGGGGCGCAGAGGCCGGGGCCGCTGACCGAACCCGCTCAGAGCCTGTGACACCAGTGGATCTGGCCCGGCCCTGGCCCAGCCCCAAACCCCGGCCCGGTCCCGGCCCCGCTCTCCCTCACCTGCCCCGGCTCCACTCCCGCCGCTGCTCTCGCCGGCGCCGCTGCTGCCGAAGGCCCCCGGGCTGCCCTCGCCGCCTGTCGCGACAGAGCGTCCCGCGCCCGGCGCCAGCGCCGCACCCCCTGAGAAGCGCCGAGTGGATCCGGGGCCGGGTCGGGGCCGGTTCCGGAGCGTCCCGGGGGCCGCGGGCCGAGCGGGGCAGCGTGGCGCGGCGGGGCCGGTTCTGTCAGGCGCGGCCGCGGCAGCCACGGGGACCTTTCGCGGCCCCGGCGCTCCAGCGGCGGGAGCGGGACTGTGGCGATAGAGAGAGCGGCCGTGGGGCCGAAGTGTGCGTCACCCGCGGGGCTGTCGCCACAGAGCAAGGCGCCCTGGGGCAGGCGGTGTATCAGGGCATGGGGGTTTTCGCAATAGGGGAGAGGTTCCCAGTTGCCATCCACGTGCGCGGCCTTTAGGCTGTCATAGTGGGGGACCGCAAGGCAGGACTGTCACGATAAGATCGGGGTTGTCGGGCCAGTCCTGGCAGCGCTGTTGTGACAGAATTGAGTCTTCGAAGCCATCGCAGGCAGAGCTGTCTCGACAGGAGGAGTCCCTGTGCCCCTAGGCGGGCGCCGTCCCCACGTCCCGCAGGTGGCGGCGGTGCCTGGGGATGGATTCGGGGATGGATCCCGCCGGAGCGCTCCCGGCGCTGGAGCGGGAGCTGCGGGCGGCGCTGGCGGACGACGAGCGGCGGCAGCGGGAGGGCGAGGCCAAGCTGCGGGCGCTGCGCCAGGGCGTCCCTGACTACGACCAGTTCAGGTCCGGGAGGAGCCGGGAACTCGTTTTGGGGCTTCGGGACCCCTCGGGTTCTGAGCTCGGAGCTGATGGCCCGAGCACTGCTCTTGGGGGACCCGACGGGCAGCAGCCTCGGGATGCCCAGAACAGCCCCGAGGACAGAGCCCGCAGGTGTGGACACTCGGCTGTGGCTGAGATTTGTCCCAAAACTCCTCAGGTGGCCCCATGTGGGCTGAGACCTGTCCGTGCTCCATGACCGGTCCCTGTGGTTGCCGGGCTGTGGCCAGCAGTGGAATGACACTGTCCCCTCCCCACAACACAGTACCCTCCCCAGAAGGGGACACCTTCTGTCACCTCTTCCCATTCCCACACCCAGCCCCTCGTCTCTCCCCACACCCCCAGGCCGTAATGGGAATGCAGAAGCAGAGGGTGACAGTGTCCCCTGTGCCATTCCCAGCCTCTTCCTGCTCCATGTCCTCTCACTGTTTTGTCCAGGGGGTTGTGAGCAGGTTGGCATGGCAGGCCTGCTCCATGGGGCAGTGTTAGACACTCCCAGTGCCCTCCAAATTCCTGGATTCCCTATGGATCCATCTGGGGGCTCCTTGTCCATTGACATCGAGGATCCATAGGTAGATCCAGGACTTAGATCACACTTAAACATTCTGATCAAATTCCTCGGGACCAAATCAAATTCCATTCATGGATTCATAGCTGTCTCATTTCCCCATGCCACTTGATCCCTGAGAGGCAGGGAAACACTTTCAAGTGGCTTCTCCCCCAAATATCTTGCCAGTTCCTCTGATGGGATTCCTGAGGGATTTTAAGCTGATTTATCCTTGTATTAGTAAGGGCCTGCTCCTCCAGCCTGTCCAGCCCCTCTGGGTGATCCATACAGTCCAAAGTCAGAAACTGGCTCAGAGAAGCAACTTGAAGCCTCAAAGTGTTTTATCTCTTGCCACGTGTCCCTCCTGTCCCCGTTCCCTTTAGGGAGATTGTGCTGGCCTCACACCTGAAGCCTCTGGAGAAGAAGGACAGGCTGGGCCAAAGGAGGAATGTGCTGTGGAATCCCTGTGCAGCCCCGGGCAAGGCAGCACCTGGCCACACTGTGGAGATCCCACAGGTCAAGGAGACCCCACAGGTGAGGGAGAGGCTGCCAGGGCCTCATCCACGGAGAAAATGACTCGAGACTCATCTGGGTGTTAATTGGAATGCAAGAGTTACTCAGGACTCACCCTGGAGTATTGGAGTTTAGATCAGCTCAGGGTCAGGCTGGGCCCCTTCAGGGAGAGTCTGGTCCATCCCTGAGGGAATGGAGGCCCACCCTGGACCCAGAGCTCCCAGTGCCCCCTATGGTGGCCAGGAACAGTCTGTGGGAGCTGTCCCTCCTGGCTGGGAGTAGCTCCCAGCAGCTGCAGCCTGGGACCCAGAGCCGGGGCTGTGCACCAGGATCCTCCCTGGAACAGCCTCTGGCTGCAGAGATTCCCTGAGCACAGCTGGTGCTTTGTCCATGGTTTAATGATCATGGAAAAGGGCTGGGTTGGGTTAATCCTGACTGAGCGTGATGAGCTCACTGACTCCCTCAGTAGTGGGAAACAGGGACAGGACATTTTCTGTCCAGGTCATTTGTGATTGGAGTCCTCAGTCCTGCCCCTGCCATGGGCTCTGTCCACCCTGGAGTGTCCTGGTCACTGAATGTTTGCCATGGACGTTTCCCATGATAAGGCAATTGCATGGATTGCCTTATAAACAATCCCAAGGATTGTTTATTATGCTGGATTTCATTGACCTGTGTTTATTATAAAATCTTTTGCAACTCTCCCGAGCCGCAAAAATTGTGTTTCCTTGGACTGAGCAATGATCTCTCCAAGCAAATCCTGCTCCCGATCCCATCAGCACCAGGCTCAGATCTCCAGAGCTTTCCCTCTGTGCTCAGCCCCAGCTGATGTCACTGCTTTGTTCCCTGGCTGTAGAAAAGCTGCACATTTGCCGTCTCCTTCTGCCTGTGTGTCGGTGACCCAGCAGGGATGGGCTCAGCAGTTAATTAGAACTGGTATAAAGTGGGATTTCCTTTACCCAGGAATGCCACTTGGAGCTCAGCTTTCAGTCTCTGCTCTGCCACAGATCCACCAATGCCAGCTGGTGCCAGCACATTTTCTGGGGTTTGCATCTCCCACCTTTTCTCTGCCACTCCCTTGTTTTTACTCTCAGTGCTGAGTGTTCCCAATCTTCGTGAGATCCCTTCTCAGGCAGTACTGGTGGATCCAGGCTGGGCAGAGTCTGACTCTGCTTGGGGTTGGGGTCACTCCACAACCATCTGTGTTCACACTGGGTGTCACATCTCACCCACCCTTCCCTTTTCCCCCTGCAGTTCCGTGGTTTCTCAGGGTTAAAGGCACCTGGCATTTCCTTGTCTTCCCCTTTTCCCCCTCAGCAGCTCCTCGTGGTGCCAAAGCCCCTGGTAAAAACATCTCGGTGGTCCATGGGCTGATCAGAGCGAGGGGATCAAAGTCTTCAAGTGGGAACAAAACAAAAGGAACTGTGTGTCTCTTTTCTCCTTCAGGAACTGGATCACATGCCCAGGACTGCTGCAGAATTTCACGGAGACTGGCGCAGATGCTTCAAAAGTGGGACAGAGAAATACCAGTTTTTGCTGGAGCTCGGAGGGGAGGCCTTGGGCAGGATCTTCCAGGCTGATGTGGGCTTTGGTCTCCTGGGGGAATTCCTGACAGTGCTGGCAGAGAACATCTGTCCTGGAGACAGAGCTGCCGTCCTTCAGATCCTACAGAGCCTGGCGGGCACCAAGCGCTTCGGGCTGAACGTGGCTCTCCTGAGCCAGGCAGAGAAGGAGAGCAGGCAGGATTTGTTCAGGAAGCTGCAGAGCAGGGATTGTCAGGCTGCTGGACAGCCTGGCAGCCCAGCCAACTGTGAGGCAGGGAGGGAAGCCCATCCCATGGAGACCCACTTGGAAAAGGAAACTGAGGAGGAGAGGACAGTGGTGGAGCTGATGAAGTGTTACCAGGTCAGCTGAGGGAGCAGGAGCACCAGGATTGAGCAGAAACAAGGTAAAAGAGGCTCAGAACAAACCCCAGAACTTGACTTTGCCATCGCCGAGGGCACAAATAAAATTTAGCTCCCAAGCTGTGGTGCTGTGATCTCTGAGCAGTGTCCTCACAGATGGGTACAGGAGATTCTCTTGGATAAGGAGAAAACTGCAGGAAAGAAAATATTGGGTGGTAGTTTTGAAGGAGAAACCCAAACCCAAATAGTCTCTTTCCTCTTCCAGCCTTGTCCACGGTCACCGAGGGGTTTTAGGAGATGTAATTGATGACAATGACAATTGTCAGGTCCATTTTTTGCCCAGACCCAGTGCAGCAAATGGCATTCATCCCAGCAGACTGGAGCCACCTATTCTCACCTGCCCTGGAGAAACCACCAGGCACATGATGGAGGGTCCAGGTTCATCCCCAAGGCCTGGCATGGGAATACTGGGCTTTGTGGCACTACTTGAGGGGACATGTGTGTCCCTGCACTATGCTGTGGTGCCATTCCTCCTGCCTTTGCAAACCTGAGGATAGGTGAGGGCTGGAGACTTCAACAAGAGAAGATCCTGGAGTTACCCAATATCGGGATAGAGGATTTTGATGCCAGAACAGCCCCAGCACAAGTCACAGCTCTGGTAGGAACAGTGAGTGGTGCCAAGGCTCAGGGTGAGGATGCCAAGGCTGGAAGCACTATCCCCACCTCTTGGGAAAGACAAAATCCCTGGGGTTTGGTGGGAAGACTCAGGAGAAATGCAGTGGAGCAGAGATTGTGTGAATGGTGACAGAGGATGGGGCTGTGAAACCCACTGGGACCCTTTCCAGGTCAGCCAGTTCATGGTGTGACCTGAGCTGCCAAGAGGTGGGGTCCATGAGGAGTAAACATGAGCTTCATCATTATCATCATCTTCATCCTCACCCACCTGGGCATCCAGACAGGGTCCTCTGGGAGCAAACATGGGCATCATCATCATCCTTGCCCACATGAGTGGCTGCTGGCAGGCACTCTAGAGCCCATCCAGGCTGGAACATGGGGCACTCAGACACCCTGGACCATCCTGCCATTGGAAATTCCCAATGTTCTGGCCGTCAACAGTCAAACACTGCCAAGTCCCTGCTCCTCCTCCCCTCAGAGCAGGAGTGGGACAGCAAGGACTGATGTGGGAACCTCCCTGTTTTGGCACAGCTCAGTAGGGACAGACAGGATTTGACATTGCCAGGGTTTGCTCCAGGTGGGATTTCACACTGCCAGGATTTGTTCCTGGCTCTGCCACTGGTTGGCAGTGGGGGTTAAAGCTCAATAAAGTCCTTTTCAAAAGAATACTTGGAGCTGGTGCAAGATGTTCTGGCCAAACTCTGTAGAGTTCTTGATCTGCACCAGTGATTTATTACAGCTGTTTTTCTAAGAGGCTGCTAAAAACATCCACCAAACTATTTTAATCCAATTAATACTTGCTTTTCTCACCCTTGTTTGCCTTGTTTTCCATGGTGAGTACTGTGTGTTCCAAACCCTTCAGTGTTCCTTTTGAGCTCCTCAGCTGGAGCAAATCCATACCTTTTAGTTTTTGTTTTGTTTTTTTTTTAATTGTGAAGGAAAAAAAAAATTTCAAACTGATCTGGTGATTTTCTTCAGAAGTGGCTGCTTTTGGGGTGTTTTTAGCTCAGCACAGTTGGGAGTCAATGTTTGTGCCTGACTCAAAAGTCATCCCCCAGAGGTCGTGACATCTCTGCAGTGTTTTGGTGGACACTTAATCCTCAGCATTGAGCCCTCCAGGCTCATCTCCTTTTTCTGAGGATGTGGCTTGAGGATTTCAACAAAAACCCCTCTGTCCAGGAGGGCACTGAGAGTCCCAGTGAAGCTCTGGCCTTTGAACCATGTTGATGATGTGCAGGATCTCCAATCCACCCTCAGCCCCAACAGCTGAGAGCTGGGAGCTTCCCAGGAGCTGCAGCCTGGGATTGTGTGGGGAAGGAGCTGGGTTTGAGGGTGAATAACCCCCAGCAGATCCCTGATTCCCATCCTGGGAAGGGAATCTCTCCCACCCCACTGTGGCTGTGGGTGTTATCCCTGCCCCCCCTTCCCTCTGTTCAGTCCCTTGTGGAGTGTATCCGTGCCCTGGGGCTCAGCCCTGAGCACATTCCCCTGCACCATTAGGATGGTTTGGGCTCCCAGAGGTCCCCACTACCCCAGATATTCCCAAAATCTCACTGCTCTGGCTGCAGAGAGGGGGATGCAGGCACAGCCATGGGAGCTCAGTGTGTTCATTAGCTTTATTCTCATCCAGAGCTGCAGCAGCGTTAGTGCATTAATTCAGTAGCAAGGGAGGCTGCTCGTGGTGTCCCAGCCCTGCACCATCCCCCTGCATTCCCACCCTGGACACCACCCAGTTCTCCCATAACACCTGCAGCCCTGGGAATGGCAGTTACAGGACCGGGTGTTGTGTTTCTGGAGTCAGAGCCGAGCTGCTCAGCATCTGACCAAGGGGACAGAGGGGACGAGGGGGTGGCACCCCGGGGCAGCTGTGTGCTCATCCCAAAGGCTGACAGGGCACAGGAAGTGCTGCGGGGTCATTGTTCCCTTGTCAGGTGGCATCAGGCAGGTCCTGCTCAGGTCAGTGGCTGCAGCAAAGACTGTAGGTGACACCTCGTGCTGTGAGATCCTCACAGTGCCCCGACACCTTCCCTCTCCTCCTCTGCACCCCTCTCTTCTCCATTTTCACATGCTTGAGATTCTCTTGCCATAGGGCCATGGGTCACTCCTCACCATGAGCCCCTCAGATCTGTTTCTTCCTGCCAGTGTTGGGGACACCTTGGTCACAGTTACCCAGTAGGATTAGGACAGTCCCATGGCTCGGTGCCAGGAGAAGCCCTTGAGGCCACTGTGTAGCCCCACAAGCCACCCTGGGCACCCCAGCACCCTCAGGAACCCCTCCTGATGCCCGTTTTGTCACCCCTTGACACCATCCCAAGAGCTCCTCTTCCTCCACCCCTGCCTCTTCATCCTCCCCTTCCTCCTGTCCCTGCCTCCCAGCTGAGCTCACCCAGCGCTTGGTGACAGGGAAATGTCCCTCTCCAGCCGGTACCTCGTACCCTGCATCCCCCCACCCGAAGATGCTCTGGGTGCACTGGGGAGATCCAGGGGAGTCTCCCAGACCAGAGAGTGGGTGCAGGGAGATGCTCTTGGCACCATCGTGTTGTCTGACGGTGCATGGAGATCGAAACAGGACAGACTGTCCCTGGAGACCCAGGATGAGGCAGGAAGGGTCCCCAAGTCCCCGGCACCCGGTGATGTAGGAATGTGGCAGCACCCCGGCGGGGAGTTCGGATCCGCCAGGATCCGCTGGACTCCCGCGGGTGCTGCCCGGTCCCACGGGCGCTCTGCTGTCTGCCAGCCTCTGGCGGGATGCCACCGGACCCTGGGCACGGGGGCACGTGGGAGAGGCGAGGGGTGCACGGGAGGAAGGTGCCCCCGCCGAAGCGCCCCCGGTCCCTCCCGTGCCCCGTGCCCGGCCCGGGGCTCCCGCCCGGCTGCGGCGGGACCTGCGGAGCTGCGGCTGCTGAGGCTCCCCCGCCCTACGGCACCTCCTTGTGCTCCTGCTTGGACTCCTTCAGCACCTGGAGGGGGAGGCAGAGGGACAGTCAGCCAAGGATCGCGTTCTGCCACCGGCTGAGCCCTGAACGAGTTTGGGGACAAGGACAGGGACAGGGACAGGGACAGGACAGTTTTTGCTATGACCTGCCAGCCCCAGCTCTGCTATGACCCAGGGCAGATCATGCATACTCTCAGGGATCTCTGGCTCCCTGCCTGGGCTGCCTGTGGGGCTTGCCCCATGTACAAGTCTCTTGGGGACACCCTGTGGGGGGGTGGGGATAGAGTGTGGGTGACACAGATGAGGGTTTCCCACCTCTCCATCTCGGGTCTCCACAGTTTTGACCACGATGCTCCTCTTCACATGGGCTTCTGACACAGATTTGGTGTCCAGGCTGGTCTCTGGGGGACATGGGCAGGACAAGGCAGTGACACCCTGCCCAGGGTATGGCCCTTCCAGCCACACTCAAGAGGAGAAGCCCAAAGAAAATGGATTGGGCTGGAAACCCGTGAACCATGAGAGAGAGCACCCCTGGGGACACAGGGACATGGTTGTCCTTGGAGATGTGGCAGGCTGTGGGATCTGATGCATCCTAGGGACATAGTTGGGCTGCGGGGACAATTGGGGACATTTCTGGCCTTGGAGATGTTGTCGACCATGGGGACATGGGTGTCTTTGGGATGTGATTGAGCTTGGGGACAGGGTTGTCCTTGGGGACACAGTTGTTGCTGAGGAACACAGTTGGCCTTAGGGATGTGGTTGTCATTGAGGATATGATGATGTGATCAGTGTTGGGGACATCATTGGCCCTGGGGACATGTTCAGCCTTGGGGATATGGCCATGGCACCCTCCTCCCCCTCCCTGGGAGCACCCAGGAGTCCTGGTTCCCTGAGACTCAGAGAAAAACCTCCTGATTCCTCTGAATGGGGCAGGGATGGCAAAGGTGGCTTCTCCTGCCACAGAACCCCCAGAAGCCACCCCTGTTTGTGCCACCATCCCACTCCCCCTGCCCACGTGTGGGGCACAGCCTCACCTCGGATCTGCAGGTTGGAGAAGCTCTGCACAGGGATGGTGATCCTGCAGGGACAACAGAAACATTGGGAAGAGCACGAGGTCCTGCTGCCCCTCAGCTCCACCTGCCTGGGGCTGTGGCAGCAGGGCTGGAGGATGGTCCCCAACCCCGATGGACACCCCAGAGGGACCACGAGGACTTGGGCTTGGTTGGGGACGTGGCTGGGGTGGGGTGAGGGGCAGGATGGAGCTGTCACCTGCTCTCCTCGCCCTCCAGCAGCTTGCGGTACGTGGCGATCTCCATGTCGAGGGCCAGCTTGACGTTGAGCAGGTCCTGGTAGTCCTGCAGGTGCTGGGCCATCTCCTCCTTGAGGCTGTGGATGTCCTCCTCCAGCCTCACCACCGTGTCCTGGTAGCCAGCTGTCTCCAGGGCATAGCGTTCCTCCAGCTCCCGCAGCTGCCTCTCCAGGGACTCGTTCTGGGGGACCACGGCGGGTTCTGACACCCTCCATGGCCACCTTCTCACAGCAGCTGGGGGCTCTCCCATCCACCTCCTGCCCTTGGGGACCAGCCATTCCCCTGGACTGGGTGGTGGTCCCGCCAGGGAACCCCCTGATGGCGGCAGCTCCCTGAGGCTGTGTCCCTGCTCTTGCACCCCATGGCTGTCACCTACCGAGCCCCGCAGAGCCTCCAGGTCGCAGGTGAGGGCCTGGAGCTGGCGCCGGTACTCGTTGGCCTCCTGCTTGGCCACCCTCAAGGCCTCGGCGTGCCGGGCGGCCGCGTCCGTCAGATCTGCAAACTGGGACAGGGGACGTGTGCTACGGGACGGGACCACAGGGCAGGGATGTGTTCTGGTGTCACACAGTGTGGGAACACAGCCCTGCTCTGCTCCACAGCAGGGACATGGCCCCAGGAACACATGGCAAGGAGAAACATCCTTGGCACAAGTGGGGACAGCAGAGATCTTGAACCCAGCACATCACCGAGAACCACGCAACCCCGGGTGATCAACCCCGAGATGGTGACACCCTAGGGGGGGACAGCCAGGCCATCCATGTGTGGGGCAAAGACCTCCCACTGCACCTTGGACTTGTACCACTCCTCGGTCTCCTGGACGTTGCTGGCGGCCATGGCCTCGTACTGGCTGCGGATGTCGCGCAGGGCGGCCGTCAGGTCCGGCTTGCTCGCGTCCACCTCGATGTGCACTCGCTGCCGGGCCAGCTGCTCCTGCAGCTCCCGCAGCTCCTGTGGGGACAGGGGGGTCAGGGCAGCCCCTGAACCCCAGGACCCCAGCCCCAGAGCCGAGTTACCTCCTCGTGGACCTTATGGAGGAAGGCGATCTCGTCCTGCAGGGTCCCCACACGCCGCTCCAGGTCCAGGCGAGCCAAGGCAGCATTGTCCATGTCCTGTCACCATGGGGGGACAGGAGGGACTGTCCCACCTGGGTCTCCTCTGTCCTGAGCTGTCTGGTCATGTCCATTCCCCCCGCTCCCATCCAGCCCTGCCTCTCTCTGCCCATCATAGCATTTCCCAGTCCCTCACTGCCTGCTCCTGCCATTCCTGCTCAATATCCCTGCCCTTCCCATTCATCCCTGCTCCATTCCTGTTCCCTACCTGCCCATTGTAACACATACCAGTCCCTCAGTTCCTGCTCCTGCCCGTCCCTCCTACCACCCTGTCCATCCCTTCCTGTCCCTGCTACATCCTTGTCCATCCCCACCCATCCCTGCCCATTCCCAAGAGAGGCCCAGCTGGGATCTGGCCCGTGCCCTCACCTGCCTGTAGGCAGCCAGGTTGCTCTCAGCCTCCAGCCTCAGGGTCACCTCGTCCTGCAGCCTGTGCCAGAGCAGAGGCACAGTTACACATCTGGCACCATTGCTTATCACTCCCAGCCCACGGACAGACCCCCCTGGGCCAACACAGCCCCATAACACCAGTACCCCCCAAACCCAGGTCAGCTCTTGTGCCCACCCCACACACCCCCACACTGTTCCCAGGGGTCACCCATATCCCATCACAATCCTGGTACACACCAGTCCCTGGTCTCCAGGGCTACCCTGCTCCCTGTCTCAGGTGTAGGAGCTCTTGCTCCTATCTCTGACCCCTGGGTACACCCTGGACTCCATTTCGTCCCAGGGGTCACCCTGGTTCTTGTCACCACAATGGTTCCCATCACCAGAAAGATCCTGATCACCATCCTGGAGTCCATGCTGGTCCCTGCTACCACTTGTGGTTCCAGTGGTCACCTGTCAGTCACCCTGACACCCATTCCAAGTGGCCCGCCCTGGTCCCCAGAGCCACCCCAAGCTGGACAGTGCCTTACTTCTGCTGGAGGCTGCCGAGGTCCTGGGCCAGGTTGTCCCTCTCCATCTCCAGCCGGGCCTTGGCAGTGGCCAGGTGCTCCACGCGGCGCCGCAGCTCCCGCAGCTGCTCCTGGTAGATGTCGGCCGTGCGCGAGGGCTCCTGGTCCCGAGCCTGGTTGAGCTCCAGCACCAGCACCTTGTTCTGCTGCTCCAGCAGCCGCACCTTCTCGATGTAGCTGGCGAAGCGGTCGTTGAGCTCCATCATCTCCACCTTCTCGTTGGTTCGCGTCTCCCTGAACTCCGAGTTGAGCGCCGTGGCCAGCGAGAAATCCACCCTGCCCGAGCTCAGGCGGGGACCCAGCCGGGGACTCAGCCGGAGCCGGCCCGGGGGGCTGGCGGGGAGCACCCGGTACACGGGCATGGAGGGGCCGGAGCGGCGGCCGTGGGAGGACAGGCGCCGGCTCTCCATGGCGGGCGGTGGGCGCGATGTGCCCGGCCGAGGGTTTTTATAGAGCCCAGGAGCCCCGGGCACGGAGCCAGGCTGTGGCGCCCGGCGGGGTGGCTGTGCCCTGGCACCCAGCCCGGGCACCGCCGCACAGCCCCTGGCCACCGCTGCCCCCCCAGCCGGCTCTGCAGGGTTTGGGGGACGCGCCAGGGCGGGGACAGAGCGGTGGTCACGGGCATCCCGAGCGAGGGGGCTGGGTGCGATGCCATGGGGTGCTGCTAGTGAAGATCAGCTGATAAGAGGCTGGAGTCTCTCATCTCACGGGGTCTGTGGAAGCACTGGCTGGTGGCCTTGGAGCCTCGGTCCCCGTCCCAAATCCGAGCAGGTGTTTATCCCACACAGCTGAGTGTGCATAGCCGTGTCACTGGGCACACATGCATCGAGCTTTGGGGAACCTTTTGCCCCTGGTGGCACATGGCAGGGGTGGTGGGGGCCAGGACTGGCTGCCAGGGGCTTTCCGCCGCGGCTGAAAGGGACTTTGTGTGGAGGCAGAGCCGTGGCACAGCCGGGAGGGACCTTGGTGCCAGGGCACGGCACTGCCGGGAAATGCGGGGGACTGGATCCAGGGGCGGGCACGGGGCCACTGCCAGCCCCGTCCATCCCAGTCACAGCATAATGGCACAAACTGGGGCATGGATGAGTTTTGGGCACTGCCTGGGAGGGAGGGGATGGGGGTGTTCTGGGAACGTGAGCGACACGTGGTGGCTCCAGGGTGGGTGCCCCGAGAGGTAGCCGAGGTGAAGCTGGGGGACAGGGAAGTCCCTGGGACTCTGCTGCAGGGACAGGGAGAGGGAGAGGGACGGGGATGGGAGCAGGGATGGGGACTGGCCCCGCCGCTGGCAGTAGATGGCAGCCGATGGCTGGGAAAGGCCCCTGCCTGCCGTGGGACGGGGACACCCCGCTGGACCACGGTCATCATCACTGAGCCATCAACAGTGGCCAGTGGGAAGGGCTGTGGCAAAGGCTGTGTCCCTGTGTGTACAGTGTGGGGAGACCCAAAGCCACCAGGGACCATACTGGTGGAGACTGGTGGGACTGGGACAGCTCCCACATCCCTCTTTAATCCTCAGACGCTCCCTGTCTCCAGCCAGCCCCGTGTTCCCCTGGCTGTCCTGTGCTGGTGTCACCAGGGGTTGTGCCCACAGAAATTCCAGGTTTGGGGCACCTACACGTTCCCCAGTGACTCTTGTGCCCCCAGACAACGGTGGCGTCCCTGGAGACACGTGCTGTGTGACAGCTCTAGTGACAGCGAACCTCCCTCCCTGGGATGCACGGCGGGATGGAGAGGGGACAGAGCGGGGGCTGGGGAGCTTTGGGGTCCTGTGTGGGCACCCGCTGCTCCCCAGGGATTGATTCTCTCCCGGCTCCCACGCAACGGGATCAAAGCACGAGAAGCGGCCGCTGCCGGCAGCGGCGGGAGGCAGAGCTGGGCTCCCCCTCCTCCTCTTCCCCGGCCCCCCTTAATGAGACAAACGAATTAGGAGCAGGCTGGGAGTTTTAATTGGAAGCTTCCAGGCTCAAGGAGACAAAGGTGAGCTCAGCTGCTGCCAGGCAGGGAAGGAGCCAGGAGGAGCCGGTGACCCCGGCCCCGTGGGACAGCAACACACACGGAGTTGTCCCGATCCTGGCCCTGCTCCCAGTGAGGAGCTGGTGCAGGGAGACAGATGTGTCAGTGCCAGATGTGCCCTGGCACGGCAGGAAAGGGGATCACAGGAGGGGTGGGAACACTTGTCCCTGGGTTAGATGCTTGGGGGTCTCTGTCCCAGAGTGGGAATGTCACACAGGTGGCAGTGATGGGATTGGAGCAGGGGGGAAATACAGAACAAAACCTTTTCCCCATCACTATATAGAGTGTCAGGTCCCAGGAGGGCGGGTGGCTCCCCCACCCCTCACCTGCACTCTGGGACACAGAGGTCTGGGTGCCCAGACCTCCCCAGGCCCAGAAGAGGGTGCAGAAGCACCCATAGGATGATGGAGATGGGGAGAAGCCAACCCCAGAGGAAATGCCTTTTTCAGGGCAGCTCAGTTGGGAGCTGCTCCTGAACCCTGGCTCCCCTCATGGGGAGTCCTGTGGGAGCCCAAAGGGGAACTGTCAGAGGGGCTTCAGGAGCCAAAAGGGGATGCACAATAATTGGGGAAGCTGTGGTTTTAGGGGGTGTCAGGTCGTGTTGTAGGGGAGGCTGTGGGAGCCTGAAGGGGATTCAGGCTCACGGGGGATTCTAAGGGGGCACTGGCTGAGGTTGGCAGAGAGAGGGAGAAGGAAGAAGAGCCCAGGGGGAGTCTCTGAGGCCTCTTCCAGCCTGGGATCTCTCTCCCCCCCTGCAACTTCCAGCTGAACCAGCCCCCCACCTCAAGGAGTGCATGAGGACACAGACCATTGGAACTGGAGCCGTGTCCTCCAGCAGCTCCGTGACCCCATGCCAAGTATCTGCAGGAATGGGGAGACACAACAGCAACCCCAAACCACACAGCCTGAAAGTGTTCTGTGCCTGCACTGGTGCTGAGGGTGGCTGGGAATCCTGGGGACACCAGGGTGTGGAGCTCCCAGTGCCTCCTGGCTCCTGCCACGGGCCCGCAGAGCTGCCCGGGTGTTTCGGCCCCGGGCTGTCCGGCTGCTGTGTCCACGTACTGATCCAGCCCCTGCCCTTTCTCCCCCAGCCCACATCACCAGAGCAGCTCCTGTTGGCCAAGGGCAATAAAACCCGGGCACAGCGTCACACCAAGGCCAGCACCACCCACCTGCTCCCACTCCATCTTCCAGGTGAGGGCTGCTGGCTCTGGGATCGTTCCCATTGCTGCTGGAAACAGACCTGGAAACCTGTGCCAGGACCAGCATCCCAGGGCTGTCCCCCTCAACACGGAGCTGGGAATTTTGCTCCCCCGGGGCTCTGTCCGTGGCTCTCTAGTTTCTCGGTACAAAGCTGCCAGTGGATTTCAATTCCAGCCAGGCCCTCGGCCGAATTCTCAGGGCTGTCACGGCTGCCTGGGCAGACGGAGGCTCTGGCTGTCACTTCAGCCTGAGCCTGGTGCCTCGCCCCTTGCTGCTTGCAGAGGAGCAGCCCAGGTGTCTGGATGCTTTTCCAGCCAGCTCCCAGCTGGGCTCGTTGGTGGGTCCTGGATTCCTGCCTGCACAAATCCCTGAGCTGTGCTGGAAATCTGCCCTTCCTGCTGCCAGCTCTGCCTCCCAATAAGCAAAGCACGGCTGGTGAGGACACAGCAGCAATGCTCAGCTTCCAACACCTCTGTCCCTGCAGGGATTGCTCCTGGGGGGGATGAGGGGATTACAGGACAGTGGGGGAAGCACATTGGGTTCTGCTGGGAGATTTTTAGGGATTCAGAGGGAAAGGCACGGAGCAGTGCTGCCGGATGAGCCCTGATGGCTGTGCTCCCCCTGGCCTGCACCAGCCCTGGGCTTGGCACCCACAGCCCTGGCTGGTGCCTGCCTGGGGACACTGTCAGGCTCTGTCTGGGGGCTGAGTTTGGTGGCAAAGTCCCCAGGAAGGGTCAGGCCTGGAGCTGCCTCTGTGTGTGTGCTCACCCTGGCTCACACACAGTCCAGTCCAGACACACACAGTGTGTGCTGGGGCTTTGGGTGGATTTGTTGCCCTTCAAGGACCCAACCAGCTGTACTCTGCTCCATCCTGAGTGTGGGAAGTGCAGATTGTTTCCATAGCTCTGTCTCTTCCTGCCTCCCTCCCTGACTTTGCTTCTCATGTCATCACCAGGTGTTTGGCTCACCATCATTGACACGGTTCAAGTGCCAGAGCATGGCTGGGACCCACAGTGCCCTCCTGCACAGCAGGATTTCTCTCGGGAATGCTGAAATCCTCAAGTCACATCCTCAAACAGGAGATGAGCCTGGAGGACACATCCTGCTCCCTGCTGAAACCCTGCAGATGCCACCAGCTTTGGGGGATGTGCAAGATAACTCTGTCAGGCACAAATATTGACTCCCAATTCTGTGCTGAGTTGGGCGAGTTGAAAACACCTCAAAAGCAGAGACAGTTCTGAAGAAAATTGCCAGATTAATTTGAAAAAAAAAATATTTTCCGTTCAAAAACTCAACATTGAAAAAACTGTTGAAACCAAAATATATGAAAATGTTCCTCATACTGGAAATTTCTTATGTGAGGGTGACCTGAGGTGTCTGAGTGTCCTGTGGGGGTTTCCTGAACAGCATATAGCTGTACTGGGATATGTGGATGAGGAAGAAGATGCCGATGATGATGGCAAAGCTGATGCCCACAGCCCTCATGACGAAGATTGCCTCGGGGTCAGTGGGGCTCCTCTGGCGCCGGGGCTGGTAGGTGACAGTGAGCTGGAAGCCGGCCACCAGCTCGCCCTCCCGCCAGCAGAAGTAGGTGGCTTTGTCCCTCTTGCGCACTTGCTGGAGGTGCAGGTGGTTGCCGTGGTCGATGAAGACCCTCATGTACTTCTTGACCCCCACGAGGTAGCGGGAGCGGTAGAGCCGGACGGAGTCCTTGTCCCAGGCCACGGCGTGCTCCGGCCGCGCTCCCGGGCACGCGATGACCAGGTCAGTTTTGGAGGGCTGGCTGTGGTATTGGATGGGGACATGGGGCAGCTGGGGCTTATCACCCAGCTTGTAAACGATGTTGGAGACGGACTGCATGCCCTCCTCGGGGACTTCTTTCTCTGAGCAAGGGGCCAGGCAGCTCCGGATGGCCACCTCGGGGCTCCGGAGGTGGATGAGGTGCCGGAAGTGTGCGGGCACGGCCCTGGAGCCGCAGGAGGTGACGTTGGGCAGCGCTGTGCGGTACCGGGGCTTCAGCTCGGCGCTCTGCACGTAACAGAGCCCGATCCGCCGCTGCTCACCCCGCACCCCGCAGCGGTCACAGCTCGTCCAGTCCCAGAAGGTGGTGAAAAGGGTGAATTCCTGCCCTGCGTAGTCCTCTTGGACATGCTCGTCGTTATCCAGAAAAGCCACCGTGATCTGCCTGGTGGGCTGCACGTCCACGTCATAGCCATAGAAGAAGAGCCCTTCCTTGGTGCCACACAGGTAATGCCCCGAGTCCCTCACCTGGGCTCGGAACACGATCAGGCTGAACATGCGGATGCTGAAGCGCTTCAGGAGGTCACTGCCCGTGTAGATGTGGCTCGAGTCCACAATCACAGTGCCATTGAAGTCTGTCAGCACCGTGGTTTTGTGGCTGTGCAGGCTCTTCTGGAAGTACCAGACAACAGAGGAGGCCTCCTCAGGCTTGCACTTGCAGGGCAGCTCAAAGGTCATGTCTTCCATGTACGCAACATTCTCGAATATCAGGAAGGCAGGACATGCCATCTTCTTGAACACATCGCCTTTCTTCTCAATGGCGAAGGCCTGCAGAACATCCACCAGGGAGAGGAGTATGGTGGCTCCCAGCAGCCTCATCCCCGTCACTCCAGGTGCTCCCTGGCCCCACAGAACTCACACAGCCCAGCCAGGGATCTGCTGGGAGCATCCTGCTCTGAATCGGCCCAGCCTCTGTCACCCACTCTGGAACTCACCTGTCCCCAGCAGCTCTGGAGTGTTGTCACGCCCGTGCCTGGCAACAATGGAGCTGTGCTGGGACCAGTGGAACACCCAACGTCTCATTATGGTTTGAGTTGGATGGGAATTAGAGAGGATATCTAGTGCAGATCAACAACTTCATGGCTGGTGCCGTTGAGAAGGTGTTGGCTTTTGGGGCAGCGGGTTGTGCTTTAATGACTGGAGCCTGTTAGAGAGGGCAAGAGAACCTTCAGCCATGGGCTGGCCAACCTGATGAGAGGGGCTTTAAATGGAAAGGCTTGGGGGTGGTGGGTTCCAAGGTGGCAATGTTTGTGCCATTGCTTCCTCCTGGGGAGGAGACCAGGCCAGCTCGTGGAGCCTGATGTTCCTTGGCTGGAGATGAGAATCACAGGGCAAACCCCATCAGTGCTGTGTGTGGCTGTGGTGAAACCCCTCACACCCCACATGGTTTCTTGATCCCTTCAGTGAAATGTCTGGACACCAACAGTCACAGTATGGGAAACAAACAAGAACTAGAAATGTGCATTGGCAGGGCCATGATCCCACTGCAATGACAGAGACACAGTGGGACAGCTCACCTGACTGGGATGCTGTCATGGATGGCCATGGCCATGTGCCCCCCCACACCCCTCTGCACTCTGGGACACTCAGCAAAGGGCCCAAGCTCCCCTCAGCAAAGGGTGCAGAGGCACCCACAGGCCCTGGGATAATGGAGGAGGAAATCGGAGCCCAGAGCAAGAGCCTTTTCCAGGCTCCCCACACGAGGGGGAGGCAGGAGAGAACAGCCACGTGTTGGCCCTTGGATTTGGAACAGAACAATTTATTAAAAAATTTATTATTGTGATAACTTATTTCCTAAGCCCACCCATAACCTGCAAACACTCACACAGGACAGAGCCTGAGGGGGCTCACACAGAGGGGGCACAAACGTGGGCACGCAGCTGGAGCCATGGCCAGGAGGGCACTGCAGGGCAGGAGGGGGAGAGAGCAACTGGGGGCGTTTGGAGTTTGAGCGCTGGGAGAGGAGCTGGGGGCTGGATGCGGGAGAGCTGCCCGGAGCTCTGGCTGCTGCCCAGCGCCTGGGGGAAGCAGCTCCGGAGCCGGCCCGGGGAGGGGCTGGGGGTCCGTGCAGCCGCCGGTGCCGGAGTGCCAGGGCTTTGGGGAGGGGACGGCGGGGGGCTGACACAGCGGGGCCCCGGGGACACAGCGGGGCTCTGCGCTGCCCGGGGAGGCTCTGCTGCCTTCCCACGACTCCGCTGGCGCTTCCTCCGTGCTCGGGAGCTGCGGGAATTTTCTGATTGGGATCGCTGCTCGACTCGAGCGTCCTCTTAACCAGCTCTTAACCAGAGACATCGGCCAGGGAGTGGAGCACAGAGAGAGCTCCTGGGAGCATTCCGGGTGCGCTGGGCACAGCGGGGTCTGGCACGGTGACAGGAGCCTCGGATAAAAGAGCAGCGAAGAAACAGTCACCTCCCTGTCTGCAGCTCGGGAGCACTCCCGACCCCCGGAGCATCCCCTGTGCCCCCCAGCTCAGTGCAGACCTGCCCTCCCAGCCCCGCAGCAGCCCTTTGCCAGCGGCTGTTCCATCAAAGCGCATCCAACCCAGAGGAAAAGAGCTGGCACAGGCACCGGGCTGGTCCCACAGCCAGTGCCCCGGGGCATTGCCTGCGCTGTCCCCGGCAAACGGGGTCTGCAGAACCCCAGCTCCGCTCCCAGGATCGCGCCGTGGCACGGAGGATGAGGAGGAAGAGCTCAGCCCTACTCAGAGCCGGCTGCCGGCTGACAGGCTCCATCCCGGCTGGCTCGGGCAAGGCAGCCAGGGAGGAGTGACGGAGACGGGAGAAACGCGGCTCAGAGCTGCTGCTTTGGGCTCCTGGGGCAGGGAGATCCCTCCCGTGGGAGCTGCCTCGCACACACGAGCTGAGCTCCCCCGGAGCCCAGGGCTGCTGCCGGCTCCTGCCGGAGGTGCTGCCGAGCTCGGGTCGCTCTGCACAGCGAGGCCGAAGCCACACCGGGCACGACCCGCTTGGTGACAGTGGGGACACTCCCGTTCCTCTGCCCTGTGCCCACCGCGGCCGGGAGCTGTGTCCCACAGCAGGCTCCTCCAGCACCCATGGAGACACAGAAGAGGGGCCAATCCTCCCTGTCAGCACCCCAAATTCTCACCAGCACAGCTCAGCTGCATTCCCGGAGCTGGGGCAGCCTCGCTGGGTTCTGCAAGGCTACAGGGAGGTGCAGCCTCCTCCGGCCTTACAGCCTCCTCCAGCCCTAGGGATTCCTCCAGTGCCAGGACCTCCATTTCCTTTGTCTTTGCAGTAATTTCATCAGGGCAGAGGTCGTGAGTGCAGTTTTGGGGTAAGAGAGTCGAACTTGGAAGATGGGACATTCCCAAGCTGTAAATCCCTTCCTGGAGAGCTGCGAGGTGTGTGTGCACCTGTGGGTGACAAGAGACTCAGGGACAGGTCAGGGTCTCCAAACACAGCCCTGGTCCCACATCCATCCAGACTATGGACAACCCAGTCTGTCCAGGGCAAGAAGAGGCAGTGGGACATTGGGAGGACATGAGGACACTCAATTCTGTTCTGGTGCCCAGACAGGTCCTGCAGAAGGGGACTTGGTGTCCTGGGCTGGAGCTGCAGATTGGGCAGGGAGGCTGCTCTGGGGCTGCAGGGAGACATCCAGGGGACTGGGATAAGGCAGTGGTTAAAACAATGAGGCAGCACAGACCCATCTCCAGGGCTGGAGCAGGGAGCTCCTCAGCCTCCTCCAGGCTCCAGGGCCCCTGAGTGGCTGCAGAGGACACGATGCTCCCCCCACCCTGAACCATGTACTTGACCCTCACCACAAGGTTTGCCTTTGCCTTTTCCTCTGGCCCTGGACTATCCACATGCGTGGCTGAAATAAACATCTCTGTGGAACCCATACAAAGGCCCTTCCTGCCTCTTTACCATCGACCATCATAACAGCTATCCAGGCTACAACACTGCTGGTGCTGGTGCCCTCCCACAGCCCCTCTCCCCGGCCCAGGCTGCCCCAGGCTCGCCCCAAGCTCAGCTTGACCACACGCAGGTCCCTGGCGAGGCTGCCTCGGAGTCCCACTGATTCACCTGGATCTGCAAGGACAGAGGGGGCTGAAACTATGGCTCCACACAGCTGCTCCGGGGGACAGGGCTGTGTTTTCAGGGAAAGAGCCAGTGAATCCTGTGGGGAGATGAGGCAGGAGGAGCAGAGGAACCTGGCACTCCAGGAGGACGAGCCAAACACCTGGTGATGACATAAGGAGCAGAGCCAGGGAAAGGATCTGGCAGGAAGGGACAGCTATGGGAACAATCAGCATCTCCCACACTTGATAGAGAAGGGTATGGCTGGTCAGGTCCTCAGAGGGACTGGAAAAGCATCCAGACACCTGGGCTGCTCCTCTGCAAGCAGCAAGGGGCGAGGCACCAGGCTCAGGCTGAAGTGACAGCCAGAGCCTCCGTCTGCCCAGGCAGCCGTGACAGCCCTGAGAATTCGGCCGAGGGCCTGGCTGGAATTGAAATCCACTGGCAGCTTTGTACCGAGAAACTAGAGAGCCACGGACAGAGCCCCGGGGGAGCAAAATTCCCAGCTCCGTGTTGAGGGGGACAGCCCTGGGATGTTGGTCCTGGCACAGGTTTCCAGGTCTGTTTCCAGCAGCAATGGGAACGATCCCAGAGCCAGCAGCCCTCACCTGGAAGATGGAGTGGGAGCAGGTGGGTGGTGCTGGCCTTGGTGTGACGCTGTGCCCGGGTTTTATTGCCCTTGGCCAACAGGAGCTGCTCTGGTGATGTGGGCTGGGGGAGAAAGGGCAGGGGCTGGATCAGCACGTGGACACAGCAGCCGGACAGCCCGGGGCCGAAACACCCGGCAGCTCTGCGGGCCCGTGGCAGGAGCCAGGAGGCACTGGGAGCTCCACACCCTGGTGTCCCCAGGATTCCCAGCCACCCTCAGCACCAGTGCAAACGAGTCTGTCCCAGCCTTTGTGCCCTTCTTGTGCCCAGACCTGGTGGAAGGAGAGACCCTGTGCCATAGCTCCTTTCCCGGGCTGCTCCCAGATGTTCAGAGGGCCCCAGGGCTCCAGCAGGTCACAGATGTGCTCTTTGTACACCTGGAGCAGGAAATCGAGGTCAGGCTGAAGTTTGATTCTCTAGGAGGGAGCTGGAAGAAGAGCTGGGTACCCCTGCAGGATCTGGCACAACTGGGGCTTCCCCCTGACCCCACCTCTGGGACCTCATTCCACTGGCAGCAGCTGATGGGGTTCACTCAGAAGGCAGAACAGCTCCCAGAGCTTTTCTGGGCAGTTCCCCCAATCCTGCTCCTCTCCAGCCCTTCCAGCCAGGAAGCCCTCACTGCTCTGTGGAGCACAGCGAGGGTGAGAAAAGCCCCCTGCTCCAGCTGGCAGAAACCAGCAGCTCCAGTTCACTCTACCAGGTGGGTGATCCTGCTTCCAGTCAGGCTGCTCTGCAAACCTCAGGCATAGCAGGGGACCTTGAGTGTGGCACTACAGCTTGGGATCAACCCCAAATCTCTTCCCTGGGGCAGAAAGGGACACGCTGGGCCACAGCAAACCTGCTAGTAGGAGACGAGGACCTCACAGCTCTTGTCCTTCATGGCTTTGTGTCTCTTGTACAGCTCCAGGGACACAATGCTGGGACTGGTCTTGGAGCCTACCATGGTGTGGTTTTTCCCCACTCCCAGAGCACCGTAGGCAAACACTTGAAGGAGAAGGGGTGGGTGCTGAAATGATCAATTGTTACTCACCTGGTGCAGCAGAAGGTTGGGTCCTGGCTGGAGAGGAGAGCACAGCACAGCACAGGAGCTTCCCACACAGATGAGTCAGGAGGTAGAACTCTTAACTTTCCCCACCGCTCCTTAGGGCAATTTTTCTCCCTGGTTTCAGCCTCTCTAATGCAGCAGGGACAGAATGAGTCTCCAGATGAGCACTGCTCCCATGCTCAGGTCACCTCCAACCCTCTCCCCACGAGGCATTTCTGCTTCCTCTTTTTTACCCCCATCTTCCAGCGCCTCCTTTGAAGCCTCTTTATCAGGGTGGGATGCACTGCTCTGGAGCTCAGCCCTCCTCCCGAGGGCAGCACTCAGTGCTGGGGCCTGGGGAGAGGGGCAGCCCTTCAGTGGCTGTCAGGAACCACCGAGAGCTGGAGCAGCACCCCCTGGTCCGAGCAGCCAGTGCAGGGTGAGCCTGGAGAGTGCTGGGCTCCTCCCGGGAATGCGCCCGTGACATCCAATGGCTGCCAATGCTGGGAACGGCTCGGGGGCTGCAGCAGCAGCGAGGGGCTGTGGGAGCTGCCCAGGACCTGTCAGACCCCGCTCTATGGAGCCGTTCAGCCTGGGAAGGGATGGCAAAGCCAAGGGCCTCTTTCCCCATGCATCCACTGCATTTCTTCCCATCCTTCCTGACCCAGGACAGACAAGAGCAAGTGATCCTTGTTCCCCAAAATGTCTGAACAGCTCCTGCCCAGCCTCACCTCTACCCCAAAGCCCATATCCATCTCCACCCCGTCCAGAGTGCCGAGCACTGCTGGAACCAACAAGCTTCAGGCTGTGTGTTTTTGGGTTGCTGTTGTGTCACCCCATTCCCAAAGATGTATGGGGACTTCCAAATTAAATTCAGGGCTCTGCTGAGCCCACGCAGCCTGGGAGCAGATCAGGCAGGAGCTCCTGCAAGGATCAGACGTGTGTGCCAGGACTTACCGGAGCAGCTGTACCTAGCGAGGAGGGTTTCCAGCAGAGGGAGCGTGGTGTGCTGGAACTCGTCCTCCTGCGTGGCCCCCTTGTCAAAAACGTGGCCGAACACAAATTTGAGGTTCCTGCGGAGCAGCCGGTGCCCCTGGTGCCACCGGGCTCCTCGGGGCTGAGCAGCACCCCGTGCTGGTTCAGGACGTGCAGGATGGGGTGTGCAGCTCGCTCCGGGGGCTGGGGGGCCTCACACGGCCACGGAGCCTTCCTGGGGGGCTCTGTGCCCCAACGGGCACCTGGGGCTGGGGCATGGGGCTGCTGGGGGACACAGCTCCCGATCAATGATCTGAATTCTCGTACGGTCTGGGGGGGAGTAGGTGCACCTGGAGGGTGCAGTAGGGGAGAGAAATCCCCAGGCTGGGCGAGGCAGCCCCCCTCTCCCTCCCTGGGGACTGCGCCCACCCCCTCCCTGTGCCAATCCTGCCCAGTGCCCCTTCGGAGCCCCCCATGAGCCCCCCTTCAGGCTTCCACAGCCTCTCCCAAAACCATAGCCCCCCCTTAGGGTGTCCTTGGATCCTAAACGGCCCTACAAACCCCTTCATGCTCCTATTTCTCCCCTGCACCCCTACAACCTCCCCAAAGACCCTGAATCCCTTTCAGACAGCTCCCTCCCACAGCCTCCCCAAGGGTCCCAACATCCCCCTTCAAGCCCCCTCAGCCTCCCCTCCTTTTGGCCCCCATAGCACCTCTCACTCTTTTGGTGGACTCAGAGCCCCCTCCCACAGCCCGGCCTCCCTCCCGTCCAGACCCCCGTGTCCCCATTCCGGCCCCCCGGCACAGCAGAGCTGCCCCAGCGGGGACGGCAGAACCCACGCCGGCGCCGCGCAAGGGACAAGGCACAGCCCCGGTCACCGAGAACGGGCTCGGACCAGAGCGCTGTTGAGTGACGCCAGCGCGGCCGGGACCTGCCCGGACCTGCCCGGACCCGCCCGGACCTGCCCGGACCTGCCGGGAGCGGCACAGCCTGGCCGGGGTCACTGGCGCTCAGGGATCCGCCGGTGCCCGGCAGCCCCGGGACGGTGTCGCTCGTGCTGCTGGAGCTGCTCCGGGACCAACGGAACCCCCGAGGATCCATTACCATGGAACCACAGGGTCACTGACGGGTTTGGGTCAGACGGGACCCTAAAAAGTGATCTCAGCTCCCCCGAGCGGAGGGGCAGCATCTCCTCTGTCACCCTCCTCTGGCCACTCCTCTTCTGCTGCAGCCCGAGATGCGTTTGGTGCTGCCAGTGCTCGCTGTTGGCTCAGGTGCAGTTTTCCTCCCGTGGAACCCCCAAGTCCTTCTCTGCAGGGCAGCTCTCAGCTCTTCTCCCACTCTGTGCTGGTGCCTGGGACGGTCCCAAGCAGCCTCTTGTCCTTGGCTTTATTGAACTACATCTTGTTCTCTTGGTCCCACTTCTCGAGCTTGTCCGGGTCCCCCTGGATGTCACCTGCACCGCAGCTTCGTGTCGCCTTTGTGAACATGCTGAGCCACTGTGGGTGCCAGTGAGGAAAGGACAGCAGAGCCCCGGTGCCACTGCAGAGCCCTCGGGGACACCCCTGGTCATCACCAGCCTCCCCCAGGACATGGGGCCACTGCCCACAGCCCTCTGGCTGCATCCAGCCAGCCACTTCCTCACCCACGCAGCAGCCCACCCCTCACACCTGTGTCCCTCCAGTTCAGGGATGAGGATGTCCTGTGGGACCGTGTCTGGAGCGTTGCATTTTTAGAGGGGACAAAGGAAGCTCCAGCCTGTGGTTGCAGCTGTGGATTAGGGTGTCTGGGGATGTTGCTCTGTCTCAGTTTGGGTGTGTAATGAGGATCCCTCGTGTTGAGAACCACATTTAGTTCAGAGAGCTTGGAGGGCAGCTGCCCTGGGAGCTGCAGGATGAGCTCTGTGGGGAAAATGGCCAGAGCCCCTGGCAAGTGGCCAGGACCTGGCACTGACCCAAGGGGCCCTGCAGCGCTAGACAGGTAACTGGACACAGCAGGAGATGATGGCTCAGCCGGAGGACCCCACTGTCAGCTGCACAGATTGGGGGGGATGGAAGCCTGGGAGGTTTGTTGGGGTCCCTCCACAGAGGCTCAAGCTGTTGTTGACCCACTGCAGCACGATAAAATTCCTTAAAGGAACCAGAGCCTGGGACTGCACTTTGGGAGCCCTGGGGCTGAGCTGGAGAGGAGATCAGGAGCAACTGTGGGATGGGGTATGGGGGAGCCAACAGAGCCCCCCAGGGCACTGCTGACAGCCTTGGCCACACCACTGCCAGTCTTGGGTGGGAGTGCAGCTGCCAGGGCAGCTCCAGGGTGCATGAAAAGAAGTTTCTGAACAGTTTCTGACCCAGATGAGACCTCAGGTCACCTTCCTTCTCCAACATCCAACTGTCAGCACCAGGTGAGTGACCCAGTATGTCAATAGGTAGAAATGATCAACCCTTTTCTGTGATTTTATATTGATAATCCTTTCTGGCCTATGGCAACTCTTGACCTTAATTTTGTTCTGTTTGGTACCTGCGATATTATTGCGTGTCAGGGCAGTGTTAAATCCCTCAAAACTTTTCCCTTTGAGCATATTAGCAAAAATGCCCCATTAAAATCAAGGGAGGAATTCCTGTTGAGGAATCTCTGCAGCTGCTGCTGTGAAAGGACTTCTGGAGGGGTAGGAATGTGACTGCCAGAGGGGCGCTGGGATGGATGACCAGAAAGTTTCCTGAACAATTGCTGACTCGTATGGGACACCTTCCTTCTCTAGACATCCAACTGCTGATGACTTCATCTGGGATCCTTGCAGCAGGGAGGAAACAAAGGGAGAGTGCTAAAATGTCCTGAGCAGATTCCACATCAGTTCTAGGAGTGAGTTTGAGTCTCTCCGTTGTGCAGCATTTTGGTGCAGTTACTGCAGTGGATCGAGAACAGGGCCGGGCTGTGCCTGAACCCACAATGGGTCCGGGTGAGCAGGGTCTGAACCGGGCTCGGCGGGGACACAGCGAACCCAAAGTCCAGGATGCAGTGGGAAACTTTACAGTCCTGGGCTGTACCGTGTGCTGGACGCTGCGTTTAGCGTGCAGTGATTCCTTTTTGAGGCATTCCCATGGCAGGATCTGTCCTGTGCAGCTCCCACGCTGCCCGTGTGTCCGGCCGGGCCGCTGGGGCACAAACCCCCGGGGAAGGAGCTGCTCCCTCGGGAATGCTGGCGGTGCTCACGGAGCCTCCTCGGGAAGGGGATCCAGGGCGATCCGTAGGGAGAGGCGCCTCGGCTCCAAACCGCTCCTGGAACTATTTACGCCATAGTGGTAACACCGTCCTCTTTGTGCCCGCTCAGACCCTCACGACCTGACGCCCTCTTAAGCCACGGCCTTCTCACTGTGCCTGTACCTCATCTGGGGACCCATAACCCCTCGCACAGGGCACAGCACCCACTCCGCGCCCTCACGGCCCCGGGCCCGCGCTCTTCGCTCCAGGCAGGTTCCCGCTGCCGCGCCGCCTTTAAATAGCCCGCGAGGCCCCGCCCTGCTCTCTGATTGGCCCCGTACCACCTTCCGACTCCCATTGGCTGCGTCCCGCGTGGTGCCTCATGGGGGTTGTAGTCTCGAGTCCCGCGCAATGCGCCATGGGAGCTGCAGTCTTGCCGCCACCTGCGCCCCCTGCCGGCGGTTCCCGGGGCAGCAGCAGCAGCTCAGAGCCCCGGCCGGCGGCGGGGCTTGGAACGCCCCGAGGGGTTCCGGGGGGTCCAGAGGAGGCTCGGAAGGTCCCGAGGGGTCCTGGGAGGTCCCGAGAGGGCTCGGAAGGTCCTGGGAGTCCCGGAGGGTCCGGGAGGGTCCCCGGGTGGGGCTTCAGCTGCCCCGTTCTAGGGGATCTTCTGCTCGGGGCGGCGATCCAGCCCGGCCCCAGCTGGGATCGGTGCTGCGGAACAGCGCCGGGACCCGCCGAGGCTTGGGACACACACACAGAGCTGGGGGAGGGAGCACACCTGAAACACACACACGCACACCTGGAACAAACACACACACTTGGAAAATACACACACACACACCTGGAACACACACACACATACCTGAAACACACACACACCTGGAACACACACACCCGGAACAAATACACACGGATACCTAGAATAAACACACACATCTGGAACAAACACGCACCTTGAACATACATACACACCTTGAGCGCACACATCTCCGCAACACAGACACATACCTGGAGACACATACACCCCTGGGGACATGAACACTCATTCCTGGGGACACACACACCTAGGACACACACATATAGCCAGGAGGACACCCAGCCCCGTCCTGTCCCCAAGGCCATTCCGTGTCCCCAGGGCTCCCATCCTCTCATCCCACCATAGCCACTCCGGAGGCGGCCGCTGGCCCCGGGCGGCCGCTGTCACCTCTAATTGGACCATGTCCTGCCCGTGCCGAGGCAGCGGTGACGGGAGCGTGTGCCCGAGGGTCCCAGTGGCTCAGTGTGGCCTGACCGTGTCCCTCTCCTCACAGTGGCAGTGCTATGTTACACCCGCTCATGGGTGTAATTGGGGACAGAGCCGTGGTAATGGTGGCACTCCGAATGGCCCCACTGAAGGTGGTGGAGGGACAGGGACTCTCTCGTGGCTGGGCTGATTTGATAAACCAAGCGACGTCGGGGTGAGGGGTTGGTGGTGGCAGACAGACCTCATCCCCAGGGTGGGGGACACTGGGGACACACACAGCAAACGGGGAGAGATCACAGCTCTGCTTTACCATGTTGTCACCCCGGCGAGGAGACAGAACGGCGGCTCCCCCCGCCCCAGCACAGCCCCCCGGGCCAGGGCCGTGCGGACACGGCCCGTCTGTACAGCCGGACCCCCCCGAGACCCCCGGCATGGCCCCGGGGTGGGCAGAGAGCAGGGACGGGACAAGGGGGCACAGCCGGGGATGGGGGTGCCGTGGGGCAACGCTGGGGGCACCCCCAGCCTCTGGCCACCCCCAACCCTCTGCAGCCCTCGAATGGCAGCCTTGGTGTGAGCTCAGGGATAGGAGGGTTCTGGGCACCGAAGACAGCCGGGAGCGCGGGGAGGGGGAATCCGTGGGCTGGACCGTGGCAGGGGGTGCCGTGGGGCTGGGCGAGAGCGAGTGGAGCTGGGGGGCAGCCGGGAACCAAAGCACGGCACGGGGATGCCGTGGGGCTGGGGGTCACTGCGGGGGATGCCAGGGCGGTGCCGTGGGGCTGGGCGGGGGCGGGGGGTGCCGGGGGCGGTGCCGCGGCTCCGGGCTCAGTCCGAGTAGATGATGAAGCCGGAGAAGGTGCTGTACTTGTTGTTGTTGCCGCCGTGGGCTTTGCCCCCGTCCAGCTTGATGAAGACCTCGTCCCCCGCGTCCAGGTGCAGGATGACGCTGTTGCTGGCGTAGTCGTAGTTCTGGTCGGCGTCCTGCGCGATGGCGCTGGCCCGGACCTGCCCAGGGGACACCGCGGGACCGGCTCAGGGAACGCCTCGGCCCGCGGATCCCACGAGACACGCCGGGTCCCACCTCACACACATCAGATCCCCCCGCCCCGGCGTAGCGTGGGGTGCCCTGGATCCCCCACCGTGGTTGAGGGGGTCCCGGGGGGAGGCGGCTCCTCCGAGCACCGCCCAGAGCCTCTCCATGACCCGTCGGGCACAGGCACGGGACCACGGCTCTGGGTTTGCGTGGGGAACCATGGCTCAGCCGTGTGACTGCGGGTCTGCATTCAGATGCAGGACTACAGCCCAGACACAGGACCCCATTCTGATACAGGACCACAGCTCTGATACAGAACCCCAAATCCAGGTTTGGATACAGGACCATGGGACCACGGCTCCAACAAGGGACCGCAGCTCCACATTCAGACGTGGGACTGCGGCTCTCACACAGGACCCTGACTCCCGATTTGGACACAGGACTCCAGCTCCAGAGTCCCATGTGGGACCATGTCTCAGACACAGGACCCCAACTCCCAGCTCGGATATGGGACCGCAGCTTCATCATGGGACCCCAAATGCAGGTTTGGATACAGGACCCCAGCTCAGACACAGAACCTCGTCTCTGGGTTTGGGACACGAGATCCCATCTCCCAGCCCAGCCCCAAACCAAACCACTGAACCCAGCGCATCCCGCAGCGCTTCCCAGGAGCTGCGCAGGGACCGTCAACATGTGGCAAGGGCTGAACTCAAATCCCTCGTCACACGGACCCGCACCCACTGCGGGGCAGGATGCTCCCCCCATAAAGGTTTCCTGGGTGCCGGCAGAGCCAGAGGAGCCGTCACCGCCTGCAGAAGCGGTTCCGTGGCTGGAGCCCGCTGCCGCTGCAGAATTCTTTGGGTAATCAAATCTCCGCCGGCGCCTCGCGGGGAGATCGCGGCGCTGGGTGACAGTGACAAGGCGGCTGGTGAAATCCCAAGTGAAATGCAGAAGCGCTGCGCCGGGAGAAGGTGCCGCTAATTACAACCGAGAGAATCGGCTCTTAATTGGCTCGCCGGGCGGGCAGGCACCGGAGAGCGGCTGCGGTGTCCCGGAGCGGTGGGAGAAGGACGGCTGTCCCCACGCAGTCCTGTCCTTTGCCCCCAGCACTGGAGTCTCAGGGGACCACTCCTCCCCAGCTGCAGCTCCCCGAGCCCACCGGCAGCCTGCGATGCTGGGGTCAGATGCTGTTAACTCTGGAACCTACTGACAGCCAGGCTGGTGATCCCATAAGACTTGCTGGCGCCCACGCAGCCGTGTCCCTCATGCCACCAGCAACACTCACCCTGTTAAAAGTCACCCTGTGTCTACCCTGCCACCGCGAGGGTCCCTATTCCCGGCGGGGGACCCTGAATCCCAGTCAGTCACAGCGCCCCAATCTCCAGGGGACGCTGCCTCTCCTGGGGTTTTGCTGAGGAAGAGGAGTGAAGGAAAAAGGCGTGAGGAAGGAGAACCAGGAAGAGCCATTTGGCGCCGGGCTCCCAGCATCGTCCCCCCCGCCACAGCTGGAGCTGCCCGGTGCCATCCGTCTTCCCTCGTTAGGGAGCCGCCTCGTCACCGCGCGCCCGCCAGCCCTCGCTAACCAGGGAAGATAAATGGCAGCGCTGGGCCCGGGCTGAGCCGCTCCCGGCACCGCAGCGGCACAGGAGGGGGGCTGCCAGCACGGCCCCCCGCGATGGCAGCACCCCCTTGTCCTGTTCTGTGCCTCAGTTTCCCCATGGGAGCCATGGGGGTGGCATGGCTCCAGCCTGGACTCTGCTGCAGCTGCTGTCCCTGACCCCAGTGACAATACCGGAGTGTCCCTGGTTCTGGGGACACTCCAGAGTGATCCCCAAGGTGGCTGCACCCAAGAGCTCTCAGGCGGACAGGGGAAAGTGGGTGCTGCCATGTGCAGTGACACTTGAGGCCTCGGGGACACCACGTGCCCCACGTACCACCACGGCCCGGGACCCCCCAGGCGTGACAGCAGCTGCCATCGAGACCCCCCAAACAGTGGGGGTGCAGTGGCAGGTGCTCCTCAGGATCCTCGGGTACAGCCCTGGGTGCCCTCTCAGCACCCCTGGGTGCAGCCTGGGTGACCCCCTCAGACCCCTCTGGGCACAGCAGCAGGTGCCCCCCAGGGCCCTTGGGTGTACCAGCAGATGCCTCCCCTCGAGCCCCAGACAGGGCAGTGGGTGCAGGACCCCTCAGCAGGTCCTTGTGTATCCTTGGGGACTGTCCCAAACAGTCCCCTGGGGCTGTGACCCTCCCTGAACTGTGGGTGGCCCTCCTACAGTTTGGGGACCCCAAAACCACCCGGTGCCAGCCCTGGCCGTCCGTCCGTCCATCAATCAATCAATCAATCAATCAATCAATCAATCAATCCGTCCCTCCATCCGTCCACATCCTCCCTCCCGCTGCCCTCGCCTCAGCTATCCGCTAATACAAATAATAATTAATGCTAATTAACCAGCAGCAGCAGGTCCCCTGGCTCTCATTAACTCCAGCCCGACCCAATGGTGATGGGCAGCCCCCAAACCAGCAGCACTCAGGGGATTTTGGGGATCAGAGAGGGCCCCCCAAGTTCTGACTCGCTCTGAAGATGCCAGGATAGATCTTTATATCCTGAGAACCCCACACCATGTCAGGGACGAGGGATTTTTGGCAGCAATCCCCTAAATAACCCCATTTTTTAATTATTTGGGGCATTGGGGGGGGGAATCTTCTTTATAGATATCGATGCGGCGATGCCTTGATAGTAATTAACAAGCTGTTAATTAAGTTGCATCGCCCACCCGAGCGCAGCTCCTCTTGACAAGGGGCTCCACAGCTTCTAGAAATTCATCCAGGAATGTCGATGCCCCGCAGAGCTGGGGGGGTAGGAAGGTTTGGGGTGGTCTCCAAAAATATTTTAGAGGAGGCAAAAGGGTTGAGGTGAGTTTTTGGGGTTTTCAGTCCGGAGTTACACGGATACTGCTTGGGAGAAAGAGCCAATGGTGCTGGAACCCCCTAAAATTTATGGCTGGAGGGTGGGGGAGGACAAAAATAATCCCAATGAGAAGAAATTTGAACTGTTTGGATGGAGAAAAGCTGCCGAGCGGCTCCTGCTGTGCTCCCGCTCGGAAAGGCTCGGAGCCGAGGGGTGAAACGCGGTGGCTGTGACAAGGCTCCCACTCCCTGCCTCACACCCCGGCTGTTTCTGGGGTGATAACTCAGTTTTGGGTTAATTCGGGGTCCTGCATCCTCAGGACGAGGATGCACCGCGGGTTGTGATGCCCGAGATAAGGATGGGAAGCCGGAGCAGGGTGGATGCATCCCGCGGGAATGCCGGCTGCGGTGACATCCCGGGGGTCACAGCCACATCCTGTCCCTCGAATCGTGGCTGGGAGGGGGACATGGCGTGGAAAAGGGGCACCCGAAAAGGAGCACACCATCTCGCGTGTGGATGGCGAGGCTGAGTCCTGGCATTGGGGGTTCCAGCGGGATGGGGTCGGGGTAGGGATGCGGGAGCGGGGAGGGGGAAGGATGGAGTCACCCTCGGGGTGCGTGTTCCCCGCGGTGTCCCCACGCCGCCCGTCCTGACCCAGCAGCAGAGCTGGTTCCGGGCTGCGGGTGCAGTCCCCCAAAAACGGGCCAGGCATTGCACCCCTCGAGGCCACCATGGACACTGTCCCTGCGGAGGAGCCCTGTGCCCCCAGGGACCTCATCGGGGACAATGGCATGGATGGGGGGGCACGCTGGGGACGTTGGTGGGACGCCCCAAGGCACCACAAGACACCCCAAGGAACCCCAAGGAACATCTCCGTGGCCAAGGAAAGAGCTGAGGGAACCCCTGGGGACACGTCAGGGTGGATGGTGACTGTCCCCAGCACTGGGAGAGGTACAAGGCACACAGGGCAGCGTCTGGGAATGGGAGGAGGAGGAGGATGTGACACCCCAGGGGTACACCCGGAGCCCTGCAGTGTCCCTGGGAGAAGGACAGGGCACCCCAGGGATGCTCCTTCAGGGCGGGGAGCACCCCGGGGCTGCATCCAGAGCCCATCATTGCCACTGTGAGAAGGATGGAGCATCCTGGGGGAGCGTCTCCAGCACTGAGAGAAGGATGGGGCACGCTGAGGACGCAGCTCCAGAAATGGGATCAGGACAGAGTCCCTCGGGGGTGCACCCTGCGTCCATCATGTCACTGAGAGGAGAACAGGGCACCCTGGGGTTACACCTCCGTGCCCAGGAGAAGGATGTGGCACCCTGGAAATGCACCCAAATCCCATCATTGTCACCGAGAGAGGGACAGAGCATCCTGGGGGTACATCTCTGGGGACAGGAAAAGGACAGGGCATTCTGAGGGTGCGCACAGAGCCCATCTTCACCACTGGGAGAAGGATAAAGCACTCCAGGGGTGCACGTCAATGTCTGGGAGAAGGATGTGGCACACCAGGGATGAACCCAGTGCCCATCATTTCCACTGGGAGAAGGATGTGACACCCTGGGCATGCATTTTTGGGGATGGGAAAAGGATGGGGCCCCTGGGGAATCACCCAGAGGCCGTCATCAGCACTGTGAGAAGGATGTGGCACCCTGGGGGTGCATCCCTGCGGCCAGAAGAAGGATGGAGCACCCAGGGAGTGCATCGCTGGGGCCGGGAAAAGGACGGGGACCCTGGGGAAGCACCCGCAGTCCATCATCAGCACAAAGAGGATGTGGCAACCTGGAGGTGCATCCCTGGGGCCAGGAGAAGGATGGAACACCCAGAGGGGGCATCGCTGAGGCCAGGAAAACAACGGGGCACCCCGAGAAATCACCCATAGCCCTTCTCCCGTGCTTGGGGACAGCAGAGCTCCCGTTCCCGCAGAGGGAGCCGGGATGGGCAGCCCTTACCTGCCCGTTCTTGCAGAGGTCGGCCCACATGCTGGTGCCGTCTCCGCCGCGCATGAGGACGTGGTAAGTGAAGAAGTAGGTGCCGGGGATGGCGCAGGTGAACTTGCCCGAGGCGGCGTCGTAGCTGTTGCCCAGGTTGGTGACCACGTCGTCGAACTTGAGGACCTCGTAGCCCTCGTGGGGGTTCTTGAGGCCGGCGTAGAAGGCGACCCGCGGCACGGTGCTGTAGGTGGCCGCGCTCACCGCGCCCGTAGCCCCCGGTCCCGGTAATCCCGGGGGTCCCGGTCTTCCTGCTTCACCCCTAGCCCCCACCGGCCCCGGCGGTCCCGGTTCTCCGGGCGGTCCCGGTGGTCCGGGTTTTCCCGGTCTCCCCGGTTTGCCTTGGGGACCTTGCACCAGGGTGGAGGGCGGCGGGAGGGGGCCGCGCTCGGCCGGTTGCGGGGGGGCGGCGGGGCCGTAGGGCTCGCAGACCATCCGGCAGGTGCCCAGCATCTCGTACCGGCCGTCGGTACCGGCGGAGCTCACCAGCACCGGGATGAGCACCACCAGCACCAGCACCATCACCACCCCCGCCGCGGCCGCCAGCAAAGTTTTCCGGCCCAGGCTGAGCCGCCGCCCGGCCGGGGCGCGCTGGCGCCCGGGGGAGGGAATGGTGCCGGCGGGGGGGAGCAGGGCGGCGGCGGCGGCGGCGGCGGGGGGGCTCGGGCTGGTGGCGGCGGCGGCTCCGCTGCGCTCCACTGGCTCCGGTGCGCCCCGCGCCGCACGGGCCACGCCCACCCCACCGGACACGCCCACCCTGCCGCCGGACACGCCCATTGGTCACGCCCATCCAGCCCGGACACGCCTCTGTTTATGTTAACTGCGCCCACGGGACCGCCCCCGCCCCACCCGCCCTCTCCGAGGGAGGGAAACTGAGGCAGGGAGGTGGGATCGGACCCACGGACCCCCTCCTCCAATCGTGCGGGATCCCTCGGTGACCCCGGCCCCGCGTGGTCACCCGAGCCACGCCCTGTCCCCACGCCAGACCCCGAGCACTCCGAGCGTCCCCGTGGAGCTGAAGCCGTCGCCTGCGTCCCCACAGAAGAACACTCACGGGGGATGGTCCCCAGGGCCCGCCCCTACTCCCTGCCTCAGTTTCCCCTCCCACGAGGGACCACACTTTGGGACAGCCCAGGTGACACCCCCGTGGCCAAGCATTCATCGCGGTCATCTGTGGGTCCGTGGGATGGGAAGTCACGGGTGGTGGCACATGCCACAAAGACAACGCAGCAGCCGCAGGTGCCACCGCGGGCATGGCCGGGCTACGCGCAAGAGCCGCCCCGCGGGCTGAGCACCGGCGGGCTCATGACATGGGGACACGCGGCTGCGCCCGCTCCGTCGCCTGCCATCTCCATCAGCCTCGGCGGGGACAGCGGGACGCGATGGCAAGTGACAGGCGCCGCCAGCGCCGGGGGTGAGCGAAGGACGCGGGGACGGGGGAGGGGGACACGGACACACAGGAGTAGAGCGGCCCGGGGCCGCTCCCAGTGCCGCCCGCCACAGCCGTTCAGTGGCCTTGGGTGACAACACCCAGGTGGCATCAACCGAGGTGGAACCTGTGAGGTCCATAGGGTCATCATCCCCCCTGCCCTCAAAAAACACCCTAGGGGTGCATCCCCTCATCCCCTTCACGCCTGTGCAATGGCCCCGAGCCCCAGGGGACACACGGGGGACAAGCCCCACCCCCGCCCCAAAAGAGGGGGAACCAAGGGGACGTTTGACAGCCATCGATCGCCCCCGCATGTCCCCCGGCTCCCGCAGAGGTTTTAATCAGCGAGCATAAATCAATTAGCTGCCTTTAAGGAGGCAATTATTCCTGGGGGCTTTACAAGGTTGGGGAGGGGGAGAGTATTTTGGGGTGGGGGGGCTGTCAGCACCGTATCCCCCCCTTCAAAGTTGTCACCATTATGTCACCAGCTGTTTCCCTGGTTCTTTTCTCCATCATTTTTGTCACCCCCCCTCCACAGCCCCCTATTCCTCATTATCTTTCTGCTTTAACAAGCGCCTAAAAATACGCCTCACGAGGTCACGGGCTGCGTGAGTCACCAACAGCACAGGGATGGTCCGGGTGGGCAGGGGGCTTTGCGTGGGGACAGGGTGGCCATGGCAGGGACACAGAGGGAGGACAGGCCCACGCTGGTTGCATCATCTCACCTGGAAGGTCAGGAGACATCCCTGGTCCTGGCTACTGCATCCTCGTTGTGGGGATACAGCCCTAGGTCACCTTGTTGCCACAGGACATTGTGTCCCCTTGGCATAGCCACCACCCCAGGCCACTGCATTACTCTGGGCCACCCTGTCCCCATGGCAAAGCCACCACCCTTGGCCACCATGTCCCCACACTGTGGCCCTACAGCCAGGTGAAGAGCCAGGACAGCCTCAACTCTGCCGCGGGACAGCAGCACTGTATGGGGGGGAACAATACCCCAGGTGACACTGGATGGAGCCCCTGAGGTGCTCCCTGTCCCCAAGCCCTGCATGGGGAGGGGGTGCAGTGCAGCCCCTCAAACTAGATACATCCACCTGGGAACAGGGTGGCAAAGCTCTAAAGGACCACGTTTGGGAGTGCAGGAGTTGGGAAAGAGACAAAGGTGGGAGGTGGCAGCAGCAGTGGCTGCCGTGGTTGTGGTGGTTGTGATGGCAGAGACGGCAGCAGTGATTCCAGTGACAGCAGTGACTCCAATGGTGGTGGCCGCAGTGGCTGTGGCTGTTGCAGTGGTGGCTGCAGTGGTGACAAAGTGGCTGTCATAGCTGCAGTGGTTGCGGTGGTGGCTGCAGTGATGTTGGTGGCAGTAGTGGCTGTGGTGGCTGCGGTGGCAGCAGTGGCTGCAGCTGTTGCGGCGGTGGCTGCAGTGACAGCAGTGGCAGCGGTGGATGCAGCTGTTGTGGCGGTGGCTGCGGCGGTGGCTGCGGCTCCGCTCGACGCCCGCCGCTCCTCTGCAAAGGTTAAGCAAACAGCAGCTCCCGCAGAATCGATGCCGGCCGAGCCCTCGGCTGTTTGCTTTGGCAGCGCGGCGCGGGGGCGGGTGGGCCGTGCTGGGGACGCCGGCAGCGGGGAGGGGGACAATCAATGCTCCAGGGGAGCAGGTTTGGTCGGGGATGGCTGTGCTACCCCACCTCCTGCTCGCTGTGGAACTCATGGAGGAAGGGCGAGGGTGGCCGGGCCAGGGCAGGGGGCTCGTGGGGCTGGCACTGTGCCGTGCCTCAGTTTCCCCTCCTGGCATTGTGGCAGACACTGCCCATAGGACCACTCTTGGCCAGGGGGACAGGGACATTGTGCCCCCCTCACCTGCCTGCAGGCCCAGCAGCCGTGGCTCAGCCCAGGAGTGGCTCAGCTGGAATTAAGACAGAGCTGGACACAAACAACGAGCCCAATGTCGGCCCACGATGAGGAGCCTGCGGAGGGAGTAGATGCTTGCAGGCTGTCCCGATGAGTTTGGATGCTGTCCCCCAAACTCCAACTGCGTCCTCAGGATGGGCTCTGGAAGAGGCCGTGGGAGGGGGACATTCAGCTGTGGCGAGGGAGGGCCAACTGTCTGGTGGCCTTGAAGGGACAACTGGATGGCTGGTTGGTGAGCTGGGTGGTTGGTGGCCAAGTGGCTCAATGGCAGTGAGCGGGCTGGTTGGACACCCAGCCGGTTGGCTGGATAGGTAGATGGCTGGGAGTGGGCTGGCTGGCTGGTGGGTTGGTTGCCTGGCTGGATCATTGGCTAGATGGCTGCTGGCCAGTAGACCACCAGTCAGGTTGCCTGTCCAGCTCTCTGTCTACTTGTCTGGCCAGCTGACCCAGGGGCTGGCTAGCTGGCCAGGTCAGCCCTGGCCCCGGGCCAGCAACATCCTAGCATGTCCCAGCCCAGCGCCAGGCACTGTCCCTTGCCCAGCGGGGGGAGCCCGGCCCCAGGCAGGGGGAAGGCAAGGTGTGGGTGGCGCATCCCCCTTCCCTGTCCCCGTCACGCTGCCTCTCATTACGGGCACGGCGGGGCCCGTCACCCTCCCACCGCGCGGCAATTAAGGGCTGCCAACACCGGCAGTTAATTAGCGCCAGCGGTGAGTGCTGGGAGGTGACGGCCGCATGGCTGGCGGAGGGGACGGGCTCGGGGACGTGTCCCCCCAGGGGGACATGGGGTGGGAGTAGCCGGGATTTGGGCTGCTGGGACCAGCTGTGCTGTCGCGGGGTGCCCCACGGCCGGTGGGGACAGGGTGTGACACGGAGAGGGAGCACAGTGACAAGTGGGTGCCAGCGATGGTGTGTGCAGGAGGTGCCACTGGGGAGGATCCTGCACGGTGACGGTGGGTGGCACCCCAGGCTGTGCAGTGACGGAGACAGTGGGTGACACCCCGTGGGCCATGCAGTGACAGTGACACTGGGTGATACACTGTGGGCCGGCAGTGATGGTGACAGTGGGTGACATCCCGTGGGCCACGCGGTGACATAGCATTGTGTGACAGCCCCAGCACCAGGCACTGATGGTGACTCTGTGTGACAATCCACGGGAGCTGCAGTGACACTGCGTGGCACCCGGCGGCCCCACAGTGACAGTGACACCCTGTGCACTGCGCGGTGACAGTGACACCATGTGACACTCCAGGGAGCAACAGTGGAGCTGTGCAACACCGCAGGGCTGTGCAGCAGCTCCGTGTGACACGAGTGGGGCTGTGCAGCCGTGGTGACACTGTGTCACACCCCAGGGAGGTGTGCAGTAACACGGACACTGTGCCACTCCCCGAGGGCCATGCAGTGATAGCGACACCTGTGACAACAGACGCCATGAAGTGACACTGGTGACACCAGTGCCATGTAGTGACACCACACTCGGCCCCCCCGCCTGTTCCCCCTTGTGGGTATTGAGGCGCCCACCCAGTTCACACCTGGGGACATGCCCCATGGGGGGACATCACCCTGTACCTGCAGTCTCGTGGGAGGACATCTGGCCCCGTCCCCTGCCCCAGGAGGTGTCCCATGGTGGGCGCGCTCCAGGAATGGGGTACACCAGGGAAGGGGCGCTCTGAGGAAGGGGTTACCCCGGGGAGGGGGTGCACTGTGGAGGGGGTGCTCCAGGGATGCAGCTCCAAGAAAGGGAGGTTTCAGGAATGGGGAAGGGGATGCTCTGAGGAAGGAGTGCTGCAGAGAGGGGGTGCCCCAGAAGGGGGTGCACTGGTGAAGGAAGTGCTTCATGCGAGGCTGCTCCGGCTCGTACGGGGGTGCAGGAGCAGGGGGTGCAGCAGGAGGAGTGTCCGTCTGTCACGAGCCCCTCCAGCCGCAGCAGAATCGATCCGGCCGCCAATTTGCACAGTCAAATATTTGGCTTCGCGGCGCGGGGCCGGCTCTGCTCGAGCCGCCCCGGTGGGCGCGGGCCCGCGGTGACGGTGGCGGCTGCTCCGCGATCGATGGCGGGACGTGCGGCGAGCTGGGGCCGGGGCTGTGCCGGGGCTGGGGCCGTGCTGCAGCACCCACGATCCTCCATCAGCACCCACGGGCCTTGGGAGCCCATGTGGAGCCGGCTCAGGGGGCAGCACCTGTGCCACGAGCGCAGGGGCTCAGCCCTGGGTGTCCTCCAGGCCCCTCCATGGCCACTGACTGCCGATACCACCCAGCCCAGACAGCTGAGCCGTCTGTCACCGGCAGGGGACGGCTGAGGCTCGGCCACACGGCCACTGCCACAGCCACAGGTGGCCACGGGCTTGTCCCCGAGGGAGTTTGGCTGGGGCGTGGGATGGGCAGGAGTGGGACTCGTGGTGCTGGGACAGCTCCCACGTATGGGCACCACACAGCTTCCATGGACACAACTCCATAGCCAAGCTCCAGAGCCCTTCCCTCGGGGGTGCCAACACCCCACGCAGGGGGCTCAGCCCTCAGTTTAGCCCACGGCCCCCACACCAGGCTTCCCCAGCCGTGCCAGCAGCCCTGTGCCTCACCATGCCCTGGATCCGCTCGCTCCCTCGGCCCCGCTAAACTCGTTAGCGGAGGCCGAACGTCAGCCGGGCGGGAGTGAAGCGCCAAATGCGATTACGGCCCCGTCTCGCTCCCTCCTTCCACCCCCGGCCCCATTTATCGCGGAGGCGGGCGGGAGGGAGACAGAACTGGCGCTTATCTCGGCCGAGAAATCCCGCTCCGGCCGTGATTTATGGCTGGCTGCGAGGGACTCCAGCGGCACTGCGCAATTACGGAGCGTTTAGAGCACGGCAGGGTCAGCGCTCGCGTACGACTCTCCCAGCACAGCTGGAAGAATCGGGGTAGCCAGGTGGGCGCTCCGGGTCGAGGATCCTCCCTGGGGCTGCACAGGGACCACCAGGTCTCTCTCCAGGTGGGTGAGACACGGGACCTGCAGGTGCAGACTGGGGCTCAGGGGACAATGGGGGTGGAAGAGTGCCTGGCCCCAAAAAGGAGCACGTGCTAGCTGGGGACACGCTGAGAAGGTGCCTGTGCCTAAAGGATGGCACAGGGGACACGCAGGACACTGCCTCACAGGACCAGGGCCAGGCAGGACGGTGGGAGCATGCTGGAGGATCCCAGGGATCACCATGTGCTGGGAGGTTGCCAGGGGCTGGCAGCACCCACCTCTCTCAAAGTGTGGGGATAAGCAGTGACTGTGGGGACCCAAAGGGAACATGCTGGCCACAGAGAACCACAGCAAGTCCAGGATCACATCCCAGCAAGCCAGACCCACCCTGTGGGGTGCCCAGAGCCAACACTGAGCCACGGCCCACCTAAGGAAGGTCATGGCAGGGCTGATGCTCCGAGCAGCTCCTGGAGCAGCTCAGGGATGTTTACTGGGAAAAGCAGGAGCGGCCGGCGGCTCTTCCTGCGTGTGCTGAACTTTACAGAGTGCAGCCGTGCCCCGGCATAGGAACAAGCTGGGAGCAGGCTGGGAGGAGCCGTGGGAGCAGCCGCGGGATGCAGAGCAGCTGCTGTTCAGTGTTTTATTAAAACAAAAGTGAAGACCCAGCACCCGCCTCGCCCAGGCTCGGCTCTCCCACCGGGAAACTGCCGCCGAAGGAAGCTCAAACAGCAGGAAATGAGCTTGAACGAGGTAGAGCCCAGCTTGCTACAGGGTGGATCAGAGCTTTGGATTCAAAGCCAAGGGTGGCCCACAAGTGATGGCCACAGAAAGAGGGCAGGGGGGAGGAGCAGCCAGCTGAACACTCTATCCATGTGAACACGGTGCTGTCCTTCCCCTCGCTGATTTAACAAATTTCCATTAAATCAACATGAAAGAGGGAAAATCTCAAGTCTAAATTTGGATTAGGAGGGCTGAGCTATGAAGAATCACTGGAGGCAATAATAGGGCACGAGAAGGCACCCAGCCCTAGGTAGGAGATTGTCCTGGAAGACATTAAAGTGAGATTGTACCCGATTAAAGTGAGATCGTTCCAGATTAAAGTGCCTCAGCTCACCGAAGACCCGCAACAGAGACACACATGGGGACAAGGGCCTCATCCCACAGGCACAGCTGGTGGGTGAGAACCTGAGCAGGGAGAATGTGCCTGAAAAAACCTCTGTGTTCACCTTGGAAAGTGTGCAAGGAGACGCCTCAAACCGCTGTCTGCATTCAGCTGGCAAAGCTCATTAACAGAGGTGGCCTTTCACTGCCCTTTTCAAACAGGGAAATTCAGGCCCCTTCCCTGACTAAAAGAAAAGGTGAGTTAAGAGATGAAATGCCGGATGAGGAGGAACATCAGCCCTCCGAGCCCGGCCACAGCCGTGCCCACGGCCAGCCGTGCCCAGAGGAAATGCAGGGAATCCTCGAGCTGGGTGTGCAGGCGCAGCACCTGCCTGCGGGTGCTCTCCCGGTCCCCACAGTTGTCGATGACGTATGTCGCCCACTTGCGCTTCTCGTCCAGGGGCAGCTGGGAGCTGATCCGAGCTTCGGCCTCGGCCACGCCCAACCCGTTCCTCTTCATCAGCCGCACCAGCTGCGTCGGGGGGTCACTGCCGGGCGGAGCACGGGGCTGAGCTGGGGGTGGGAGGGAACGGGGGGGTCTGCCTTCCTCGGGCACCAGGGGGAATCACTGGGATAAAATGGGAATGAGAGACGTGCCCCTTGTCATTTCACACAGCCAGCCTGCACTTGGATCAGCAGAGCCACCACTGCCTGGGCTGTTCTCAGCGTTCACACAGCCTGTAACAGTGCCCCAGATCCTGCCCTGATAGACCATGGGTTGTGGAAGGCCCAAAGGCAGTGAATTCCTCTCTGTGATGGTGCCAGGTTCCAGGGAAAGCTCAGGAAGGCCTTCATGCACTATAAAGGGAGGTGTCGCTTCTCTCAATGGGCTTTGCACCAGAGCTGAAGCTGAACCTTCACCAGAGTGGAGGCACACAATGGTCCCCTCTGAGAGAGGTGGCATTGTCCCTGACCTCATGGTTGCCAGAGCACTTACCAGTAAACCAGCACTGTGTATTTCATAAACCTGGTCAATCCACGGGTCTCGAAGAGCAGAGGGATGTCAAGGATCACGTAGTGGTAACCTGTGGAAATGGCAACGTTCCCCAAAGAAGGGAACAGTGTTAACCCCCATTCCCAAATCCCTCATGCTGCACACACGCCATGGCCAGGAAAAGCAAAGCAAGCAGGAGCTCTACAGCTCCACGATTACAGCTGAGCAGAGCAGAGCTTCCTGGCCCTCCTCCTTCTCACAGGGAGGAAATGGTTCCAGTCCAAGTTTCCAGAGGAAAAAAAAAAGAACAACCCTAACCTGGCTGCTCCAGACCAAAGGTGAAACTGCAGAAATATAATGAGGAGCTGAAACGAGGAGCTGAAATGAGAGCAGCAGTGCCTGGCTGGCAAGAGCAGCAGCCGTGTACTGTGCTGGCCTCTCCCGGGAAGCAGTGCCCACAGCAGGATCTGCTCTCCACTCCTTCTCTTGTCCAAGACTTCACCAGGCTGCAGCCATCTGAGCCAACATTTCCCAGCTCAGCTTTCCTCCCTTTATGAAAAGCTTTGGCTAAACAACTCGATTTTTCCAAGGGGAGCAAGGAAATCCCCGCAGACCTCCTGCAGCTGTGACACTGAAACATGGGGGAGCCCAAGGGCTGAACCCTCACCAAAACTGTCTGAGTTTGGTTTAAAACCTCTGTCACAACCGAGAGCAGAGCTTGTCACAGTCAATCACTGTCCCCCTGGTTCTCCCAGTGCCTCTGCCCTTGGCCAGTATTTGGGGAGGTAGGAGATGCCCTGCTGAGTCTGGGGGAGAAGGTGAGGGGAGGGGAAAGCTCTAAGTCAGGACTTCACTCTCCTGTGTGCCCCAGTCATGGGGACACCTCAGGTTTTGTTTGTGTTCCCTCTTTATAACCCCCCTAAAACCAAGCTGCCCACAGCAAGTAAAGTCTTGACGAAGACATCATCATCCAAAGAGCCACCATTCCACCAGCATCTCCGCCCTGAGAGGTTTCTCGCTGCCCTCTGATTTGATCGATCAGAGCTTTCCTTACACAGCGATCCTCAGAGACAACATCCAGCTATCCCAAATCATTAAATCCTGACTAATGAGGACACAGCAGCCTGCTGAAGCCACACAGTGCTCTCGCCGAGGGCCAGGACAGCATCCGCCTCCTGAGCCCGCAGCCCCAAGTTCAAGACTCCATCTCTGGCTCCTGGCATTCCTGCCTGTTGCTTCCTTTGTGCTTCCTCCTCCTCACCCCGCAGCAGAGCTTGGCCCCGTGGTGCCCCAGCCTGTTCAGCTCTCTCAGGGCTCAGCTCTGATAAGCACCACGAATCCAGACTGACTCTATTAAAGCATCTGTCTGTCTACACGGAGAGCTCCAGAACAGCTGGTGATCTTATCTGGCATTTCCCCAGCCCGGCCTGACAGCTGCATTTGTTCCATTTATCAGGGGGAACGTGGGACTTTGGAAACCACAGCTGTCAGCCCATTCCTCACCTTATCGACACTCAAAGGACTCCACAGCTTGCACTGAAGCTAGAGCAGGCTGGGGGCAGGGAGGGATATTTGGCCGTTTCGGGAATGTGACATTATCCGGTGGGTAATCTCAGCAAAGCTGCTCCAAGGCCCTACAGATACACTTTAAACTGCAAAGGAAAGCAGTGAAGGGCAGCAGTGAAAGGCAGGAGTGAATCAGGAATGAATCCTCCAAACACTGACACCAAAGGCCACCGAAGGCAGAGCACAAAGGCTGTCACTCAACGTCCCTTTCCTTTCTCTGTTATCCCTGGCCCTCTCCCCACATTCAAACAGAGAAGGCAGAGGGAGCAGGGATGGCTCCTACCAAAGCAGGAGTCCTGGCAGACTGGACATGGCCTCTTACCAAGTACAAAGTACTTCAGGATCTGCTTCAGCATCTCCTTCAGGATCTCAGGGTGGGTGATGGAGTTCAGCAGCCGCCGTTTCTCAGGCTGGGAGAAGATAATGTTTCCGAGAGCCTCACGATTTATCTCGCCGTTCTCCAGGAGGATCTCGGTGCCAAAGTGCTGCAGGATCTGCTGATGGGCCTTGGAGTGGGGCTGCACCACTGAGAACATCAAACAGCTGGGGGTGAGAGCCAGTTTTACAGCACAGTCGGTGTTTGCATCAGCAATCACCCTCAGGTGGGGTTTGCTCATTAACTAACAGAGCTGATGCTCCCGTGGCAGCACATCTGCCTCCAGCACAGCTGTCCTGGTACCACATCTGCACAGCCCAGCAGCTCCTGCCAGAACAGCCCTGCCAGCCCAAGGCCCCTTTGAGGGCTGACACCCGGGAGATCAAAGTCCTGCAGACATTAATTCAGCACCACGACCCTCCTGGCACGCGCTGCTGCTCATCATGACAAGTCAGCAGGGCAGGCAGGAGGACACGGAGATGGCCACACGCCAAGGCTGGGGCAGGAGCTGGGCTGAGCCAATTCCCTCCAGGGATCAAGCAGGGAGATCCTAAAGGGACCAGGACCAGCTGAAAATTTCAGCACTATGTGGATACTCACTGCTGCAACTTGGCTCTGGATGCTGCTGAGGTGTTTTTTTTTTACTGTCTTTCACATCAGTCATTAAATTCTTCAGGAAAATGAACACAAAAACCTTCTAAAAGCTCAATCCCCAATCAGCCCTTGCAGAGGCTCTGACGTTACAGGAGTGTATAACTTTAAAGCCACCAAAAAAAAAAAATCACCAACAAAAGGGATGAAGCAATAAAACCATAATTAAGCTCCAGCTGAGGGTAACCACAGTGAAGGACAGACCGCAGATAATCATCTCTCCCAAATCCAGGAACATTGCCACAGGTTGTAACCTCAGGCCAACCTCATAAAAGTCTTTAAGACCAATTCTTTTCTCCCATGGAATATCACATGGAAGCAGTTTCAGGACGGGTGAAATCCGTATAGTAAACAAACACATATAAAAAAGGAATTGGTGCAAAATAAAGTGATTGGCAGAAAACTTTCACAGAGTATCTATAGTGTTTTCCTACCGTCTCTGAGGGCTTTTAGCACCTCCAGCAAATTTCCTGTACCTCCAGGGGAATTACAGTGCAATAAAATGTTAAAGCATCACAGCTTTGAGTGGCTATACATTAAGTTCTTCACCAAACAGAAAAGCTCAGGCACTTCCAAATGACACCATTGCACCATGGCTTAGCAGCAGACCCCAAACCTGCTGCATGCAGGATCCACAGCCCTCGGAATCCCAGACTGGTTTTGGGGGAAAGCTCATCCAGTGCCACCCCCTGCAGAGACACCTCCCACTATCCCACGCTGCTCCAAGCCCTGTCCAGCCTGACCTTGGACACTTCCAGGGATGGGGCAGCCACAGCTGCTCTGGGCAACCTCTGCTCTCTTCGTTATCCTGGTGGGGTGAAGGGATTAACATCTCACAGGTAATCAGGGAAAACAAGGTCTGCTCTGGTCTTACTGAATCAACAAATCTGGGATTCTGGGTCTTTTCTCCAGCCCAAGCAGCACATTCTGAGAGCAGCAAGAGGCAGGTGTGCACGGACCAAAAACTCCCCCTGACCTGGGATCTATGGATTTTTTTTTTTTTTTTTTTTTTTTTTTTGAGCACATTAGTTTTGTGGACTGATCTCTAAGTACCACCAGATAAACAACATCCAGCACAGAGGGACATTCTCTTTCAGCTATCTGAGTGACAGGATGGGTGTCCTGGGGCTCTCGGGGGGCATATCAGACTAGTCAGGGGATCCCACTTTACAGGGAACCACACTTATTTTTGCCCAGAGTTGGCTTTCAAAGCTGGGAAGCATCACACACCAGGGGATGGAAACTCAGAACACAGTCTCCCCACGGTGTTTATTAGGTCATGATCTTCCTTTTTTCTTTATTAAAAATATATCCTCGTTGAAATCCTCCCCCGGGCAGCTGCTCCGCAGCCCCGCGGACTGGGAAGCAGCAGGGAAACCCTTGTGCGATGTACCCAGAGCACCCTCTGCCGTCAGCGCTTCCCGGCAGCGATCCCGGTTGTCAGGGGAACCTCAGGGAGCAGAAACCAGCTCTGGAAAACTCACCCTGCCTGGCAATAACATCGGCATCGATCACGGCACAGCCCAGCTCCCGCAGCACGGCCACCACCGTGCTTTTCCCCGACGCGATCCCACCCGAGAGTCCCACCAGGAACATCGTGCTCTGGAAGGGAAAGAGAAGAACTGGAAAACGTGCCAGAACAAGGACATTTTGTTCATGCTGAGCACATCAAATATTTAGTCCCAAACAGGAAACTTCATTCAAGAGCTCATTTTCCTACTTTCTCAGGGTGTCACTGAGACATCAGCAGGATTTTGGCACCCTCTGAGCTGGGTATCCCTGTTCCATAGGCAGGAGGACAGTGTTGGATTAAACAAGGCTTCTCTGGACCCCCCCTAACTCTGGATGTGCCACTTGAGCCAGCCCTAAGTTCCTGCAGCTGGATTATCTGCAGCTCCAGCAGCTTGTTCTCCTTTAGCATCTCCACTCATCAAACCAGAGTCCCATCTAGAGCACCCCGAGTCATGGAATCATGGAATTGTTTGGATTGGAAAGATCTTAAAGCCCATCCAACTCCTTCTGCCATGGGCAGGGACGCCTTCCACTATCCCAGGGTGCTCCAAGCCCTGTTCAACCTGGCCTGGAATACCTTCAGGGATGGGGCAGCCACACCTTCTCTGGGCAGCCTGGGCCAGGGCTCTCACCATCCTCACAGGGAGGAATTCCTTCCCAATGTTCCATCTAGCAGTGGGAAGCCATTTCCCCTCGTCCTGTCACTCCAGGCCCGTGTCCAAAGCCCCTCTTGGAGCCCCTTTAGGCACTGGAAGGGGTTCTGAGGTCTCCCTGGATATTTCTCTTCTCCAGGTGAACACCCCCAGCTCTCCGAGCCTGGATCCAGAGCAGAGGGGCTCCAGCCCTTGACAGATCTCCATGGCCTCCTCGGGACTTGCTCAGAGAAATCAGGAAATTTCTGGTAGGTTTTTTGAGGGTACCCAGATTTTTCTTTAGAAAAGGGCAGAATTCAGACAATATCTCAGCCAGGACTGGGACACACGAGGCCTGAGGAGAGAGCCCTGCTCAATCCCTGCAGCCAGGCATTGGAGCTCAGCCACCTCTGACACCATCGGGACCCAGAGCCCACAAGGCACTCAGTGAATCCCATTCCCACACCACTGGCAATCCTAAAGACAGGGAAATCACAGCTCTGGGCAGCAAACTTGTGTCTGTGAGCTGCCAAACATGGCCCTAAGCACAGATCTGTACCTGCCCTTGGCCTCCAGGCTGGGAGGGGGTTGGTAATGCTGCTCCCACAGCTCCTGACAGACATCTCAACCCAGACCCTGCAACCCTCTAAATCCTGCTTGTGTGCTCTCAAAACCAAAAGGTTCAGGGCCACAGAGGCAGCTCTGGAGAGCTGAGTGGACTACTGTGAGTATCTGCATCCCAAAAATACTCAAGAGGTTGGGTACAGTTCCAGTGTCCCTCCTGCAGCCCCAGCCCAAAGTGTCCAGGCCTCTGTGCAGCCGAGTCATGCAAATCCCCGAGGAGAGCAGCTCTGACTTTGCTGTCACCTCATCCAGGGCGACACCATGGGTGAGGGGCTGAACCTCCCACAGCCCAGCCTGTGGCTGTTGCATCTGAGAAGGAATCGATTCCATCACCTTTGGCCAGGAGCCACAGGCTCCTGGTAGTCACCCTTTGGCTTCCCCTTGCCCAGATCCAGCTCCCTTCTTGGCAGCCCAACCCCAACAATCTCAGTCACCATCGACCTGACTCTGGTCTCCCCACGCCTCCAGACATCACCAGCACCCCAAAAACTCTTCACAAAAAGGAACCGGGTACCTACTGCCCACACTGTCCCCCACGAGTGGCACCCAAGGACAGCAGGTAGGAACACAGGGCTGCCAGAGGGCTGAGGATGGGTGAAAACACAGCACTGCGACCCTTTGGCTAGAAAACAACAAAAAGAGACACTTCGGTCATAATTCAGTCCTCCAAACAGGAGCCAAACCCAGAGTTTGGGGGGAGGAAGGGGGTGAGCAAGCCCTGTGGCAGCTAGAGGCAGCTCAGCAGAGGGAAGCAGCAGAGCTGGAGCAGAAGCAGCAGCCCCTGTTGGCAGCTCAGACAGCAGCTCCACCGAGCGTGGAGCCAGCCTGCAGCACCACGTGCTCCTTCCCTTCTCCAGACACCAGGACAACATATGGGGATAGCTCCAGCAGCAACAGGGAGGGATCCAACGGAATCAGAGAGGGCTAAAAAAATAATAATAGCAAACAGCAGTGACTGGGGAGGCTGATGTACGTCCCAAGCAGGACCTGGACGCCATGGGGAGCCTCTCTGGTGTTACAGGAGGCTTGGAGTGACAGAGGGGTTGTTTATTTATCCCAGCAGGTTAAAATCCTGCCCTCCTACCAAGACTTTATACTCGTGCTGCTGCAGCCTGTGAAGAGCAACACTGCACCAGGAGGTTCTGGATCACGGCAGTGGAGGCTCCACGTGCCTGTTTTGTAGAAATACACTAAAAACTGCCCTGCCCTTGTAAACACAGGGCTTTAACTGCAGTAACCCCAGCGTTCTGGCCTCCAGCCTCAGCTGGGACTTGCTCCCAAAACCCTGCTATTTCTGTCCCTCTGTTGCATGCCTCCACCACAGGAATTACTGCAGGGGGAAAGCGGCCCTTGGAAGGGTTATCTTGGAAATAGGGCCAGCCAGGGAGCTTGAACACTTGCGCTGTCCAGGGGCCTGCACAGATCTCAGGCATCAATATTTAACAAGCTCGAGTTTGAACTGCACACGAGGGGAGAGGCCAGCCCGCTCCTGCAGATGTTACCAGCAGGAGCCAGAACCAGGTTTCCCTCAAATACACCATTTTTGGGCGATATATTTGGCCTGTTCCAACTAAACCAGACATGAGGAAAAACAGAACATGAGCCATAGAGGCTGGTTAGGCTGGAAAACTCGGTGAGCTGTTCCTGCAGTGAGAAATAGGGAGATGCACCCGGGGCACTAAAGAAATGTTTTTCAAAGAATTAAGTGCCCAAAAATTCCCGTGTCCCAACTCCTGCGGGTTTTGAGCACAGCACAAGCTGCCAGCCTCCATCCATAGGGCAAGCACAGGGATTGGGGATGAAGCTGGACCGTGTGTCCTCCAGCACCATCCTACACCCGGCCCTCCTCTTGAGCCCATGCTCGTCTCTGGCTGGGGTTGAGAGAGCTAGTGTTTGGCTCGAGGCTGCAGCTAAAGGGAAGAGCTACCAAATACAACGTTTATTGGAGTGGAAAGAGCCACCGCGACAACCACCTTAACCCAGCCCGCGGGGTGGCGGGGTCACTATAGCCCCGACCCGCCGCCCTCACCACTCACCCTCTGCCCGGCTTCACACCCGCCGCAGTGTCCCGCGCGCCCATTGGCTGGCGGGAAGAGGGGGCGTCTCTCCAAGCCAATCGGCGCCGCCCTCATTAGACTCGACCCACCCCTCAAGCAGGAAGCGGGCGGAGACGCGAGCACCGCGGCCTCGGCGGGGAACGGGCGAGCGAGGGGACGGGCCGCGGCTCTCCGTCTGGCGGGGCATCCACGCCGCCGCCCGGTGTGAGGGAGCCCTCCCGCCACCGCTGCCCCGCCCCTGGACGCCCCTCAGAGGCTAACGGGAATTGTAGTCCCGGTCCCGGCGCAGCCCGGCCCCCGCATGCCCACGCAGACTACCACTCCCGGCATGCCTCGCGGCCCACCGCCCAATCGCGGCGCGCTTTGTTGCGGGGGTGCGGCACGCGCGGAGGCCCCGTTCAAGATGGCGGACGACAGTGAGACAGCAGTGAGGCGGCCACCGGCGAGGCCTCCGCGGCCGGCGACGGAGGAGAACGACCATGAGCATTGCAGTGACTGCGAGAACGAGGCGGAGCATGGCTCCAACCGGGGGTGAGCGGCGGCCGGGACCGCGTGCCACGGCGGCGGCCGGGCCCATTGAGGCGAGGAGCGGTCGGGAAGTGAGAGGCCCCCCGCCCCTCCGGTGCACTGATTGGTCGCTGGACAGCATCCCGGGCAGAGATTGGTCGAGGCGCCGGTCAGTCTGGCGGGGGGGTGGCGCCGCTGGCGCCCATTCACGCCCGCTGCGGGAGCGTGTCCGAAGCTCAGCAGGGTCGGGCGCGGCCGCGGCGTGGATGGGTGACGGCTGCGGTGGCTGTGGGGCGGTCGAGACGGGGCCGCGAGTGCCTTTTTCGGGCAGACAAAAGGCCAGTTAGCAGCTTCTCCTGGCCTTGCGTTTGGGTGTGTCTCTCCGCATTCCCTCTGTCCTCCTGCACAAGCCGTTCATGGCATCTCCATCCCCGTGGTGCCACCCAGGGTGGTGGCACGGTTGGATGCGTGTTCCTGCTTTCCGGAGCCTGTGGCATCCCCGTGCCCGGGCTTCTGCACACTCATCCCGTCGTTATTCTCAACACAGCCCAGGGTTTTGCAAAGCTCTGCCTACATTGTCTCGTGGTTGCAGGAGCGCAGCATCCAGGGGTATGGAATGGTGGAATAACAACAACAAGGCAGGCAGCGAGCACAGGCAGCGAGGCAGGTCCTTATCTCAGTAGGGAAGAGCTGGAATGCTTAACGTAGCACCCTCATTACTCACTGCCATAATTAATACGGTGCCGAGCTGCTTCACCATGCCTGGCATTTGCGGGAGAGGCTTCATCCTCATTCTTGCTGGGAATGGGAACCTCAATGTGTGGCTTTTCAGAGGTTTCCGGCGGTTTTGCACTTTGTTCTTCCTGCACCTGAACCTCACTGGGCTCTTCCTGTTCACCTCGTGCTCCTTTCCTGGCCCTGCAGAGCAGAGACCATGTGCTTGGAGAGCCCTTCTCCCTCCATCAGCAGCTTTCCATGGGCAATATCGCCTGCCCAGAAACCAAAGCGAATAAAAGGTCACACAAGAAATATCACAGAGCCTTTTTTTATGACAGCACAGCTGCCCATTTATATTTCATTTGCCTCCCGGGTGTGGCACCGTGTCTCAGTTTAATCGGTTTAGCCGTGCTTGGGGAGATTTTTATTTTCTTTCCCTCTGACATGATTAGGTTTGTGGAAGCCAGAGCTGAGCGGAGGAGACACGGTGCTCAATCACCGCTGCTCCCCAGCCCAGCGGTTCCTCCTGCCCTCTGCCAGGAAAAGGTGTGTTCTGGAGCCCTCCTTGGGTGCTGGAGTGGGCATCACTGGCCACCTCGAGAAGCTGGAATACCACAAGCAGCCTGGGGAATATTCAGTAGGAAGTAGTGTGGCTAGCTTGGGAAATTACACCAAAAGCGTGGCTGGTGTGCACAGCCATAAAGAGCATGAGGCAGGGAGGCTTTGGACCTCTCTGGCAAGTCCCCTGTACCCCCAAAACCCACCAAGGACACACCAGGGAGAGACCAAATTATGGGAAGGAGGATGGTTTTCTTGCTGGCTGCACCATCATTAATTCTGTTGATTCCATACTATCCCATTAGACTGGGGTGTGGGAGTGTTTCTGGCCACCCCAGTGACACTGTCCCCGAAAACAGGGCAGGGGAAAGGCTTTGAGCTGACAGGGTATGTAGAGCCACAATTGGAGCCCTTCCCGTGCCAGTTTGTGCTGGGAGTCACTGGATCTTGGCAATGAGGTTTAAAACATAAAAGTATTCCTTAGTGAAAGCAATACTTCCTTTCCTTTTAAGGACAGGAAAGAGGAATTGAGTTTCCTCAGCCTCAGTGCTATGTCAGCACTGGGAAGTGGCTGCACTGCTCTCTGCTGTGGCTATCCAAGCTGATTTTCCAAAGAAAATAATTCCTCTTTGTTATTTTTCTTATTTCCCTTTGTGTGGAGAGAGCTTCTGCTGTATCCCTGGTGGCTGTGGACGATTCATTCCCTAGTTCTGGAAAGGCAGGAGCATTGCCTGGGCTCAGCCTGGTGACATTTGTCACCGCACAGGCAGCGAGAGCAGTGGTGACAGCAAGGATTGGAGTGTCCCAGTCCCATGAAACGGTTCTGTTGTTGTCAGAACCAGCCGGGGAAGCTGTTCCAGGCAGGAAGAGTTTGGGAGTGCCCTGTGGCATGGCTGGGTTGTCTCTGGGTGGGGTGTGAGGAGGCAGAGGGGCTTTTCCAGAGGGGTAGCTGTGGGTTTGGCAATCCCTGCCTGCACTTAGCCACGGGAAGGGGTTCCTGGGGCAAGCACCGAGCTCCACCACGTGGGATTCAGTTGGAGGTGTAGGGAGCACGCTGGTGGCACGCTGGGCTCTGGGAGCTGAGCTCTGCCATCTGGAGATCCTCCCTTCGTCCCTGCCACAGCCCCTAACGAGATTACAGAGATTACAGCCTAAGCACCATGCCTGATTAGCCCCTGGGATGGCAGGAGGATTTTCCAGCATCTAAATACGGAGCAGGGATCTATTCCTTCTCATCTGACACTTTCAGCCTCTGACCAGGCTGAGGGAGCCATTCACAGTAGGAGTTGTTCCCCTTACACTTCCTCTCTCAGCTTTGGGAATACAGTGGGAACACCCAGAAGTGGGTGCTGAGCACCAGTTTGTTACTGGATGAGTCTGATGTTTTCCTGCCTCTAGAGGGGCTGAGCTGGTGGAGCACAGTCTGAGTAGGTCTCATCCTGAACAAGCCCAGTTGCTGTCTTTAAGTGCTTCCAAAAATCTGGTTTCAAGATACTCAGGTTACAGGGGTTGTTTTCTGGGCAGGGGTTGGTGCTGGAGCCTTTGCCTTCAACTCAAGGAGCCACGTGGTAACAGGAAAGGAGGTATTGGAGTGCTAAGTAATGACCACGATGGTGGGGATGCCCTTCCAGGAGAAGGGAAAATTGTTTTCCTAATCAGAAAAGAGACCGTGGTGATCCCCCAGGGAGCTGGGAGATGTTTTGCACAGTGCAGCCAAGGTGCCTTTGTCCAGCTACTTCATGTCTCAATGCACCTCGGAATGCAAAGAGGTATGGGAGGAAAAAGGCCTTAAGTGCAGTTGGGAAGGCTCTGAGCTGCTGGAATTGAGCTGGGCTGGCAGCTCACCCTTCCTGGGGATGAAACTGCTCCGGTTATCTCGTCTTTGTGGGTCAGGCCAGCTGCAGTAGCTGAGATTTTGGATGGTGGTGGCTTGTCCCAGGACACTGATGGGGCATTGTCATTAATTTGGGGAGTATCTGGGAGGTGCAGCTACCCTGGAGAAAGAAGATATTTGCTTTCCTAAATAGATTTAAGATAGAAAATACCTGTAATTGTTGTTTCTCTGGGTGTAGTGAGCAGGACCTTCAGGTTTTCCAGCATTTTCCTTCATGCTGGTGACTTCTCTGCCAGGTTGGTTTTCATCTCCTGGCTGGAGCAGGGCCCTTCCCCAGGCCATGCCACCTGGAATGCAAAACCTCATCCCACCTTCTGCCACCCTGATTTCTTCCAGGTCACGACAGCTTTGCTCATAAATCAGGGAGGAATTTTCTCAGCTCTTTCACCTGCGAGCCCGGCGTGGTTGGGCTGAGCTCATTAGCACCAAGCTGGGAGTTGGCAGCTCTGATTTATGAAGCAAAGTGATGCCAAGAGAGTATGAGGGGAGCATTTTGTCTGTCACAACTGACACCTGCAGCATCCCAATGTGCAGGTGAACTAGGAACACGTGTCCATCCCCTTTGGCAGGGGCAACTTCCAGTGTCAGCCCTTGGGGTGTGCTCAAGAATTCTTCTGGTGCTGTCAGTTTGTGGTGTTCAAATTTATAGGAAACAGTTTGGATGTGTTTATTGCAGGTGGCTTTGCTCATCCCAGGACTTCAGTGTGCCCAGGATCTGCCCGTGCTCCTCCCCAGAGAGTTAAAAAAGCCATTTGTCACTAAAATCAATAGTGGTGTCAGCAGCGCTATGCTGGGATTGCTGCTGCTGTCATGTCCAAGCAGCATCTCCTGGGTGGAGGCAAAGCCCTTTCCTGGCAGTGGGAGGGAAGGTGAGATTCCCCACAGGGATGGTTCAGCAGCAGCACACTGAGCCATCCCTGTGGTCCTTGGAGCTGCTGATCCTCAGAGCTGTGGCTTTGCTCCTGCTCCTCTCCCTGCTCCCCTTCATGCTGTTCTGGAGAAGGGGGGGGGGGGTGGTTTCTCTTCACCCCTTTTTGTGGAGCAGCTTGCCCTGAATCACTGCTTGTTCCCACACCAGGAGTGCCTCCCATTTCCTGGTGTTCCACCAGGCTCTACTGATAGATGGTGTCCTGGTTTAGGGCGAATTTGGGGAGAAACCTCCGGAAGGAGCCCCCACACAGCAAACCCTACGACTCCTCCCCCCCACCAACGGGTTCGGGAAGAATTTCCTCAGAGAAGAGTGGGAAAAAAGACCTGTTTATTTAACAAGCAAAACACTCCTCAGCACAGGGAAACAACAACACCAGCTGACAAAAAACTCTTTCACCGTTCTGAAGGGATGGCAATCTCAGTCTCTCCGGCGAGTGGTCGCTCAGTTATCAGTCTCTGGCGCTGGGGAATGACTGCTGCAGGTGACAGAGTGTAGGCTCCCGGTGTTTCTTGGGGTTTCCCAGGTCCCCGTCCAGAACAGGTCCAGATGGTATCCAGGAGGGGAGGGGACGGGGTGGAAAAGAAAACAGTCCAGGGAAAAGTTGGACTGCCTAGCTGAACTAACTAACAAGCAAAAAGCAAGGGCAAAGCGAAGGAAAGAAAAAGAGGCAGAAGCAAGCAAGCAGGCAAGCAAGCAGGCAAGCAAGCAAGCAAGCCAGCAGAGCCAAAACCTCTCCTAAACATAGACCATGGGGGAGGTGAGCCGGCTGATAACAAGACAAAACAAAGCTTCACTTTCAGTCAGTCCTGTAAGCACAGGACATAATACCAAACATAATCAGAACACACGATTTGGAGATACAAACACCATAACATCACCCTAGGACAGATGGGAATCCTTTTCCCTGGCATGTGCTGCCTGCAGACTCTGCTGCTGTTCAGGTTTTATCCAAAGGAAAAGCTTCCCCAGCCCAGCAGCTCCATGTCCTGCAAACCATCCTTCTCTGCTCCCCAGGGCAATGCAGCCCATCACATTGGCTTTCTACATCCACAGGCATCTCTCAGCTTCATCCCTCAAAAAACATTTCTCCATCCTCTTTTCCCTAGTTTCATAACCTTTGTACTGCTCAGCCCAGGGATTGCAAAGAGTGCTTGGGTTGGAAGAGACCTTGAAGATCATCCAGTTCCACCCCCTTTCCTTGGGCAGGAACACCTTCCACTTGCATTTCTTCAAGCTCTATTCTCCTCCCAACTCCTCCTCGTTCTGGCCTTGCTGAAATAAACAGTTGGATGCAGCTCCAACATATTTTCCAGCACATTTCTTCGGTTTTTTTTCCCTGCTTCACCCTCTTCGCCACTATCTTGTGTTCGGTAAAGACATTAAACTGTCCAGAAATGAGCAGTGCTTTTGTGGGGAGATTCCAGGCTGGTGCCTTTGGGCAGGTCAGATCTGTGGGGTTGTCCCTGCTGTGAGAGTTGTTTTGGGGTACAAGGAAGGACACAGCTCTATTGTAGAGTACAAATGCACTGGCTGTATCCTGACCCCGTTGGGCAGCACTGAGGGACAGGACAGAGCTGAGCCATGTGCTGGGACCCTCTGCCCCCCAGTTTTCTTTGCAGGAGACTCCTCATGTGCTGTCAGCTGGGAAAGCTCTCCTGGCCCTGTCCTCCTCCTTTTCTGCTCTCATCCCTCCATTCAGACCTGCTCCAGCCTATCCAGGATTGAATTTCCCCCTGAACCATGACTGTCTCAGAGCCTGTAGCCAGCTCCCAGCTCCCTGTGTCCTGTGCCTGTTGCCTGTCCCGTGTCAGGTCATCCCATGCAGGATCACGAGATCCCATCTGCCATTCTGGGATCAGGCACCTCTCCCGTGTTTTGGCATCAGCATGCTGCTGGAACAAAGGCCAGGCTCAGTGAGGTTTCACACCAGCAGTTGTTCAGGGATGATCGTGATCTGGATGTCCAGGGCTGCCCTGCATCCATGGAAGGAGGAGCTGTGCTCTGGTATAGGCACTTCCCACCCTGCACTCCCAGACATTTGCTCCTCACTCTCCATTTTCCAGCTCCAGCATAACAATTAATAGTTTTCCAATAAACAGCCTCGTCTCCTTAGAGCATCACCTCTGCAGGTGAGGTGACATTTGGCACAGTGTCTTTGGCCAGTGACCTCTCTGTGGTGCCTGAACTGGCTGTGGAGCCTTATCCCTGGGGCTGAACCAGTGCTGCTTCCACATCTCTCCTTGGGCTTGGAGAAGAGGAAAATGCCAAAACTGGGCATCCACCACTCCACGGGGTGGATTGGACATGGGTGGCAGAGCAGGTGATGTGACAGTGGGGATGTGGTCACCTGCAGCACAGGGCACAGTCCCCACTGCCCAGCACACCCGTGGGGTGGGAGCTGTTGGTGCTGGTCCCTTTTTGGGGGCTCACAGGGAGTTGTGTGCCATGGGATGGGCGCTTGGCTGCACCATCTCTGCATGGAGTATTCCCCTTCCTGGAGACTTGGGCTCTGCAGGGAGCCTGCATTTTCTTTAGAGTGCCTCAGAAACCAAACAAATGTTCTCCCAAAAGAAAACCCCAAGGCTCTAATGATGTTTTTTGTGTTCCCCAGGGGACTGAGTCCAGCAAATGACAGTGGAGCCAAAAAGAAGAAAAAGAAACCCAAACGGAAGAAAGAGAAAGGAGGAGGAGACCAACCCGACCAGGCTCAGGACCAGCCAGTGAAGGTGACCAACCCCTTCCCGGAATCCCGCCCCCCCCACAACAGCCAGCCCCATCCCAAACCTCTCCAGTATTACTTAGGACAAGGAAAGAGTTCCCAGCCCTGGTTTTAGGCGCTTGATTGCTAAAAAAGCTTCATGTTTAGAGTGATTTCCCAGCCTGGCTCCACGTGTGGGAATTCCTGTTCGTGCAGAAGGTGTTTGCAGAGCACTCTGGGGATAATGCAGTCCTTGGCTGGGTATCCCAGCCAGTTTCAGGGTCAGGCTGGCACCTCCAAGTTATTCTTCCCAGACACCAGCTGCTTGTCACAGACAGGAGCTGCCACCTGCCAGCTCTGAGTCCTGCCTGTAGCAGCACGGGGGTGACATCTGGTGGTGTTGATTTTTTGCTTGATGCTCACAAGAACAGCAGCTGGGAAGAGCAGGGTCTGTCTTATCCCTCTGGGCTTTGCCTGATCCTCTCCAGCAGCCAGTGATTTGGGAAGCAGCATGGGACATATAGGGTTTGACCCTCCTGGCCCTCTTGTCCCCTCTGGTTCTGTGGCAGAGGACACATTTCAGCAGAGACTCTTTTCTGTCTGATGCCCAGTTCCCGTCCAAATATTTTGAATATTTTGTCCATCTGATTGTGCAGAGCTTTAAATTGGGGTTTTGCCCTTTTCAAACTAAATTCCTTAGCTCAGAGAGGAGCTGGGGTTGGGAATTCAGTGCGGAGCCATCCACCCTGAGGAAGAGGAGGATGAATCTTGACTCAACCTCTCTGCCTTGTCCCAGTCCCTGGTGTCCAGGAACTCCTCTGGAAGCTGCAGTTTGTGGGTACAGATCCAGCTTAGAGGGAGGAACAGTGAGAGAGAAAAGCCACTGAAGGAATCCTGAGAGCTGGGTGTGGGTTGATCCATCTGTCTCTGTAGGATGTCAGGTGGGGAGGTTTGCTCCTGGGGCTCACAGCACCCGCTTAACTGAAGCTTAAAGCATTTTCAGAAAATTCTTCCATCTCCTTTGTCCTAGGTGTACCTAGAAACCAGATCTAGGTGAGTGGAAGGTGGCTGGTGAAAGGGTTCATCCATCCTGTCAAGGATTGAGGATGGGAAGGGAGGTTCCTGCCTGCTCTCCCTTTCCTGGCAGCGCCCCACAGCAGGATCGGCTCCAGGTTCCCCAGTTATGAACCCACATACAGACCTGGTGGCTCTGCTTACTCATTTTGTCTTTCCACCCTCCTCTTCTGCCCTCAGGTGAACTCTTTACCTGCTGAGAGGATCCAGGAGATTCAAAAAGCCATTGAGCTCTTCTCTGTAGGTCAGGGCCCTGCCAAAACCATGGAGGAAGCCAGCAAGAGGAGCTACCAGTTCTGGGACACACAGCCAGTGCCCAAGTTAGGTATGTGCAGCCCCTCAACGTCCTGTGGGCCCTGGGGGAGGCCTTGTGGTCCCCAGGCTGCTCCAGGAACCCTCAGAGAAGCCTGGAGATGCTGATCTCTGGCCACCAAGTGAATCCCTGACTGGCCTGGGCTTCAAAGGCACCAAAACCACTTCTCCACCATTCAGCAGTGTGGGCTAAGTGGATGGGGAGGGTCTGAAGAGCTGTGCAAGCACTTTGGGTGATGCACAGGGACAAGGAACCACTTCAGACATCTGATGCCTCCTGCATTTCTGCATCCCTTAATCCCAGCCCTTAGCTCTGCAGTTGGGTATCCTCAGCCCTCTGTACCCAAGTTTCACGTGTGGTGTTGCCACATCCTATGGACTTGGAGTTGTCCAGCTCTCCCTTTCCTGGAGGCTGGAGCTTCCCAGACAGGGATCCTTGGTGGGGAAGGGAATTGGGGTGAGTTGTGGCTGGGTGGTGCTGGGAGCAGATCTGGGAAGCAGGTCCAGTGCTGAGCTGCCACATCCTTGGTCTGCTCGGCTCACATCCCTCTCTGTCACAGGCAGGAGCTGCAGCTGAGCCAGGAGAGGGGAAGCTCAAGCATCAAAGGATCTCCAACCCAGGCTGCCATGAACATCTAAGGATGGGGACCCCCATCTCTTGGTCCCCTCTTCCCCCTGTGCACATCCCAGTGGTGCTTCCCAGCTCTGGTCCTTGCTCCAGCCCTTCCTCTTGCTCCTGACAGTGATCTGCCACTGCCACCATGGCAGGAGCTCTCAGAGCAGATGAGCCAGGAGAGCTGCCTATCTGGAAGGCACTCATTCCTGGGCTCTTGGGGTGCCTGGGATAACTTTACTTTAGTCTCTCCTCATCTGCCTCCCTCAGAGCTCAGGGGAACCTAGAGAGCTGAGTCCAAGCCCACAGCTTATAGATTTATCCAAAACTTGTCATGGCTTCAAATGTGCTGCTCTTCAGTATTTCCCTTCATGGGTTTGTGTCCTTTTTGCTGCAGATGCAGTGTTTGATTCCCATTGCACGTTGTCCACACCACTCTGAGGCCTTTTTGGGTCTCAAAAACTTTCCTGGGAGCAACAATCTCAGCTTTAAGTTGGGAAAATCACAGTGAGACAGAAGAGCCTGGCCTTGCATTTGCCCTTTTTTCCAAGGATGCTGAACATGGGAAACATAATTTCTGCTTGGGAAAACCCTGGGGAAAGGGTGGAAGGTGTCTCCTGGAGAGTGGGAGGCACAAAGCAGCTCATTCCTCCCAACACCACGGTGGTGGCTGTGCCCTGGCTGTGCCTGGCTGCTGGCCACTCGCTGTGTCCCAGCACTCCTCGAGGTCCTGGCATGCTCTGGCACACAGCATTATGGACACAGGGCTATTTAAGACTGGATAACAGAAGTGCTGTGGGATTTTTGAGGCCAGATCTCAAAACAGTTCAGCACCTGCTCAAAACAGAGAGGGCGGCCAGGGGTGAGCGTTTCTGGAAACTGCCTGGGGTGGGTGTGATGGGGGAAGTTTTTGCTCTGGGCTTTCATCACCTCGCCATTGCTTGGAAACCTTTTCAATGCCTTTTTAAGGGAATTCCTAATTAGCACAACTTGCTTTTCCTGGCAGCACTGAAGTGATGCTGCTGGACCAATATCTGCAAGAAAGCCGGTGCTCGAGCTGACATCTCCTGCCTGAATCGGGGCCTTTAGGAGTCAGTGGTTTTACAACAACAGTTGTGTTGTTGGCTGCAGCTCTTCTTTAGGCACAGTGGGCAGGAAACCCTGACACTTGCCAATTGGCAGTGGCCAGAGCTGGCAGGAGATCACCATCCCATGGAGGGGCTCACGGGAAAGTGCTGGCCCAGGCTGGGATCGTGGGGATGGGGAGGGATCAGGCAGCACGTGTGGAGCTGGAGGATGTAGCTGTGGCTGTTTGGTCACCTGGTGGGCTCCAGCATTGCCCTGGAAGGAGTTTTGTTTCCCTGCCTATTGTCATATCCCAAACTGTCTGGGTGAAGTGCCAGTCCCTTTCTGCCTCTGCAGGGCTGGGAGACATGAGGCACAGATTGGTGACATTGGACACCAGATTGAGGTGTTGTGGAGGCTTGGCCTCACACAGTAGAGAACTTCTTCATGGCCCCCTGCTCTGTGTTACAGGAGAAGTGGTGAACACCCACGGCCCGGTGGAGCCAGACAAGGACAATATCCGTCAGGAGCCCTACACCCTGCCCCAGGGCTTCACCTGGGACGCCCTGGACCTGGGGGACAGAGGTGTGGTGAGTACAGGCAGCTCAGCACGCACGTGTCGGAGTGTCTTGGTTGGCAGTTCAATGCTTGGGCTGTTGGAGATGGTTTTGGGGGTGAAAACGTGTCCTTCAGCACAGCAGGTGACCCTGGCTCTGTCACACCATCTCCTTGGGCTTGGGTGGGTCTGATTTCCCCCACTGCAGTTCCCTTTTACCCATCCCGCATTGGGCAGCTTGGCCTGGCTTTTTCAAGGGGATATAATGATGCCTGAAGCCTGGAGTTCTCCTGCAGGAAGACCCTTTAGAGCATGACCCACCTCCCTGGGAGATGACACGGGGTTTACCTGTGTCCTGCTGCTCCCCCTGCTCTGTGAACCCCAGTGCAGGGGGATGTGCCAGGAGCAGGGACATGGCTGCACACAGTGCCCTGTGTACCACACATGAAGTGTTCAGGGTCCTGGGGGCAGTTGATGGCTCAGTAACCTCTTTAACCTGTGTGCTCTGTGCTGCTGCAGCTGAAGGAGCTCTACACACTGCTCAACGAGAACTATGTGGAGGACGATGACAACATGTTCCGGTTCGATTACTCTCCCGAGTTCCTGCTGTGGTGAGTGGCACCAGGAGAGCAGAGCAGGCAGTGTGGGATGCTGACAAGCCTGATCTCGGTGACAGGGCTGCAGCTGCCTTTGCTTAGCCCATCTCCCTTCTTGCTGAAATGTCCCTTCCCCATCTGTCACTGTGTACAGTGTCCCAGGGACACGGTGAGGGGGGCTGTCACCCAGCCCTGCCTGCCTTTGGCTTCTTCCAGATACAGGAGCTTGAAAGTGGACTTCTTTCCTCTTTGGTTTGATCCCTCAAGTATTTGTGAAAATCCCAGTAGCTGAGGAATTCCTCAATGCCCTGGAGCTGTGGGATGAAGGCAGCTGCCAGCAGTTACCCTTGGAGTGCTGTTGCAGCAGAGCTGCTGTTTCCTCAGGGTGTTCCTGAGTCGAGGAACTGAGATTTCCTCCTGTGTCCCTAGTGAGGACTGACCATGGGGTGCAGGAATTCCCCTGGATGCCAACAGTCCTTGTCACATCGCTGTCACTCTCTTGTCCTCTGAGCAGGACACAGGGTGTCCCAGGGCAGGGTGGACAGGAGGAGCAGGGACACCAGGGACTTCGGGTGGGAGGTGACTGCTGAGGTGTGTCCCCCTCCCCAGGGCACTGCGTCCTCCAGGCTGGCTGCCCCAGTGGCACTGTGGGGTCCGAGTGGTCTCCAGCAAGAAGCTGGTGGGATTTATCAGCGCCATTCCAGCCACCATCCACATCTATGACACGTGAGTGCCGCTGCATTTCTCATTCTGCCCCTTGCTGACACCTGGGGCTCTGTGGGAGTGTTGAGGGGCTCTGGCTACATTGTCCCCCCCAGCCTACAGCCAGACCTGCACCCTTCAGCTTTGGAGATGTTTTGCTGCTTGGAAGGGAAGATGGGGGATATTTAAGGGTTGGCAGAGAGGTTCTGGACAGGGACATCTTGTAGTTAACCACTGAGAAGGCTGTTTTCCTCAACGAGGTGGGTTAACTTAGAGGTCTGGCTTACAGAAATCATCCAGGGCTAGATGGAGATGTACAATCCTAGAATGCAGAATCCATACAATATCCTGAGCTGGAAGGGATTTCCAAGGATCATCCAGTCCAGGTCCTAGCCCTGCACAGGGGTGCCCAATCCACTCTCTGCCTGAGAGTATTGTCCAAACTCTCCTGGAGCTCTGGCAGCCTTGGGGCTGTGACCATTCCCTGGGCAGGAGATTCCCCGGGCAGTGCTCAGCCACCCTCGGGGGCGAGAACCTTTCCCTAATATGCAACCTGACCCTCCCCTGACACAGATTCAGACCATTGTCCCTGGGAATCCCTGGGTAACAGTTTAAGGGAGGGTTCTTCAAACCCAGCCCCTGCCCCTTCACTGAGGCATTGACTCCTCATTCCCTTGAAGGGGCTGGGAGGTAGATTGCCTAGGGCGTTGGTCTGATCCTCCCAGGTCAGGACAGTCAAGCCTCATGCTCTGCATTGTTTCTTCCCCAAGAGAGAAGAAGATGGTGGAGATAAACTTCCTGTGTGTCCACAAAAAGCTGCGCTCCAAACGGGTGGCTCCGGTTCTGATCCGTGAGATCACACGGAGGGTTCATCTAGAGGGAATCTTCCAGGCTGTTTACACTGCAGGAGTGGTGCTGCCAAAGCCTGTGGGGACTTGTAGGTGAGTGGCTGTGGTTCTCCCAGATTTCTGTCTGCAGACCTTCCTTTCCCATGGTCCCCTCTGTGGCCAGTAGAGTGTGTGGGATTCCCCAGGACAGCAGAGAGTGATCCCAGCCCAGATTTCTCCTCCCACACTGTCCCTCCAGGATTGAGTGCAGTGGCTTTGCTAAAGCTGCTCATGTAACACAGGAGAGGAGGCTTTGACAGCACAAGTACTTCAGAACCTTGTTTCTCTCTGTGGGGAGCTGCTGGCCTGATGTTCTCACTTGCCCTCATGGCAGCCACGGGAACTTCGTGCTCCTTCAGCTGCCTCGCTGCCCCAGAGCGAGTCTCCCACTGTCCCAGAGCGCGTTTCCCACTGCCAGTGTGTTTCTGCAGGTATTGGCACCGCTCCCTGAATCCTCGGAAACTCATCGAGGTCAAATTTTCCCACCTGAGCAGGAACATGACTATGCAAAGGACCACGAAGCTTTACCGCCTGCCCGAGGTGGGTGTGAGCTGGGAGCAGAGCTCAGGAGCTGCTCCTCACTGAGAGAGGGGAGAGGCACAAATGTCCTGGTCGAGGTCAAGTCCTCTGCTTGGAGACCCAGGGTTTGTTCCATGTAGTAAATGACTCTGTCAAGCAGTTGTGCTTTATTTAATCTTTATGTATTTTTGCCTGGGTACCTGCATTTTAAGGGCAAAATCTTGCAGTTAGAGGACCCTGTGAGCTTTTGTTTGCTGGTGAGTCATAGCCTTGTCGTCCTCGTAAAACAAGCAGGCAGATGTGACAGCCTTCATCTGTCCAAACACAGCCTCGGTGTGACCTTGGATCTGGTTAGTCCCTCATTCTTCAGTCACACTGATCAGTTCTGGCACTGCAGTTGTCCTGCTGGGGAAGTTCCCCAGCTGGAGATGGAAGAGAAAGAAACAAATTGCATTAAAATTGCCACCACCTTCCCTGACCTTGTTGGCTCCTTTCTGTCAGCCAGAGCTGCCCCTTCGGGGTGGAAAGTGCTGCTTTCATGCTGGGCAGCTCCCAGCTCCTGCCTCCCACAGCCACACAGACAGCAGTTGCTGGGCTGGAGCTACTGGTTTTTGCACAGAAACTCGGCCCCAGAGCAGATCTGGGCTTGCTGAGCCATCTCAACCCTAGATTAGTAATTGAGGCCAACTGGGAATAACGTCTTGTGGAGCCTGGGACTTGCCTCCCAGCCTGTGCCTGCTGTGAGTGGGAACAGGAGCCTGGAGGGAAGCAGAGTTTGAGTTGTTAGTGAATAGGAAACTACTTTCAGTGGGACCTGGCCTGACCTGGCACTTGGGGATTTGGGACAGGCTGTGCTCTCTGTGATCTTTGCCAGCGGTGTCATGGCCAATCACGTCCATCTTTGCTGGGCATGCAGGGCTGAGGGGCTTAAAATGGGCTGATCTAAGCAGAGAGTGGCTCTGTGCTGCTCACTGGAGAGCCCTTGGGTGATGAAAACCACTGTGCAAGCAGCAAAATAACTTGTCCCACTTTCTGCAGACTCCCAAGACTCCTGGCTTGCGGCCCATGGAGCACAAGGACATCCCTGCTGTGCACAAGCTCTTGACTGAGTACCTGAAGCAGTTCCACCTGACACCCGTGATGAGCCAAGAGGAGGTGGAGCACTGGTTCGTACCTCAGGAGAACATCATCGACACCTTCGTGGTAGAGGTGAGGGGCAGGAGCAGGATGGGAGGGGTGTTTTCCTGGGCTTTTGCCTCTACTGGAGCTGTGGGAATGATCAGTGAGGAGCTCCATGCCCCTCTGGGATGGGAATTTGTTGGAGGATGGTGCCCTGGAGTCTCTCTGCAGCCATCACTCCAACTGGGAGAGCCCCTCTAAGGCTCTGCTCAGGCTTTATCCTAGCCTGACTTGTTGTGATGTTACTTCTGCCTTCCAGAGTGCCCCAGGAGAGGTGACAGACTTCCTGAGCTTTTACACACTGCCCTCCACCATCATGAACCACCCGACTCACAAGAGCCTGAAAGCTGCTTATTCCTTCTACAACGTTCACACCAAGACGCCTCTCATCGACCTCATGAGTGACGCACTCATCCTCGCCAAGTCGGTGAGGGAGCCAGGGATGGGCTGGCACCCATCCTGACCTGGGCAGCTCCCAGGAGCTCACCAGGAAACTCACTGGGCAGCTCGTTGCAGGCTGGCCACCCTCGGGTTTGTGGGAAGGGCTTGTTCCCAGGACTATAGAAATCCAAATCTGAAAGGATCTGCCACCCAGGACAGGGATGCAGGGGTGTCTTGAACCTCCCAGCTTGTGAGCTGAGCTCAGGGTGTTACTCGTGTCCTACAGCAAACAGTCCTGTAGCAGTTGGATTGAGGGTGAGGACACCAAGGCTGAGCTCTTCCATTTTTCTGGGATTGAAAGCCAGGCAGGAAAGGGGACCAGGCTGCTCACACGTGGGAGGAACTCCCCAACACAAAAGCAGGAACTGATGGCTTCATGTCTCCCTGTGCAGAAAGGATTTGACGTCTTCAATGCACTGGATCTCATGGAAAACAAAACCTTCCTGGAGAAGCTGAAGTTTGGGATCGGGGATGGGAACCTGCAGTATTACCTGTACAATTGGAAGTGTCCCAGCATGGCACCGGAGAAGGTCAGTGCTGTGAGGAGGGGACTCATCCCAAAGCCCTGGGGACATGGGTTTGCTGTCAGCCACACCTCAGCAATCCAGCCCAGCTGGTGTCCTTGCAGTGTCACGCAGGGTGTTGGGTGAATCCCTGTGCCATCTCCTGTGCTTGCACAGAGAGTGTCCCTGGGGAAAATCCCTCCACACTCATCTTCCAAAGCAAATTCCATTCCTGGACTAGTGCAGGTTCAGTCCTTCCCCTCTCACCCACCTCTTCCTTCTGAGGAAGGTGGCCAAGCACACAGGAGACAGCAGAGGGCTGCAGGGTGACAGATGTGACACCAGGGGTTGTGACAGTCGCCTGTGGTCCTGCACAGGACCCAGAGGTCACTGCACAGCCCTGGGTGTCAGTGTGTCCTGCTGAGGTGGGAGGAACAGCTGGAGAGAACAGACAGGCTGGAGCAGGACCTGTGACAAAGGAGCTCTGCCACCACATACAGGGGGCTGAGCCACAGGTTACCAGGATGTCATTTGTCCCCAGAGCCAGCAGCCTGTTCCCCACTGAGCTGCTCTCAGAGCTGTGCTGCAGCCCCATCTGCCTGCCCTGGGCCATTCTGAGGCACCTGGTTGCTACTGTCCCTCCACACCAGAGATGTGATCCAGCACCTGTCCAGTCCACAGCCACCTTGCAGAGGATGGTGCTTGAGAACCAGAATCTGCCCAGCTACATCACAGCTAATTAATGCCTTGATGGCAGTCACAGGGCTTTGGTTCCCTGGTGTGAAGCCAAGTCTGTCTCTGGGCACAAGCCCTGTGCCCTAAACCAGCCTCACTTGCCTGCTGGGAAGCCCCAGGAGGGGTCAGCAATCACTTATTTTGCTGGAAGAGCTGGGGGGTGGGAGATCCTGATGCTGGGAATGTTTCCTGTGATAGAGCTGCCTCTGGGTCCACTGGATCAGAGCCATGACTGGCCACCAGCATGCCCTGGAGAGGCCCCAGCAGTGCCAGCTGCCTGCAGAGGGACATGTCCAAGGACCAGACTCTTGGGAGCATCTTCTCCCAAGTCACAGAATCATGGAATGCTTTGGGTTGGAAGGGACCTTAAAAGAGTACCTTTTTCCACCCCTGTCACAGGCCGGGACACCTTCCACTATCCTGGAGTGCAACCTGGCCTTAGACACTTCCAGGCAGTGGGAAGCCATGTCCCCTTGTCCTGTCACTCCAGGCCCTTGTCCAGAGTCCCTCTTGGAGCCCGTTTCCGCACTGGAAGGGGCTCTAAGGCCTCCCTGCAGCCTTCTCCAAGCTAAACAACCCCAACTCATAGGAGAGGTGTTCCACCCCTCATCATCAGCTCAGAAACATCCTTGGCTCATGAATCAAGGCTGTCTCATAACCTGACAGAGCTTGTCACACCCCAGACATTGGTCACCTCCCCAGATTAGAGCTGGGCAGGGCCCATGTGCCCATTCAGCCACAAGCCCAGGGCTTTGCTGCTCTCAAATATCCCAAAACCAGTGGGGAAACCCACAGAGACAACACTGAGCCCTCCCAGCTGTGTCCACGCAGAGCTGGGAACGGAGCAGAGGACACATCCTGACCCCTATTTCCATTGTTCCCAGGTTGGATTGGTGCTGCAGTAAGGGAGCCCTTGCCAGGAGAGCGTGGAGGAGCTGGGCCTGTGGAGGTGCTGCCCTCATCCTTTCTGCCAAAGCCAGACCCACGCTGGGAGAGGGGGACCAGAGCCACCGTCCCCGCTGCCATCAGTTGTCTCCTTGTTTGATTTAACTGCATCTCATAAAGACATGATCAAGGGAATGTAACTGCTGAAACTAGATCATGATTGGCATATAATGGATTTAACGGGTGAATAATAAAAGTATATATTATATATATTTTAAATCTTTCCTGTTCCCAACTGCCATGAGTTGCATTCGGCTGCTGAAGGTCACCACTGGGCTGCTGGACTGGGACTTTCCTCCGTGGGGACAGCTGAGGTTGATGCTGTGGCGACGTGGTGGCTGCTGGCCAAACCCTCCTGCCTGCCCCGAGGGTGCATCAGGCCCTCCCCTGCTCGGCTCTTTGTCCCGATTTGCTCCTGACTCCATTAAGCAAGGCCCCTCCCCGCGGGCTCGGGAGCACGACGAGATTCCTTTCAAAGGGCTATTTGTGCAAGCAATGCCTTGTCCCAGCTCCTGCTCGGCCACGGAGACTCCAACCCTTCCTGCTGGACTGAGGGGCAGCAGTGCCCGAAGATCCAGGGGGATTCAGCTCCGGAGCGTGTCCAGCACACCCCGCTCTGCTCAGACTCCTGGGGCTCCTTCCCCTCAGCCTCGCTCCACTGCCACTGCCACACCTCTGGCCTCTCTGCTCAGCTGCTTTTCTCTGGAAGCGTGGAAATATGGACACTTGCCATTGGCATCACCCCGGGGCTTCAGCCTCCCCAGCCCCCCGGTGCCTCCAGCACCAGCTCCCAGTGTCACCTCATGCTGTGGGATCCGCCGAGAGAAAGGAAATGTTTTCATGGAAAGCCTTCATCCCATCGAGATCTTTTGGGAGAGGAGTGCCTGGACAGCCTCCTGCCACGTCATGAACCTTGTCCACCCAGAGCTCCGAGATGCTCCTGCCCACCCAGCCAAAGGTTTCCAAAGCTGCACACCAAGGCCAAGACCCTGTCTATGCACTCTCATGCCTCCCTGTCCCTGCGTGTCCCTGTCACACCCCGTGGCACCACGGGCCCTGACAGTCAGTGCCCATCCCAGCCTGGACCTGTGAGGCCTCAGTGGGAACCAGGAGCCCATCACATCCCCCCTGGCAGTGCCATCGCCTCCCCCCTGCTCGGGGTCCTGTGTCACCTATGCAAGTACCTCTGTGTCCCTTCCTGTGTCCCTGCTGTCCTGGGCTAAGGGAGACTGGGTGCGGATGGGGGACACCCCATGGGACCCTCCCCCTGGCCCCCTGGCAGATTTGAGGCTGCTCCAGTGAATCCCCCCAACTTCCATGGGTGCAGTACCCGTGGGTGCTTGGCAGCTCCCCAGGGCACCACTGATTTGGGGGTGGGCTCAGCCCTGATCCACCTACAATGGGCCCGGGGGGTGACAGGGACACTAGGACAGGTTCTGTTAAAATAAAATCTTTATTCGACTGGCTTGATCCCGGGGTGTAAATCTGTGACTGTCGCTGGTGCCAGAGCAGAGGTTGGGAATGTGTCCCCACCTGGGCACAATGGAGTGAGTGGTGACAGGGTCCCCTCAGGAACTCCAGGGTGTGATGGTACCATCCTTGCACCCCAAGAGAGAGGCTGGGATCAAGGATGACCAGGACTGGTAAGATTTGCTGTTTGCTGTCACCCCTGTGGGGCTGTGCTGGGTTGTTGTTGGGGTTTGTCACAGCATCTCTGTCCCCTCAAGGAGGGGAGGAGCAGGTTGGGTGGCATTGGGGAACAGGGACCCCTTTGGGTCCTCCCAGCCCTGCTGTCACCACAGACAGGTGAGCGGTGTCCTCAGACTGTCCCCACACAGGGTGTCCACCCACGGAGGAGCCTGTTGTCCCACACACAGACACGATGTCCCTCCCATGGGTACCTCGAGGACACAAGGATGTCCCTCCCGAGGACATCTCACAGGCTCTTGCATCGAACATGCACGAAGAGCGTGGCAGGGGACAGGGACGCCCCGTCCTTGGAGAGCAGGTGGATGTGGCGGTACCCTGGGGACAGACGGGGGCTCAGCGGGTGGCAGGGGCCTGTCCCCATCCCCGGAGGGCACTGGGGTGGCACCTGCACCCACCTTGGCGCATGCTGGGCAGGGGCAGCGTGAACTGCCCCACGAAGTCGTTGCAGGAGGTGCTGTCGTAGTCCTCCACCACAAAGCGCACCAGGGCCAGCTCGGGCACCCGCACCTGGAACCGCAGCGTCTCCTCCCAGCGCGGGTTGAAACCTGCGGCACCGGCGTGGGCGGTGGGTGTGGCCACTGGGGCCACCAGGGCCACGCAGTGCCCCGCAGGGACCAGCAGGACCCCCGTGCACTGCCCTGCCCCGGCGGAGCTGCTGTGCTGCCCTGGGGATAGGGGGACTGGGGCAGGCTGGGGGAGTGGGGGTGATGCTGGGGCCACAATGGGGTGTACTGGGGAAAAGGGGGCCATACTGGTACTGGACTGGGCTATACTGGGAGAATGGGAGTTGTACAGTGACTGTGGTGGAGTATGCTGGAAGGATGGGATCATACTGGGACTCTGATGGGATATGGGAGGAATGGAGGTTATATTGGAGCTCGGCTGGACCATACTGGGGGAATGGGGGTAACATTGGGGCTGTGGTGGGACATACGGGGGGAATGGGGGTCACACTGGGCTGTAGATACTGGGGAGAATGGGCATCACATTGGGCTTGGGCTGGGTGTACTGGAGGACATAAGGGAGCAGCACTGGGAAGAACTGGGACATGATGGACCCTGTCACTGGTGGGGATCTGCCTGTGCTGGGGAAGGGGCATTGTGGTGCACAGAGGGGACTGGGATGTCCTGGGCACTGGTTCAACTGGCAATGAGTGCTGGGATTTGGGTACCCAAGGCACTGTACCTCACGGGGATCAGGCTGCCCCTGGCACCAAGGTGCCTCTGGATCAAGGTTGCCCTGGGGTATCCTGAGGGACCCTGGGGTCAGGGTGTCCTGGAGCACCCCTGGAGATCAGGTTCCCTCGGGGGTCTGCAGGGATCAGGGTGCCCAAGGGGCCCTCGAGACTGGGCTGTCCTTGGGCATTCTTGGGATTCAGGGGGGTAATAGGATGTCCTGGAGGGTCGGGGTGCCCTGGAGTGTCCCCATGGGTCCAGGTGCCCAGGGGTGTCCCCGGGGGTGCCCAGGTGCCAGCACTCACCGTTGTTGAGCTTGTGGTGCGTTTGTTGCTTGGCGCAGTCGGCCGGGATCCCGTGGATCTCCACGCGCACGAAGGGATCCACGATGGAGCTGCCCTTGTCCCTATTCAGCTTGGGCAGCTGCTGTGCTGTGATCACCTGTGGCACAGAGAGCTGGGGACCAGGGCACAGGGACCACGAGGGGCCTGGGGAAACGTGGGCGTGGGGAAAGGACTGCTGCCCTCAGGAGAAGGGACGTGGGTGGCACTTGGCTGGGGCTGGGGACACTGTGAAAAAAAGGGAGGTGGCTGATGCCACCCAGTGGCTGACACCAGCTGGATTTGGGGACAGGGTTGGTTTCACCCAGGAGAAGTGTCAGTCAGGAATGTGGATAGAGCGAGGAGGAGGGAGGTAACTGGTGCCATCCAGGAAAAGGAACACAGGTGGCACATGGCTGGGGACAAGGTTGGCGTCCCCAGAAAGGAGCAGATGGCACCCAGCCAGGAGTGAGGATGGGGTGAAGAGGAGGGAGGTCGTTGGTACCACGCAGGAGAAAGAACATGAGTGGCATATGGCTGGGTCCCCAGGAGAAGGGATGTGGGTGGCACTTGGCTGGGACTGGGGACAGGGTAGGGAGGAGGGAGGTGGCTGTTGCCATCTCAGAGAAGGGACATGGCTGATACCAGCTGGATTTGGGGGCAGGGTTGGTGTCACCCAAGAGTAGAGACATGGGTGTTACCCAAACAGATGTGAGGGGTGGGTCAGTGTCCCCAGCAAAAGAGAGGTTGGTGGCACCCAGGAGAAGGTTTGTGAGTGGCACCAGGCTGGACATTGGGTTGGCATCACCCTGAGGGGATATGGGTGGCACCTGGCTGGACGGAGGTTGGTGTCACCCAGAAGAGGTTAGGTGGCACCTGACTGGGAGCAGGGTTGGTGTCCCCTGGGAAAATATGCAGGTGGCTCCTGGCTGGGCATTGGAATATCATGCGTGTGACCCAGCAGGGACGGGGGTGGCACCCACCGGGGCCTGGGGACAGGCTCATGGGGTGTCCTCACCCTGATGTGCAGTGCCAGGCGCCGGGCCCCCTCCCCGGGGGGGCTGCGCAGGCACGGGGGCTTCAGGACGTAACCACAGCATCCATTGGGCAGGAAGCGCCCGGCGTTCAGGTCCATCTCGTAGCCCGGCGTCTGGAAGTTGAGGGCCACTGTGGGGACAGCAGGACAGGTGTCAGGGGGGGTGACGGCTCCAGGGGCAGGTGCCAGGTCAGGGGGGGCCTGAGGGTCTCACCCAGCTGGCAGCCAGCATTCCACATCTCCTGGGGGTTGTAGTTGGCAGAGTTCATCTTGAGCCCCAGCGGGTACACGCGGCTGAGCTGGTGGGTGTTGTACCGGACCAGCGCCGGGCCTGGGGGGGACAGGGCTCAGCGGGGCCACTGCACCCTGAGTGCTGCTGGGGGACCCCAACAGCGGGTGATGGGCACAGGGACACGGACAGAGCCTGCCCAGCTGGGTGGGCCTCAGCCTGAAATGTGACCCAGGCCCTGAAACCAGACCCTGGGGTTCAGACCCCAACCCAGACCTTGACCTTGGACCCCTGACCCCAAACCTCTGATCCTAGATCCTGATCTTGACCCCACACTTTGGCTTTAGACCCCTGACCCTGGACCTCAGACCCCAAACCAAAACCCCCAAGCATATGCCCTGACCCAGATCCTAATCCTTGACTCCAGACATTGACCCTGGCCTCAGACACTGACCCTGGACCCCAGACCCCGAACACTGACTCAGATCTTAATCTCAGATTCTGACACTGACCCCCAGCCCTTGACCCCAGACCTCAGTCCCTGGACTCTGACCCAGACCTTATTGCCAGCCCCAGGCCCTGGACCCAGATGCCACATCCTAAACCCTGATCCCAGACCTTGATCCTGGTCATGTGACCCCAACCCTGGCCCCAAGCCCTGCCAGCAGACCCCAGTCTCACCCATCCAGGGCAGCCTGGGCGAGGCCAGTGTGACCCTGACCACCACCCATGGAGCCACTCTAGAGACAGAGCCCATCATTCTCAGCCCATCCTGCATCCCAGTGACTCAGGAATATGGACCCACCCTGTCCCCATCCCTGTCCCCATGCCTGTCCCCATCTGGTGGCCCTCACCTGCCTCCTTGATGAGTTTCCGTGCTTTCCTCTCGCTGAAGGAGGACATCTGGCAGGGCTGGGGGTGGCGCAGGGCCTGGGCCAGCCCGGGGAAGGGGACAGCCTGGCAGTACACCACCAATGCTGACAGCTCTGGGGACACCTGCGATGCGTCCTTGGCCTGTGGGAGCCATCCTGGTGTCAGGGACAACCTGGCCCCAGTGGCCACCTGCCAGCCCAAGGGTCTACAGACGCCCTCCCCTGCTAGTGCTGAGTGCTGAGACCCCCAAGGCCATAGAGACCCTGATGCAGTGGAGATCCCAAGGTGGTGCAGAACCTGAGGCAGTGGAATGATGGACCAGGGGCTGATGGGGAACCCAAACAGGTTGAGAACCTGAAGTCATGGAAAGCCCAAGGGAATGGACAGCCCAAGGAATACCTGAGGTGACAGAGATCCCAAAAGGATGCAGACCCCAACAGGTCACCCTGGATGTGATGGAGGCCCAACATGATGGAGAACTCTTGAGGCAACAGAGAAATCAAAGCACCAAACCCGAGAAAGGCCACCCAGCCTGATAGGAAGTGGGAGGCACAGCTGAGGGGTCCCCAAGCTCAGTCCCCTCTTCCAGGCAGTGACAGCCACCCACTGCCCCCTCAGCTCCATCCTATGACCCACCTGCAGAGGTTTGATCTCCTGCAGTGACTGCAGTGACTGCAAGAGGAGAGAGCAGGGCTGCAGAAGGCGATGGCAGAGCTGGCAGTGCTCAGCTGGGATATGGTCATGCCATGGTCCCCTGGCACCACCAGGACGCTCTGATCCATCAGGACCACCAGGCTGCTGTGGTCCCCCAGAACCACATCCCTGGGGAAGTCTCTTACCCTCCGGGGGCTTCTCTCCTGCACCTTCTCCTCCTCTTCATCTTCCTCCTCTTCCTCTTCCTCCTCCTCGGGGTCCAGAAGGGAGGTGACACCCCGGGGCTCCTGCCACAACTCTGGCAGTTTCTTGCCCTTCACCAGGATCTTTTCCTTCAGCTGCTACAGGAGGCAGGTCCGAGCTCAGGGCTCGGAGGGGACATGGGGACACTGCAGTGGGTGGCAGGTGGCCTTACCTCTGGTGAGGGGAGATGGTGAGGGTCCTGCCCCTGCAGGGGCTGTGTCAGCAGCCTGTCCCCCAGGATGGCCTTCATGTGCCGGGCCATGGTGGCCTGCTGCTCCAGCCCGCAGTGGTTCTCCAGGGACAGGATGACGGGATAGGGGGATTTCTGGGCATGGGGATGGGCAGCGCTCAGCACCGGGCACTTGGCACCGGGCACGGGCACTCGGCACCCAGCACCCCAAACCCCACACTCGGCACCCGGCACCCATCACCCAGCACCCTACACCGGCAGCCAGCACCCCATACCCTACACCCGGCACCCAGCACCCAGTACCCCATACCCTACACCCGGCACCCAGCACCCAGTACCCCATATCCTACACCCGGCACCCAGCACCCAGTACCCCATATCCTACACCCGGCACCCAGCACCCCACACCCGGCACCAGACACGTGTACTCGGCACCCGGCACCCAGCACCCCAAACCCCATACCTGGCACCCAGCACCCCACACCCGACACCCAGCTCCCCTCCAGAGCCGTCGGCCTCGGCCTCACCTCGAAGGCGGAGTCACGGATGCTCTCGATGACGTCACGGAAGAGGATTTTGGAGGTGAGCGTGTGGCCGTGGTACACGACAGGTTCCCCGTCCGAGCCCTCCCAGCAGTCCAGCTCCACACAGCGGCACCCTGCCCTCAGCGCCCTGCCACCAGCCACGTGGGCACCCATGAGTCCCTGTCCCCTGGAGCCACGGGACCTCCTGGGGCTCCACAGGACACGGGGACACGCACCTGACATAGGCTTCGGTGCTGCTGCTGCCGCCGATCTGGTTGCGGGTCAGGTAGGTGTTGTGGGAGGAGGAGATGAAGTAGTGGCTCAGGGGCTGGCTCATGTCCTGGTGCACCTTGGTGTGCTCCTGGTTGAGGATGTCACCAGCAGCTGACAGCAGGTACATCATGAAGCCATCCAGCATCATCAGGTCCTGCTGCTTGGCTGTGGGACACGGTGGCAGGTGTCACAGAGGGCTGGCAGGGTGGCATCCTGGAGACTTTCTCCACTTGGAGGTCTCAGCAGTGCCATGTTCACCCCTGACCTGGCACTGTGACACCCAGGGGACATATAAGTAACCTCGAGAGTCCCATCTCCATCCTGATGTCACTTATCCTGCTGGTGCCACATTCACTCTGGATGTGTCATGGTGACACTCATGAGGCATAGAGGTTCCCTGTCTCCATCCTGATGCCCTCTGTCCTCCCAGTGCCATGTCACCCTTGACCTGGCACTGTGGCACCCAGTGGAGGTCCCCTTTGTGTTCCATCTCTCATCTGATGGCCCCCATCCTCCTAGTGCCACATCTACCTTAACGGTACTATTGTGACATGGAGGTCCTTCATAAATGCCATGATGTCCCCTGTCCTCCTAGTGCTGTGTTCACCCTGGACCTGAGGAAGACAGAAGTCCCTCAGCAGTGTCACATTCACACCAGAGCTGACATCACACCACCCATGAGATGTGGAAGTCCCCCTGCTGTCCATCCCCACCTTCACATCCCCCGTCCCCACAGCGTCACATCCACCAGGTACCAGCCAGGCCATGTGTGGGATGGCTGACACTGGGGCCACCAGGGAATGGACACCAGAACAGTAACAGAAACCTTGGAGGACCCCATACCCGTTTGGGGGTGTGATGGCAACAATCAGAGCCCCACCCCTACATCCATGCCCTCCCGTGGCAGTGCCCATCCCATTGCCCACACCCCCAGCCCTACCCTTCTCGTTGAGCTCATAGGTGCGGATGATGGTGCGGGCTTGGCGCAGGCTGGAGTCCTCGCCCTGATCCCTCAGGAAATCCTGCAGCTCCTCGGCCGACAGGACCCGATCCTCGCCCGAGTAGCGCCCGAAAAGCTCCTCCAGCTCCGGCCGCCGCAGCAGCCGCCGGCAGAATTCCTCCAGCTCCCGGCCCTCCAGCCGCTCATTGCCCGAGTGGTCACACTCCTGCTGGGACACAGCCCAGCTCAGGGACTGTCCCCTCCCTGTGTGGATGTGCTACAGCCACCCTCTGCCGTGTTCCGCCTGTCCCCTGGAGCTGTGCATGGGATGAGTTTGGGGGGCTCTTTGTTGCCTCTGTTCCCCCATGCAGAGCCCTCTGACCCTCCACTCTGGGATGGAGCAGAGCTCTGTGCCTCAGTTTCCCTAGGTGGAAAGGAACCTTGGGAGATACCCAGAGGGACAGCTCTCCACAGGGGACAAATGTCCCACCTTGGGGACACACGGAACAGTGGCTGGGACAGCTCACCCCACCTCATGCCCCTCCATCATGGTGGGACCCAAAACTGCTGACAGTGGGTGGCTCTGGTGTGAGGAGTTTGTCAGTTCTCTGTGCTGGGGAAGGCAGAGAAGGAGCCAGCAATTCCCTCCCGGAGACAGCAGCGAGCACAGCAGGCGGGGCAGTGCAGGACCTTGGGTACCTTGAAGAGCTTGGAGGCGTAGACATCATCCATGTCGATGTTGAGCATCCTCAGCATGCTCTTCACCTCCCGGAAGGACATCTTGTTGTCCTTGTTCCTGTCTGCTCGCTGCAGGACCCCATGGATCCAACTGCACCAGGGTAAGGAAACCACCCGGCGTCAGCCGCAGCCATCCCCACCCTGTCCCCAAGCCCCCAGGACTCCCTCAAAGGATACTGGTCGAGCTTCTCCATCTGGCTCATGGCCTGCAGCCTCCCCATCAGCTTGGTGAGCCCCTGCACCCAGTGCCGGGCGTCCTCCTCGCCGCGGGCGGCCAGGTCGAGGTTCTTGCGGCGGCCCTTGAAGGCGAGGGTGAAGCAGTGGCGCTCTGGGAAGGCGGCCCCGTGCTTGCGCAGCCCCTCCGACTGGCGACCCTCGCGTACCCCCTCGATGTGCGACACCGAGACTGCGGGGACACGCGCGGGGTGGGAGAGACGATGGACGCGCTCCCTCGGCGGGTCACTCACCCGCGAGCATCCTGCAAGACACCCTGGCTGCTGGAGGACACCCCGCGCGTCCCGCGGCGCCCCGGGGACACGGCTCGGCTCCGGTCGGTGCCGCAGCCTGGCTTAGCCCGCTAATCCCAGGCGAGACAGGAGCCGTGGCCGCTGTCCCTGCGGCGATGGGGACGGGGACGCTGGCAGGGGATGGAGCCGCCTTGCAGCGGTGCCAGCTCCAGGCACCCATCCCAGAGGAGAGGGTGGAAAGAGACGGGTGACGCCGGAGAGGGGGACAGAGTCTGGCTGGGATGGAGACAGGACCTTGTGCTGACCCCAGGGGGGATGGGGAAGGGTGAGGGCTCTTACAGCTCTGCACGGGGTGTACTGGGAGACACTGGGAAGTGTTGGAAGGCTCTGGGAGCCACTGCATGAAGTGGGTTGGAGTTCAGGTATTGGGTGTGGGTCCATATTCGGGATTAGATTCGTATCTCGGGTGAGGGTCTGGATCCCAGGCTTGGGGTGCAGGTCCAGGATTGTGGTCTGGGTACTGGGTGGGAAACTGGGTCCTGGATTGGGGTCTGAAGTGAGGGGGTTGTCTGGGTCCTGGGTGGGGGTCAGAGATCCAGGTCACGGTGGGGATGCAGGCAGGGATCTGGATCACAGGTGGAGGTGTGGGTGGGTGGGGTCTGGATTGTGGAGTTCCATATCCCAGGATTGGGTCTGTCCTTACTGAAGAATTTGGATCCTGGGCTGGGATCTGGGTCCTGAGTTGGGGTCTGGAACTCAGGTGGGGTCTGGGTTATGAGTGGGGATCCAGGCCTGGGAACTGGGTTGTGGTTGGGGTCCAAGGTGTGGCTCCAGGTGGGGTTCTGGATGCTGGAAATGGATCTGGGTCCCGGGTGGGGTCTAGGTTCTAGAGTAGGGTCTGGGTTCCAGGTGGGGGTCCTGGATTGGGTTCTGAGTCTCACATGGTGTCTGGATTCTGTGTGGGAGTCCAGGCCCCAGGTTGTGGACTAAGTCCTGGATTGGGATCGGGTTCCCAGGTGGGGGTCTGAGTAAGGGTCTAGGTCCTTGGTGGGGGTCTAGGGGTGGGGTTGGGGCACTGCCCAGTCCTGTCCCTCCCTGCAGCTCATGGAAGTGCAGGATGTGTCTCGGTGTCCCCGAGCCCCCAAGGGACAGTCCCAGCACTCACAGCTCCGGGGGGAACGAGCACGCCCGAAGCGTCCCTCGAAGCAGACGGTGACCCCGTCCTCCTGCAGGCGGAACAGCCGCTCCCTGCAGCCCCCCTTGGCCTTCACCTTCCAGAGCAGGGACCCCCGGAGCATCCGCTGGACATCCTCATCCTCCGTCAGCCCTGCGGGGACCAGCCCTGGGCTACCGGGGGGTCTGGGGGCACTGGGGGTTCTAAGGGTGTGCTGGGGGTAGGGCTGGGAGTGGGGGGGGGTTGATGCACATCTGGGTGCACATCTGTACCTGATGGGATGGCATGGGACAAATGGGACAGGACAGATGGATGGGATGGGATGGGATGGGATGGGATGGGATGGGATGGGATGGGATGGGATGGGATGGGGCCAGACACAATGGGACAGAACAGTACAGCACGGCATGGGACAGGATGGAGGGATGGGACAGGACAGGCTGATGTGGTGGAACGTGAATGACACAATGTGACAATGCAAATGAGACAAGATAGGACAAACAGGATTGGACAGGAAGAGTTGGGGCAGAGTGGACTGGATGAGACAGAATGGGCAGGACAAACATGACAGGACAGGATGGGACAGGGCAGGCAGGGACAAGATGGGGCAGATAAGATGGGACAGAGTAGATGGGATGGGATGGGATGGGATGGGATGGGATGGGATGGGATGGGATGGGATGGGATGGGATGGGATGGGATGGGATGGGATGGGATGGGATGGGATAGAACACCATAGGACAGGGCAGAAAAGGCAGGATGGGATGTGATGGGACAGGAATGGGTTGGAATGGGAAAGGACAGGCAGGAGAGGACAGACAGGACAAGCCACTGCCCTTGGGCCCCTTTGGAGCACAGTGTGCCTATTCAGGGGGGACAGGACACAGCAGTGACACAGCTCAGCTGCTAAATCCCAGCAAAGCTGCCTGCATCCTGCACGGAGAGTGCCAGGACAGTGCCAGCAGCAGAGCTCAGGCTGGGAACAATGACGGGGTGGACTCGGGGGACTTGTGGGGCCACGCCTCAGCCAGGACTTTTCCATCTATTCACGGAGTGCTTATTTCCTCCCTTTTTTGTTTTGGCAGCCATTCCTAAAATCCCCAGTGGCCACGTCCTACTCTGGATGGAGATTCCACTCTTGGGCTGGGAAAGGGTGGTTTTGGGGCTCCCAGGGACATCCTGAGCCAGCCATGACCTTGGGGATACAGCCACCAGCTGCCAGCTCCTCCTGCACGGTCACATCCTGCCCAAGGTGCAGGATGGAGGGCAGGTATGGATACATGGCTGCACGAGCTCAGAGATGCAGGGATGCATGGACACATGGATACAGGTCCATGGGCACACGGAATGCCAGATCCACGGGCACAGGTGTGCTGATGCACGGACACCTGGGTGCATTGTGCACGTGGATGCACAGGGACATGTGGATACATGGATAGGGAGATACAGGAATACACGGATCCACTGATGCAAGGACAGAAAAACATGGATATTCAGGTAGATCCATGCACAGGTGCACATGCATGGACACAGGCACACATGGATGCATGGACAGATGCTCGGTCAGGTGGAGTTGCAGGTGCATGTGGACACAGGGATGCATGGAGACATGGGTGCAGGGATGCATGAGTGCACAGGTGCATGGATGCAGTGCTGCCAGGACACACAGACACATGGGCACATGGATGACAAGCATCAGGATTCACGGACAGTCAGACATGGTGGGGCATGGGCGTAGGGATGGGTGCTCCAAGACACAGCCAAGGGGATGCACGGACAGACAGGTGCTGGGATGCAGGGACAGATGCACACATGGATGTGTGGATATAGAGGGACAGATGGATGCAAGGACACACAGACACACGGACATGGACACACGGAGCTGCAGCAGCTCCAGGCACACGGCCCCGTGTCCAAAGCCAGGGCCAGACCTGGCCCTTCCCTCTGCTCCCACTCCAGACCAGCCCGGCCGCTCCCAGGGACACATCCTGACCTTGCCAGGCACCCACTGCCCCTGCCTGGGCTAGTGAACCTCGTGTGCCCACTGTGCCATGGGCAGCACCCCTGGGTGGGGAAACTGAGGCAGGGTGTTGGGGAAGGTCCCAGGGAGGGGGGACCTGAGCCCTGGGGACAATAAATACCCTGAGCAAGGGGACTTCTGTCACCTGTGATGTGGCCAAACCCTAACCCCGCGGTGCCCCAGCGGCTGGGGCCATCCACAGCTATTTTGGGGTCGCCTCATGGACTCCTCCCATCCAGGGGAACACATCCACCTCGAGGACCCTCCCTACCACGGGAACTCTTCTGTCCCTGGGGACCCATCTCTGTCCATGAGGGCCCCCACCATTCCATGGGCACCTATTCCTGACACAAGGGTCCCATCCATTTTAGAGACCCTTTCAGCCACGGAGATCCCTCCCGGACCCCTTCGGCACAGCCCTGCCGGAGATTCTGCCCGGTTCCCCCCGAACTCACCCATTTTCTTCAGGGCTCTCCCGGGCCGGCGGGAGCCTCCGGCACCGTCAGACGGGGCGCGGAGCTGCTCGGCGGCGGGACGCGCCTTCCTGCCGCAGATCATGACGCGGGACCCCCGGGACACCCGGTACCGCCGGTGCTCCCGGTGCTCCCGGTGCTCCCGGTGCTCCCGATGCTCCCGGTGCTCCCGGTGCTCCCGGGACTCCGGTGTTCTTGGTGCCCCCGGTGCCCCGGGTAGTTGTGTTGCTCCCGCTACCCCCGGTGCCCCCGGCCGGTGTAACCGGGCTGGGCGGTGGCGGAGGTCGGGGCTGGGGCTGGACTGGGGCTGGGCGGCCGGGCCGTGACCGGGGCCGGCCGCGGGGAGGGACCGGGAGGAGCCATCGCAGCCCAGGCGCTGTTTAACCATTTGTGCCGGCCCGGGGCGAGCGGGGCTGCTCGGGATGGGGCCGCGCCGGCTGCAGGGGGCTCGTTCTGCACCGGGGCTACTGCAGCACCGGGAACGGGCCGGGGTCCCCAGTGCACCCAGGTGTTCGTTCTGTGCAGTGGGTCCCGTTCTGTCCCAAGGCCCGTCCCGTCCCGGGACAGACCCGGAATCCCCACGGCACCCCTGGCTCCGCCTGCACCCAGGACCGACCCAAGGGACACCCTGGTCACCACCAGGGAACCCCACTCTGCTCGGGGGCCGCGGTTGCCAGCGCCACCCTGGCAGCGTCAGTGGGGACCCAGGGCACCCCCTTTGTCACCACACCTGGGGGAACCAGTCCTGCCCCAGCTCATGGGCTGGTGGCACCAGGCTGGGGGGCCACAGGCAGGTGCTGGGACCTCCAGGTGACTGTCCCCACTGGTGGGACAGCCAGGGAGGGGCAGCAGCATGAGCTGGGAAGTGCTATTCCCAGAGCCCCACGTATGTGTGTGTGTGTGTGTGTCTGTACACACAGACCCCAGAATCGTTTAGGGCGGGAAAGACCCCCAGGATCACCGAGTCCAGGCTGTGCCCAACCCCCACCTTGTCACCAGCCCAGACACTGAGTGCCATGCCCAGCTGTTCTTGGACACCTCCAGGGGTGGGGACTCCACCACTTCCCTGGGCAGCTTCTTCCAAGGCCTGACCACCCTTTCCATGGAGAAGTTCCTCCTGATGTCCAACCTGACCCTCCCCTAGCACAGCTTGAAGCCATTTCCTCTTGCTCTGTCCCTGGTTGCTGTTTTCCCACAGCCACCACTGAGGGTGGGTGGGGCAGGAAGGGATGGGTGACTGCAGGCTTCTTCCAAAAATCCAGAGTCTCCAGGGGAGCAGGGAGGCCATCCCAGGCCTGGCTGGGCTGTGGGGACCAGGAGCTACAGGACAAGAGCAGGAGGTGACTTTCCCCATGCCAGGTCTGCAGGGGTGCTGCCACCCCCTGGGTGGGACAGTTGGGCATCCAGAGGTGAGAGCAGAGCAGACTGGAGCAACATCTGGGCAACAGCTGGGCACTTTGAGTGATACCTGAGTATCCTGGGGTGACATCTGGACACTCAGGGCAGTATCTGGGTACCCTGGGGGATATTGGAATGTACTGAGGGAACACTGGGGCATCCATGGCAACATCTGGGCATCTTGGCTGATATTTGTGTGTCCAGAGCAACATCTGGGCACACAGAGCAACAAATGGGCACTCCTGAGACAATCTCTGGTTATCCCAGAGAAATATCTCTGCATGCAGGGAGACATCTGGACAGCATCTGAGCAGCCTGGGACAGCATTTTACTTCTGTAGTTCAAGACCTGGGCAACTCCTGCAACATCTGGGCAGCTGGGGGCACATCTGTGCAGTCCCTGGGCTGGGTTTGTGGGGGATAAAGCTCTTCCTGAATACTTTGGGGAAGGAGGGACACCAGAGTCACCCCAAAAATGCACTTGCAACTCACATATCCGGGCTCTGCTCCAAGTTCTCTTCCTCCCGTTGAAACTGCATTCCCAGGAATTCAGTAACAGATGCCTCGACCCTGTGGGATGACCAGGATAAACACCTCTGGCTGCAAAATCCACAGCACGAACAAATCCCTGTGCGGTTCCTCCTCTCCCGAGGCGTTGCTATTTTCTCTCGCCCGCCAGCGGGTTGGAAGGGATCCCATGGAAAGCAGGGATCGCATTCCCGGCCGCTTATAGCACAGCACGTGTCCCGTGAATCAGCGCTCGGGATTCGGGGCTGGCTCTGCCGGCAGCCGGAGCCAGCGAGGCCCTGTCGCTGTTCCGAGCAGGAATCCTGAGTCAGAGCTTGGAAATGGCCGGAGGTTTAAAAGGCTTTACTGCTTTTATTTAATATAGTTATTATTTATTTCGTTACATTTATTTATCTTCAATTGGCAAAGGAAATGTTTCCCCAGGCGATGTGGATGAGATTTAGAAGAGTTGAGGGGGGTTGGGATTGGGATTTGGAGGTGGGATTAAATTTGGAAAACCAGAGTGTGAGCCAAGGATGAAGCCAGCACAGGGATGCTGAAAGCTGCTCTGCATCCCAATCCCACCAGGGCTGGATCCAGGTGGTCCCCACAGCACCCCAGAACCTCTCACCTCCCCAGGGCACCTTGCTCTGCCAGGTCACACATGTCCCCATGTCCCCACAGCTCCCTGCCTTCAAGGAAAGCCCTCGGAGCAGAGGAGGAAGGAGCTTCACCTTGGGGGCTCAGAGACCCCAAATTCTGCCCTTTCCTTACTATTATAATTACTTAAGTAGGATAATAATTAGCAGTGGATAAAAGTATGCAGTGAATAAAAGAACAGTGGGTAAAGCTGGATAATAATTAACAATTACTCTGCCTGACCCAGCTGTCCCCTCCCTATGCAATGGGACCCTGCTCCTGCCCGGTGCCCTGGTGACACTGTCCCAGTGCCATATTCCAGATTCCTAGTGACACTGTCCCAGTGCCATATTCCAGATTCCTAGTGACACTGTCCCAGATCCCTAGTGCAGAGTCCTAGCACAGTATCCCAGTGCAGTGTCCCAGTCTCCTGGTCCATTCCCCTGTATGTGGCTCCATTGCATTGTCCCCATGCCTGGTGCACTGTCCTGGTGTCACAGTGCCTGGCCCCGTGTAACCCTAGAATCCTGGATGGTTATCACAGAATCCCAGAATGGTTTGGGTTGGAAGGAACCTTAAAGCCCACCGAGTGTCACCCCTGCCATGGGCAGGGAAACCTTCCACTGTCCCAGGCTGCTCCAAGCCCTGTCCAGCCTGGCCTGGGGCACTTCCAGGGATCCAGGGGCAGCCACTGCTGCTCTGGGCATCCTGTGCCAGTGTCCCAGAGCATCCCTGTGCTCTGGCACTTCCTGCCTGCCTTGTCCTGCTGCATAGCCGAGGATGAAACCTGGCACACTAAACACTGTCCCTGTGCCTGGTGCCGTGGCACAGAGCTCTGTCCTCTTGCACAGGGTCCCTGTCCTAGGACGTGGCTGCAGTGTCACTGCACTGCCCTAGTGCAGCAGAGAACTGTCCCAAAGCACTGTCCCGGGGCTCTGGACACTCTGGCTCCACACCTGGGCTCTGGCCTGGGGCAGAGCCTCGCTGTTCCTGGGTGCTGGACCATCACCCACATCCTGGGGGTGTCCTTAGACAGACTCACTGTCCCCATGCCCTGTCCTGGTGCAGTGTCCCAGGCACTGTTCCAATACCTGTCTGGGTGCACCTAACCTGGTGCACAGCTTCTCTGTCCCTGTGCCCTGTTTCACTGCCCTGTGCACTGTCCCTCTGCACTGTCCCTGTCCTGTTGTCCCACTGTCCCACTGTCCCTCTCCCACTGTCCCTGTCCCTGTCGCTCTGTCTCTGTCTCCCTGTCCCTCTGTCCGTGTCCCTGTCCCGCCGTGTCCCCAGCTCTGCAGTCTCCCCCGTTCCCGCCAGGCGGCGCTCCCGGCCCCTCGCGCCTGCACAGTCCGGCCGGCAAGGGGCGCGCGCGCCGCGCTAGGAGAGGGGACACAGGGGCGGGAGGGGCCCGGTCCGAGAGCCGCGCGCTGATTGGGCGAGGCGCGGAGGGGTCCGATGGAAGAGGGGCGCTGATTGGGCGAGACGCGGAGGGACCGATGGAAGACGGGCGCTGATTGGCCCCGCGCTATCCCCGCAGGGAGAGGGACCCGCGCCGGGCCGGGGCCGGGGCCGATGCGGGGCCGGTCCCGCCATGGAGGAGCCGGGCTGCGGGGCGCAGTTCCGCGCCGCCGTGCAGGTGATCCAGGGGCTGCCGCGGAGCGGTGAGTAGGGGCCGGGACTGGGGCCGGGCAGCCGCGGCGGCGGCGGCCCCGCTAACCGTGTCCCGCAGGTGCGTACCGGCCCTCCTATGAGGAGATGCTGCGCTTCTACAGCTACTACAAGCAGGCGACAGCGGGGTGCTGCCAGGGCCCGCGGCCCGGCTTCTGGGACCCCATCGGCCGGTACAAGTGGTAAGAGCGGGGGGGGTCCCGGTTCCGCTCCGGTTCGGGTTCGGGTCCGGTTCCCCCCGGCCCGCTCACGGCCCCGGCCCCGCAGGGACGCCTGGCACAGCCTGGGCAGGATGTCCAAGGAGGAGGCGATGGCCGCGTACGTGGCGGAGATGAAGAAGGTGGCCCAGAAGGTAACGGGGCGGGCGGCGGGGCCGGGCCGGGCGCTGCGCGGTGCCCGTGTCCAGCCGCGGCCCTCCGCAGGTCATTGACACCGTGCCCATGGACGAGACCACCGAGGAAATGTTCCGCTACTTCGAGCCGCTCTACGAGGTCATCCACGACATGCCCAGGCCCCCCGAGTCCTTCTTCAAGAGGAAAGGGGGTGAGTGGGGGCCGCCGTGCCCCGGCTGTGCCCGGCGCATCCCTGCCCTCGGTGCCGCCTTGATGGCACGGCGCTCCCGCTGTCCCCGGGTCCGGTCCGTCCCCAGGACACGTCCTGTGCTGCTCCCTGAGCGGGCACGGCATGGACACACCACATCCCACCAACACTGCTGCTGCCGAGGGGCTCTGTGGGCAGCCCGGTGTCCCCTCTGTGTGACACAGGTGTCCCTTTGTGTGACACATTCTGGGCTTACTCTCCGCCAAACTTTGAGGCGAGTGTTTGAGATTTGGCTTCCAAGTAGCCCTTGGCCGCAGTCCGTGTGTGCAGAGGGGCAGGGATCAGCTCCGGGGGGGGCTGTGCTTCCCCTTGGCTCCGGCCGCTCCAGGCAGGGCTCCACCTCAGCTGCTGTAAACATCTGGACAAGCCGGCCAGCTCCTGCTTGAAGGGGATGTGGAGAAACAGGGCTTGAGAAATGGGATTATTTGGGCTGGTTTGTGCTAGAGGGAGATCCTTCCCAGCCCTTTCCATGCCTCTGGCTGCCGCCTGGTGCCAGGAGGGGGCTGGGGACCTGTCCCACCCGCCCTGCAGGGCTGTCCTGGGTGTATGACTGGTGGGGAGCACCCGAGGGGCGAGGGGGTCAGAAAGGCACCACCAGCGATCAGCTCAGCAGCACAGGGGCTTCCACGGCTTATTCACAGCGAGTGTGTGACCTGTCAGTGTTTTGGGAGAGCCCTGGCAAACAGACTCATTCCCGAGGCATCTGTCCCGTGCCTGTCACCCCCTGCTTACAACTGGGATGTAGGGCTTGGCCCCAGGGCAGCCGCTCCTTCCTGTGGTACCCAGGTGCTTCGTTCTCCATTTTGATGCTTAAAACCTTTAAAAGGCAGACTTAGTTTTTCTCTGAAATTTAAAAGCTGTGTCTAAACTGGTCACAATCCACTTGGGAGTGTCACTTACAGGTGATACTGTCATTTAAATCTAAACCTGTTGAGCCCAAGGTGGCTGGAACTGAGGTGCAAAGCACTGAGCTCCTGAAGGTGTTGAGTCATTTGTGTTAAAGGTTCCCAAACCTGCCTTCAGACACTGCAATCGCAGCTTTGATTTTGTTTATTTACAAAGACAGCACATTATAAAGTGGCACTTGGAAACCAAATCACAGATGGTTCCAAGTCCCAACAGGTCTCCAGTGCGTGGCACTTTCACCAGAACCTTGTGAACGTGGCTGGGCTGTCCTGGTGCTGTGTGAGGTGACAGGACCCTGCCTGCACCCACCACTCTGTGGGTCACAGCACACCCTGAGGAGGATTTGGGAATGTGGAGGATCCCAGAGCAGGGCAGCCCTGTGTGGGGTGCATCCTTGTCCCCCTCACTGGGGGGACATTCTGCGATGCCGAAGGCAGGCTGGGGACAGCAGAGAGGTGCAGGCAAGGAGCAGCAGGGCAGCGTTGCCACACACCTGCCTGCCCAGGAGCAGGGAGCAAAGTCCCTGGAAATCTGGCTGGGATTAACTCCATGGACTCCACGGGGTGCTGGGGGGGCTGGGGTCAGACCTTCTCAGGGTGCTGCTGCCCCAGGTCCTTGGGGTGCGACTGCCCACACAAGGCTCTTCCAGCACTGGGCTCTGTTATTGTGGCTGTGCCCTGGGCACTGCCAGGGGACAGGACTGTCGCTGTCACTCACCAGTGCTGATCCCTCTGCCTGCTGCCACAGGGGCTCGGGGACAGGGACACCCCAGCCACCCCTGGGTGATCAAGGTAGTCTGCACAGAGTAAACCTACATGAATTCCTGGGCTGTCAGCAAACAAAGCTGGCTCCTCTCCTTCTCTGCCAGCTGCTGGCACCTCCAGAGGCTGCTGGTCTGTGGCTGGTCCCTGGCATCTGTGTGTCCCCCAGCTGTGCTGGCAGGGCAGCCCAACCACAGGGAGCCAGCACTGCAAGGACAGCACGGCTCTGACCCCACAGAATGACCCTGCTCTGCCTCTTCCCTCCGTGCAGAGAGCCAGGGGAGGCTGGATGGCTCCAGCCAGGATGTCCCAGCGAGCAGCCCGGCTCTGGAGAGCCCCAGAGACACCGTGCCTGGGGAGCAGCAGGACGGGCAGCACATGCCAGGTTGGTGTCCCTGGTGTGGCCAGCACCTGGCAGAGACCTCGTGGAGCAGGCACTGGGGCTGGGGCTCCTTCCACCCACGGAACTGTTGACTCCAGCTCTGCTCCAGCCCTGCTGATGTTCCAGGCACTGCCCCTATCACAGGGCTGTTTGTGGGTACAGCTTTCACTGGGGTGACCCTGGACATGTGGGGCTGGCTCTGCCTCACTCCTGCTTGTGCAAAGGGGCCTGACTCTGCTAAACTACGGGGACAAGGGGAGGCTGTTGCCCCATGGACTGGGAAAATATCACCCTGAAATGTCTATGATCCATGAGAGGATCATGCTACATTTGCTGCTTCCTTGGCATTGGGATTCACAGGGCCACGCCCTGGCCCTCCCTGGGGATACCTCAGCTCTGGTTTTTCTCTCACAGTCCCTTCTACAGTCACCCCCTCCTACCCTGTGCCTCCCTCGAGGGGCCCCTGGTGTGCCCTGGGGTGGGCAGGGTGCTTCGGGGAGGTTCCTCCTCCCGCTGCAGCTCTAGCCTTCCCCCAGGAGCAAATATGGTCACAGAGCAAGTGCCAGTGTCCCAGCCGTGCCAGCCTCGAGTGCTGGGGCTCGCAGTGCCCAGGGAGCTGGGCAGTTTCCTTGCCTGTGCCACTGCTGCCCCAGGGCCTTGGGTATTATGCCAATGGGACACCCTGGGTGGCAGAAGGGGGAATTCAGTCCTTGGATTCATGGCACCATCTGGGCCACGTTCGTTAAAAGAGCAGCTTCCACCCCCGCAGTGCCTCGGTTTCCCTCTCCTGCCTTGCCCTGGGCATGCACATCCCTTGCTTCACCTGCTGCCCTCCAGACACAGCTGGGCACCCCTGCCCTGCCCAGGGCTCAGCCCTGTGCTTCCCTTCCAGGGGCTGGGCTGGCTCCTGCCCCCAAGGCGTTCGAGGGGAGCCAGGTGACGAGTGACTCTGAGGGGGACACATTCTGTGACACCCTGGAGCAGATGGAGCCTGAGAAGGTAATGGAGGAAGCGCTGGAGGCTTTGCCATCCCTGCCCTGCCTGTGCTGCACAGCACCACCAGCCTGGGACCTCACAAAACCTGCAGGGACACCCTCCTGCACATCTCCGTCCTTTGTACCACTCTTGGAGCCTGGTCCCTGTCACAGAGGGGGTGCTGAGGAGCCTCCTCAGTCTCCCCATTCCTGTGGTGTGGCTCTGATGGGGCACTGGGGGCTCTTGGGGTTGGGCAAGACCAGCAGCTCCTCTTTTTCCACCTCAAGACTGGGCACCTCACTCCCCTCAGGTATCACCTCCCAAGCCAGGTGCTGGCTGGTGTTACCTCTGGGATTCAACTTCACTCAGTCCCACGCACCCTCCACCCCCAAAAATGCCACCACAAGGCAGAGAAGGACTCCACTGCTACCCTGGCGTCCCCCTCCCTGCCCTGGGGAGGGGAGTGGGAGTCTCAGGGCCCTTCTCTCCCATCTCATAGGCTGGGCAGGTGCAGGGGCTCACCCCAAGTGTGGTCCAGGCTGGGACTGAGCCCCCAGTGCCCCACAGTGCTGGGCAGGGTGAGCAGGGCGAAGGCAGAAGAGCCGAGGGGAGCAGCAGCACCAACCTCACAGCCCTGGGCTCCGAGACAGGTGGGTGCAGAGCTTGTCCCTGCAACCCTTCCTGCTGCTGCCCCTCCCATGGGCTGAGGGGCTGGGCTGGAGGGTGGGGGCTGCCACCACCCGCAGAGGACCGAGTTTGGCTCCAGCACCCACATCATCAGTAGCTGAAGGAAGTCCTAAGAGTCCTATCTCTGCACCCTTTGGTCCCCAAGCAGTTCAGTGGCTTTAGTCCTCCAGGACACAGCCCTTCCTTTGCCCACTTCTTGCAGTGGTACAAATTTGCAGGATGCTCTGCTGGCCCTTCAGCAGCCAGGCATGGAATGCTGGTCCCTGGCTCCCCTGCCTTGTCCAACCACATCAGTGGTGCCTTTGGATGTGGGTGGTGCCAGGACAGCAGGGGGTGAAGCTGGGCCCTGTGCCCTGGAGGCCTTGGGGACAGCAGTGCCACTCACCTGATGCCACCCACCACTACTGCTGCTGTCTGGGGACCACCAGGCCTCGAGCTCTGGCACTGCAGGGAGGAGCCTCCTGCCACCCTCTGTGCTGTCCCCAGACATTGGGCTGCCCTGAGGTGGCATTGCCACCCTCATCCATGGGACTGGTGCCATTGTCTCACCTGGGCACAGCCCACGTGTTTCACTCTTTACTGTTCCCTTCCGGGCTGCTTGACCTTGGCAGTGAACTTATCCCGAGGCCGATCACGCCGGGCTGGGCTGTCCCCAGGGGCTGGCAGTGAGTCCCTGCCTGTGTCCCTCTCACAGCCTGGATTATCCAGGTGTTTTTTGGGGTGGTTGGGGTCTTTGCTGGGCCGGGGGAGAGCAGGGAGAAGCTGCCCTGGCCCTGGGTGTCCTGCCTAGTGGTGGCACCTTCACCAGGTGTCACAAGGTGACCCACACACACCACAGCATCCACCCCGTTGGTGGGCTAGCCACTCACTGCCACCATCACGGCACTGGAGGGGACACAGTGGTGCACGGTCCTGGGGACAACCTGGGTGCAGCTGGGGCTGCTGGGCTAGGTTGGGAGCGGCTGTGGTGTGGGCAGCCCACGGCAGATGCCCCGTGGGAGTCGCTGCTCACCGGTGGGTGACCGGTGGGATGGGCAGTGCCAGCCCCCGGGTTCTTGGGCGGTGCTCAGCCTGCTCTGTCACCTGTGTGCCCGTCCCTGTGCCCGCAGATGTCCGGCTGGCAGGGGAGGACCCCGGGAGCACCCCCGAGCTGGCCCCGGGGCTGGCGGCGGAGCTGGAGGCCCACGTGGCCAACACAGTGCGGGCACTGCAGGAGGAGCTGCGGCGAGTGCGGGAGCGGCTGAGCCGGCTGGAGACGCTCAGCGCTGCCCAGGTACGGGCCGGGGGCAGGACTGGGACACCGCACCGGCCTGGCCGGGACAGCGGGGTCAGCTCCGGGCTCTGGGACAGGGATGTGGGGTCCCCCACGGTGCGGACAGGGAGCTGCTGCCCCTCGTTGCCATTGCCTCCTCTTATTCCCCCTGCCTCCCTCATTCCCGCTGCCCCTGGGGTCCTGGACCATGTGCATCTGGATCCATTGCAGGACCCCTGCGTGGACTCCCATTCCCTCCCCTCTCACAAGGGCACAGGGTCTGGAAGGGGGATGCCAGCCCCACCTGCACCCTAAATCCTCTCCTGTCTTGCAGGAGGATGCAGCTGGGACAGACCCAGGCCCAGAATTTGCTCCACAGGTGAGTTGCGGGTGGAGGAAGTGCTGCGGGTGGCCCTGCTGTTCCCCTGCCCACCCGACAGCCCACTGGGGCCTTGGGACACACAGCTGGGGGAGGTCAGGGAAGGGACCCTCAGCTGGGGAGCAGCTGACATCCATGGGAACGTGGCCCCAGGGATGGGGTGTGATGCATGATCTTCAGAGGAGGAGGAGAGTGACCCGGACCACCGAGCAGTGGCAGCGGTTCCTTTCAGCAGAGGGCCGAGGGGGTGTTTGGTGACCCCGGTGACACCTCTGTCCCCTCGCCAGGCGATGTCGCCGTGGCACCTGACCGTGTCTCCGCGAACGCTGCTCTTCCTGGCCACCTGGCCCTTCGTCACCCAGTGGCTGCTGCGCCACTGGCAGGGCAGGAAGAGGTGACCCTCCGTCCCCTGCCACCGCCACCCCTCCTTGCCCATCCTGCTTCGCACGAGCCGGGGAAGCGTCACGGAGCCACGCGGGAATCGCCTCACCAGCCACGGGGCTCTGCGGGCCGGGCCCGCCCGGGCACCGGCACCGACACCGACACTCAGGGCCAGCACCGGCCCGGCCGGGAGCGGGGCTGGAATTGCCCCGTACGGACCCCGGGCAGCCACCGCGCCGCTGCCACGCACAGCCAGACCAGGACCAGCTGCGGCCCCGCTGGTGGCAGGGACAGCCACGGGCCCGTTCCCGGCCACCGAGGCCACGGGGTGCTGGGACATCACCGAACCTGCCTCAATTAAAGTTGCCTTTTCGGTTCAGCCCCGCTGCCTGTGCCCTGAGAGGGGAGGGGACTGCAGCGAAACGCTCCGGCCCGGCCACCTGCTGCGGCCCGGCCACAGTCCTCACCCTTCACCCCCTGTCCCCGCCTGGTCCCCTCTCGTGGCTAGAGGGGCATGGTGGCCGTGGCTGCCATGTCCCCCGTGCACGCAGTCTGTGTCCAGGCCCCGACCTGTCCCCCCGGCTGGGTCCATGCCCACCCTGAGGGTCCTCCCCACGCCAGGGGTTGGCGGTGGCCCTCTGTGCCACCGGGCCCGTGCCAGCGCCACCCCCACCCTGTTCCGGACCCCGCGGGGGCTGGGGGCCCCCGGCACCTCCCTGCCGTGGGGTCCAGCGGTGCCATCCCGGGGTCCCCGGTGGCCGCTCCGCCGGGCCGGGGAAAGCCCTGCCGGTGTGAGGGCTGGGCAGGGCAGGTTTCCCCCGCTGGTGACACAGCGGTGACACAGACCCCCCCATTCCGCTGGCTGTGCCCCGCCCGGCCGTGAGGCTCCGGGGCGTGGGTCCCACAGGGGCCCCCCTGTCCTGTTCCCCCCTCAGACAAGGAGCCCCAGTAGCACCCCCAGGGCCGACCCCCGGCCCGTCCATGGCTCCCCCCAGCCGTGCGTCCCTATGGCGTGTGTCCCTCAACGGGGCCCCCCAAACCCCTCCGGACCCCTCAAGGCCGCGGGCCCCCCCTGCTCCCGAAAGTGGGGCCCGAGGGGGACATCGCCACCGTGGGTGGGGGTGTCAGGATCAGGAATGGAACCAGTACTGGGACCAGCACAAGGCCCGGGACCTCCCCATTCCCATCCCCCCCCCTTCTCCCTCCCCCCCGCACCCCCCCGAACTTCGGTAGCGCAGCTCCGCACCGCCCCTGCAAAAAGGCACGCGGCGCCTTTAAGAAAGGACTTCTTTCCGCTCTGGTTTGTTTACATCTCCCTCCGCCAATTGCAGCCCCTCCGCATTCGCACGGCGCTGGGATCCTTCCGCTCCCCCCCTTCCCCCCGGTCCGGCCCTGGAGCTCCTCCCGGCCCCCCGAGCCCGGCCCCCCGAGCCCGGCCCCCCGAGCCCGGCCCGGCCCGGCCCGGCCCTGTATACCCCCACCCGGGTCCCCGGGCCTCAGCACCGCTGGCGGCGCCTCCGCCGCGCGGGGACTCTTTTCGGACAGTGCTATAGCCCCGCCGCGGGGTGGAGCGCGCGCGCTGCCCTCGGCACGGGCCTGAAGGTCGCAGGGCGCGCGCGGCCCCGCGTACGGCGACTCCCCCGCCGTGTGGTACGGCCCGGTCCCGCCCTCGCTCCCTCGCGATTGGTGGCGTCGCGCACGACTGGCGTCCATGCTGACCAATGGTGGTTAGTCCCTGCAACGGCCAGGGGCGTGTCTCGACGGGCAGGCCCGCCCCCCGCGCCCGCTGATTGGCCGCGAGGCGGCACCGCCCGCGCGCGCGGGGCCGTGGCGGTGGCGCGGGGCGCGCGGCGGGGGCGGAGCCCGACGCGAGGCGGGGCGGGGCGCACAGGGCGCCTGCGCGGGGAGGGGCGGGGCGCGCGCGGGTATAAAGGGGGCGGCGGCGGCCGAAGAGAGGCAGTCGGGAGCGGGCGGCGGCGGGCGCGGGTTGGGGTGTGGGGTGGGGTTGCGGCGGGAGCGGCGGCGGCGGCGCGTGCAGTGCGCGCGAGGAGGCGGGCCCGGCGGCGTTAAACCTCCCCCGGGCCATGTCTCGGTCGGCCTGAGCGGAGCCGGCCCCATGCGGCGCCGGTAGCGCCCGTCAGCGAGCGTAGCCGAGCGCAGCGCTATGGCCGACGCGGCGCCCGCTGAACCGGGGCCGGAGCCCCAGTGCGAACCGGAGCGTCGCTCCGAGCCCGAGGCGCGGCCAGAGCCTCAGTCTGAGCCCGAGCCGCAGCCCGAGCGCGGAGAGGCGCCGGCGGAGGACGGCGATGCCGGGCGCCTGCCGCCCCCCGGGGCGGAGGCGGCGGCGGGCGGCGCCGAGGGGCGGCCGCCGGCGGGTGGAGCGGGGCGTCCCGGCCTGGGCCCGCGGTACCGGGCCGTGGGACGCACCGAGGAGTGGCCGGTGAAGAAGAAGCACCGTCGGCGGCCGTCGAAGAAGAAGCGGCGTTGGAAGCCGTACTCGAAGCTGAGCTGGGAGGAGAAGCAGCAGTTCGACGAGCGGCAGAGCCTCCGCGCCTCCCGGCTGCGGGCGGAGATGTTCGCAAAGGGGCAGCCGGTGGCTCCCTACAACACCACGCAGTTCCTCATGGAGGACCATGACCAGGAGGAGCCCGACCTGAAAACCGGGCTGTACCCGCGGCGAGCGGCCGCCAAGTCGGACGACACGAGTGAGGAGGATTTCCTGGACGACGCGGCGGATGAGGACGGGGGCAGCGATGGGATGGGGGGAGACGGCAGCGAGTTTCTGCAGAGGGACTTCTCGGAGACGTACGAGCGGTACCATGTGGAGAGCCTGCAGAACATGAGCAAGCAGGAGCTGGTGAAGGAGTACCTGGAGCTGGAGAAGTGCCTGTCGCGCATGGAGGAGGAGAACAACCGGCTGAGGATGGAGAGCAAAAAAGCCGGGGGGGAGGCGGCGGACTCGGCGCGGGTGCAGGCGCTGGAGCGGGAGGTGGACAGGCTGCGCGCTGAGAACCTGCGGCTGCTGCGGGAGCAGGAGCTGCCCCGGCAGGAAAAGGGCCCCTGCAAGCCGGGGGAGTGACACTGGACAGGGGGGCGCGGGGGGGGTTTTTACAGTGTTGGGTGGAACATTCGGTCCTTGTACAGAGTCGCCGCGGACCCTTTTTATGGGTTAAACTGCAGCTGGAGGGGCCGAGGGCTCCCCCTTTTTTAGGTGGCTGTGACGGGGCGAGGGGGGGGTTGATGTATTGGTGATATCTGGCTTATGGTTTTATTTTTTTTGTGTCTAAACCAAAAAAAAAAAAAAAAAAAAGAAAAAAAATCCCCAGGAAAGCTGTAAATTGGCCAAAACTGACTATAAAAATATAGAGGTCTAATAAATTTAATTACTTGTAACTGTAATAGTTTTGGTGTGATTTCTCGAAAATAATCAGAATGGAATTCCACCAGGGAATACATCCTGGATTATTTTCATCGTGTTTTAACTGTTGTTTGATTAAACTTAGTTGTAATTCCCCGTTTAACCCTTTTTGTTATTATTTTCCCCATTTGTTTTCAATTTTAATTCTGCTTAATGAGCTGAAATAGTTAAAAGTACCTGGAAAAGGGGTAAAACGGTGTATGATGGACAGAGAGGGCACCTCACTGAGGTAGGAGTAGCCTCAAGTCTGTCTGTTTGCCTAAGGCTCACTTAAACTTGACTCTTGTTTCCCCGCAGCTCTGTAGGAATCCAGGTCATTAACTGAAATCTGGGCAGAAAACTGCCTTAAAAAATCGACTTCAAGCTACAAGTGAGAGGAAAATACTTAAAGTTTTGGAGCAGCCCAAGGAAAAGTTTTGGTAGTCAGCACTTGGCCTCCGAAATGGCTGACGAGGGAGCAGGGAAAGGCGATGGCTCAACCTCCCTCCTGCTGCACCTGAGAGGGGGAGGAGGAGGGAAAAGCAGGAAAAGCTCCGAGCGCCTGGCGCTTTTCTGGGGGGCAAACAGGTCCATGAAGGGGTGAAGCAGGGGAGGGAAGGAGGCTGCTCTGGCTGGGGCCGAGGTGCGGGCAGAAGTCGGGATCGGAATTGGAGGTGATGAAAGCTGTACCTGGCGAGGCAGGAGCTGGGATTAAGGCAGGGAGCCGGGATGGGCCTGGGCAGCTGCCCGCAGCAATGGGGGGAATGGGGCTTTTACACTAAACCGGAGGGCTCGGGGGAGGGGAGGGGAGTGGGGACAGGGCTGTCCCAGCGCAGGTGCGGTGGGACCAGATCGGGGGTAAAGCGGTAGCGCCGAGGGGCTGGAAATGTCCCACCAGGTTTAACCCCAGCCTGGCCAAACCCCTGCCGCTCCACGGGGGAAAAACAGCCTTTACCAGCGAACAGAGAGTTCAGGGCGATGGGGGGAGAGGACAGGGACGTCCCCAGCGCTGGTAGGGTGGTGTGAAATCGGGGGTTGAAGCGGCCGAGGGGGCCGCTGGAGGGGGGGATCACACCGATTTTGTCGTCGTCCGTCCCCCCCTAGCTCTGGGGCACCGGCGGGGGGAAGGAAACGAGCCAGGGCCACTTGCTCAATAGTCCGGGAGCCAGCGGCTCCTTCCCTGTGCCATGACATCACCGCAGCGCCGGGGGAGGGGGGACGATGATCCTGCGGGCCGGGATGGGGCCGAGCCCCGCGTCCTCCTCCGGCCCGGGCGCTGCTTCCCCGCCGTTTATTTCCCTGCCTCGAGATTCCCTCTCCGTGATTCCTACAAGAAGCGTTTTCTCTCAGGGCAGGACGCGTGTCCGATGGCACCGACGGGGGTCCCTCACGGTCCCAGCTCTGTGAAACGCAGCTCCTGGTACCTGGTTCGTGGGAAAACCTTGATCCAAGGTGATATTCTCAGCCAGGTTTTGCCCACATCCGCTTACCCCACACCCATCAGGTTCAAGTCCCTGGAATAAATGTTTTCTCTGCAAATGTTTTTAAAAATACAACTTAAAAAACCCCTAACCAAACAAACTAGCTAAAAGGACCATAATGACCAACTCTCCAACCTGCTCTGCCCCCACCAACTTCTCCTGCTTTATTCCACGCTGTTTTAAGGACTTTCCTAGGAACCAGGTTATCCTGATCCCAAGGGCTCATTGCAGCTCCTGTGCCCAAATCTCCTGCAGACACAGACCAGTGACAGTCAGGGACCTTTGAAACCTCTGAGTGGATCAGTAATGGACAGGGAGCTCGTCCATGCTCCTCCCTGGCGGTGGGGAGAGCTCTCCATCTCAAGCCTTCCCACAAGCTCTGGAGCTGGTTCAGAGCAGAGGCGCTGACTGGAGCTCACCTGTGTGAGCACAGAGCCCACAGCAGCAGGGATCAGCCTGGCACAGCTCAGCTTGGAACCCAGAGCTTGCCATCATGGAATGGTTTGGGTTGGACGTGACCTTAAAGACCATCCAGTGCCAACCTCTGCCATGGTGGCGAGGCCCTGGCACAGGTTCCCAGAGCAGCTGTGACTGTCCCTGGATCCTTGGAAGTGTCCAAGGCCAGGCTGGATGGGGCTTGGAGCAACCTGGAGCACAAGCACCTGGTGTTGCTGCCATGGCAAGGGGTGGAATAAGGTGGGCTTTAGGGTCTCTTCCCACCCAAACCATTCCGTGATTCTCTGGATAGGGATTCCACTAAGCCAGGCAGGAATCACCTCCCCAGGGCTCCATGGTGTGGGAGGGCAACACCAACACTGGATTTAGGGCACTTGGAAACGCAGAGCATTGGGAGACCCTCTAGCAAAGGGCTTTCCCAGCTCCTTCCCTTCCAAGGGGAGGAAAGGGCTGAAATTCTACTCTATGAAGAAGCAGAAATTACAGCACCAACACAAAAATTGGAGACTGCTCCATCCCACGTGTGGGAACAGCTTTTCCCCTTGGACAGAACAATGCAGGGACAGAGCAGTTCCCCGGAAACACTGCAAATCCAAGAAGTGGTGTCTGTTAACGCCACAGCCTTGGGGTGAGGCGAGCCCCAAATCCTGCCCTGGGACACAGCAGCCCCTTGGAGCTGCTCCCAGTGCTCCTTCCGTGGCACTCCAGGCCTGAGCCCAGTAAATCCAGGTGGCTCCCTGATCCCATGCCAGGGTTATACCCAGGGCCACAGCTCTGGCAGCCCCCTGTGCCTGCTGTGCCACTTCACCTGCACTAACTGCACTCCCCTTTGCTGGCTTCACCTTCCCAGGTTCATAAAGCTGCTGGGAATTTTCTGGTCACACAAGTGGCATTTTGGTGAAACAAGAGGAGAACCTGCAGCCAGTGGGGCCACCACCAAAAACCTGCAGCCCTTGGTCCAACTGAAACAGAGCAAACCCTGGCTGGCAGCTCCAGCCCCTCAGGATTGCTCTCCTTCTGCTCCCCACAAACCCTGCAACACCTGGGCAGGTGCAAAACTCACAGCTCAAACCAAGTGTGACCCTCACTAGTTTGACAAAATTAGCTTGAAATTGCATTTTCAGCTGTCACAAGCATTAGAAGACACACACACAATAAACCTCCCAGCCCTGGAAATGCAGCTGGGATATAAAAATATAATGGAATTACAGAATGGATTTGGTCTGAGGAACCTTAAACACCAGTTCTGCTCCAGGGACACCTGTCCATGCACAGGACACTGACCCAGGTTGCTCCAAGCTGTGTCCAACCTGGCCTTGAACACTTCACGGGCTGGGGCAGCCATCACCTTTCCATATGAAGCTTTGGAATTCAGGACCTGCTAAAGCAACATCTGCAGAGCCATAACAACAAATATAATTTAAAAAAAATATACCCTACCAAGTGCCTAAATGTCAAATAATCTGGTTTTAAATGGCTGACCCACGTCTGACAGCAAAATCCGCACTTAGAGCAGAAGCCTCCCAAATCTCCCTGTTTTAAACTTAAACCCAACCCCACAAATACCAGGGGATGAGCTGGTGTTATCGGCCTTTGCCGAGGAAAGAACGGGGCTGGGAGCTGGAGTTCAACTGAGGAGGCGTGGGGAGGCTGCGCCAGCTCAATTCCTCCCTGTCGCTGAACACTTCCCAAAAAATGCCATTTTTAGTTTTTAAAAAGACGGGGTTTGAATTTGCACGAGGAAAGCAACGCCGCAGGTGCTTCCCCAGCCCCGGAGGAGCATTGCTCCCTGCGAGCCCGGGGTCGCTCGGGTTTGTTACCGCCCGAGAAGTTCCCCCGGGCCCTGGCAACAGCCAAACGCTTTTGTTTTTGAAGATCCGAGCTCCCCGGCGGGGAGGCCATGTTAGCTGAGATCCACTGGATCCGGCCAGGATCCCTCCGGGAACCCGCGGGGTTTGGCTGAAATGTGTGAAACAAAGGATTAAATGTCAGGGATTATTTCCCCCCACCCAAAACGCGGTGTGTGAGGGAGTTGCGGGACGGGACACCAGCAGACCCAGCCTTCCAGACGTGCTTCCCAGCCCAAATTTCCATTAAAACTGCGCTGTTCGTCCCCTCCGTTCTCTTCATCGGGGTCGGCCCCGCTCGAAATTGGGCTGCGACTGTCGAGAGACGTTAAAATGCCGTTTAACGCTAATTTTGATAGAAAAACAGTCCCAGCCCCCGCCCAGTAACGCAGATGCAGCCGGCACCCTCCGGGCCGGTCCGGGCTCCTCCGCCCCACCGGCTCAGGCCCCGGGGAGGCCGCGCAACTCCATGAGGCGCTGGCAGCGCTGAGCTCCACTCCTGGAGCGCTGACGGGGGAGCGGCCGGTGGCGCCGCGGCACCGCTCCCCCGTTAGGGCCGGCGGGGGGCCCCACACTCCACGGGACAGAGCCCCGGCCGGCTCCGCGACGGGAGTGGGCCCGGCCTGGCCCGGCCCCTCACACACAAAATGGCGACGGCGGCACCGCTCCCGCTCCGCCCGCCCGGCCGCCATAGCCGCCGTCCCGGCTCCGCCGCCCTCCCGCCAATCAGAAGCCGCCGTACCGATGCGTGACGGCTCTGCGGAGCCAGTAGAAACGCGAATCGCAGAGGAAAGGGCCGTACGTATATCCGCTGCGAGGCATTGTGGGAGTTGTAGTCCACACACACATTGCGGTGGTGCGGCCGGGGCGGTTGCGGACTCGCCGCTCCAGGACCCCCCGCGGCCTCACGTGGCGGGCGCTGTGTCACGGCGGTGGGCGGAGGAAACGGGCCGGACCCCGGCGCGGCTGGGCCGGGTCCTGCCGCGGGGGCGGGGCAGCCCATACCGAGGCCTCCCGCAGGCCCCGATGTGACCAAGGGGACATTGTGGGGCCCAGAGTCCCCAGAGTCTCTCGGCGGGGCGGGCAGGGCGTGTAGAGGTCCGGGAGGAGAGTTTTGGCCGGGATGGCGACACCGAAAGCCGACCCTGAGGGCTGCTCGGCCGGGGCGGCCCAGGGGGCCGAGGCCTTGCTCAGGCTGCGTGACCTGGGCTGGGGAATGCTCCAGGTAGGGGGCCTGGATCGAGGAGGTGACCCCAGCGCCTAAGCGGGGTGCTCGGCCCCAGATGAAGGTGTCTGACTTTAGGTCAGGCTTTCTTTTCAGCCGTCTTTAACTCCCTAATGCTTCTGTCCTTCTCCAGAACCGATCCCGGGCAGCAGCAGAGAGATCAGGATCACAACTGGCACACGAAGATCATAGTTAGATAGATCACAATTAGCAGACACGTGTCCCCTCAGCACGGTGGGAGCTCAGTGTTCTCAGCAGGTGACAGTTCTGTCCCCAAATCACCCGTCTGCCCAATTCCAGCTCTGCCAAGCGCTCCTCCCGGGGTTATCTGGGCTCTATCTCAGATCTCAAGGAGAGGAGTGACCCAAAGGGCAAAGTCCATGAGCTTTCCCAATGGTTTCCCCACTGGTAACACTCCTTGCTGGCTGAGCCCTGTGGGGTGTGGACAGGGGTTCAGTCAGCAGGAATTGTAAGGGAATAATGTCCTAGGGGAATCAGGACATGTAAAAGGCAAAAAATAAGCAATACATTTTGCAAATAAAAGAAATGTCTTGGTTTGAAAGACAGGTGTCTGCCAAGAAAGGCAGGAGCCTCTTTTTTAAAATGGAGAATGTAAACCCCCTCCCTACTAATTATTATAATTTTGAAATTAAGGGGCTCTCAGGCAAAGATATGGGAATAGGAATAACAGTTCTTTACTAGGGAAATTAAAATAGAAATGCAGTATTACAGAGAACAAACCCAAAAACACTGACAGAGTCAGAATCCAAGCTGACACCCCGTCAGTCAGTCAGGGGTTGGTGCAGTCCCATTCCATGGTGGCTGCATCCTCCTGCAGTGACAGATGTGGTTCTGCTGGAGCAGGGCTCCTGCACAAGGTGCAGTTTTCCTCCAAAGGCCCGGTGGTTTTGTGGAAGGCTCTGGTTTTCCTCTGGAATCCAGTGGAAAAAGCCTGCCTTGGTGTTCCAAATCTCAGATTTTATCTAGGTAGGAAAGGCTTGGCTCCTCCCCCTGGGTGGAGCATCTCCCAATGGGATGATGTAATTTAATCAGTCATGCCCTGGGACTCAATGGCCCATTAACAGGAGATGTCTCCTGGAGGAAGGATGGGTTGTGGAAAAGATAAAGAACACTGCCCCTCTGGATTTTAACAGATGGTGATAGGACACACACCTCTGGTCACATCCTGCATTGCAACCCAAGACAAGAAAAAAAAGTAAAAAAAAATCCAAAGCGAAAAAACCCTCACTACAAATCTAAAGTTTCTCTCTTCAAAGCTGGTCATCTTGAACTCTCATTTTCTGGAGCAGGCTGGGCTCAGGCCCTGTCCCTGTGTGATGTCTGGGAAAAACAGGTCAGGGAATGAGCCTGAGCAGCCATTTGAAGCATTTGGAATTAAGTTCTGATGTTATGAAAAGACAAAAGAGGTTTGTTGGGTTTTCTTTTTTGGTTGTGGGGTTTTTTTGTGTTGTTGTTGGGTTTTTTCCTAGGCCGGTAAATCCCCAATCATAAATTCTCCTCCCCATTATGTGATTTTAATCAGTGGGGGTTAATTGTACTAAATGTTTTCCAGCCAGAGGGTTGGTGTTGAATATGGCCTGGCTGTTCCTTAGTGGGAAAAGGGATGGGGAGTGTAAAATGAGCCAAATCTTGCAAATTGGGTGGGGAGGAAAGGAAGGGGACAAATCCACTTCCCCCTGGGCTGTCCCAGTATGATCAGCAGCATGGGGGACAGAACCTTTTTTGCAGAGCACGGGACACTGGTGACATTGGTGCCACATCCCAAAAAGGGGATTTCAGGCATCACCTTGGCATAGGACCAGGTGCCCCCAGCCCCTGGGGACTGTTCCTGTTCCCACAGGCCCAGGATGAGGGTATTGGCCCTGGCACAGCCCCTCCAGAGGGTTTGTCCCTTTCTCCCACCCCAGTCTGTTGGGATCTTCCCAGGAGACAGCAGGGAGGCAGAGCCGTGTGCTCTGGGATGATCCTGGGACACGGCTGTTGTTCCTGGCACCTCCTGAGCTGTCAGATGTTCTCCGTGTGCTGACCCATCCCTACCAGCTAGAAAACACCCATTTTTGGGGGATTTCTGTATCAGGAACTGTGACATTAGCACTCAAGGCCACATCAGTCTCCAGCTAGTGCAGGTTTGACTCCCAGTGTGTCCCATTTCCTGAGATTTTGTGCTGTCAGAGGGACAGAGCCTGATGATAGCCTCCTTAATCATGGGATCCTCTGCCTCTCCCTATCCTTTCCTGCCTGTCCCTGTCCTTCCCTGCCTGCTGCTACCCAAAGCAGAGCACAAGGGGAGCACAGAGGGTTTTGGAGGAGCCAGGAGCAGCCTGGGGTGCTGATAACCGCTACACCTCCGGGTGTTGGACTTATCTCTGAGCCCAGCTCCAGCCCCTTCGTCACTGCCCTGTGGTGCCTTTAGCCATGGTGAGGCTCTCTGAGGTCCCATGGGCCATTATTTGTCACCCCGTGGGGTTGTCAGGGTCTAGAGGCAATCCCACTCCCCAGGGCGCTTCCTGGCCATAGAAGCACTGTCAGTCCTGTCCCTGGCTTGCTGCACCTTCCCAGGGCTGGAGGAACGGCTCCAAGATCCCGAGGCTGCCTGGAGGAGCTGGATCAGCCAATCCCACACAGGGACAGGCTGATTCCCGAGCTGGTGCCAGAGATACAGACTGATTTATTTTCCATGTATTTGGGTCTTTTCCAGCCGTATTTTAGCTCCTCCACACCCTGGCATGTCTGGCTGAACATGACCAGCCCCGACTGCCACCTCTGGGTCCTCCCACCCCTCATGGCATGCCAAAGCCAGGCTGCCACAACCCTTTCCACACTCTCAGGAATAATTTTGGGGCAATGGATGTTTGCCAACCCTGATCCTGGAGAATTGGGTTTGACCCCAGCACTCAGCAACCAGGACCCAGCTCCCACTCCCAGTGCCCTGCACCCAGCTCCCCATCACTGAGCTCCCAGCACCCATATCCCAGATCTCCAGCTCCCGGCATCCTGCATCCATCACCCAGCATTCCATGTCTCAGCATTCCAGCACCTCCAACTCCCCACGCCCCGGATCTCACTGTTCCCAGCACTCCCAGCATGCATCAGCCACTACTTCCATCTCCCAGCTCTCTCCACACCCATATCCCAGTGCTTCCAGCGCTCCCAGCATCCATCTTCCAGCGCTCCCAGCTCACCCAGCTCTCCACACCCATCTCCCAGTGCTTTCAGCGCCCAGCTCCCAGTGCTCCCAACTCCAGCATCCATCTTCCAGCGCTCCCAGCGCCGAGTTCCCAGCGCACCCAGCTCTCCACACCCCTCTGCCAGTGCTCCCAGTGCTCCCAGTTCCCGGCCGCTCCCCCTCCCTCGAGCGCTGCGGGGCGCCAGAGCCAGACAAGCGTGCCCCGCATGGCCCCGCCCACAGCTCCATATAAGGATATGGACACGCCCATCACGGAAGTATCGCTCCGAACGTCCCCACCCCTGCCGTGGCCCCGCCCCCAGCGCCTGCGCGCTGGCCCCGCCCACGAGCGGCACACCATTGGCCCCGCCCACCCGTGTCCCCCAGGTGTCCCCTCAGCCCCTCCCATGTCCCTCTCTCTGCCTCTGTGTCCCCAGACCTGCCCAGGTCCCCTGTGCTTTCATCCCTGGTGTCCCTCTGTCTCTGGAATCCCCCCGTGCCCCACCATGTTCTCTCTGCCCCGTGTTCCTCCGATGTCCCCTGTCCCCCGCATGACTTGTACATCCCCCGATCTGCTCCATGACCTCTGTGGGCTCTGTGTGTCCTTGTGGCTCCTATGTCTCCTCCATCCCCAGTGTCCGCTGCCTTCCTGTGTCCCCTTCATGTTCCCCTGGTCCCCCCAAGGCCTCTGAGCACCCTCCTGTGTCCCCATGTCCCTGGTGTCCCCTGTCCACATGTCCTTCGTGTGCCCTAATGTTCCCTGTGCCTCCCAAGTCCTCAGTGCTCTCCATGTCCCTATGTCACCTGTGTCCCCACACACGGCTGGCACATGTGCTGAGTCTTCCTTCCCGGGGAAATGGGGAGCAGGAACCGTGTCCCCCCTGGGTGATGGGAACAGGGGCCGTGTCCCCTGGGATAACAGCGAGCAGGGACTGTGTCCCCCTGAGGTCTTCGAGCCTTTCCCTCAGGCACAAAGGTTCAAGGACAAGAGACACCCAGGACCCATGACGTGACCCTGTCCCCCTGTCCCAGCACCAAGGTCTGCAGCTGAGCCCTGCAGTGACACCGTTTATTGTAGGACCTACAAAAAAGCAGAGTCAGCTGAATCTGCACAGAGGGTCCTGACTCAGCCCAAAATGGGGGGGGGGGGGGAAGGGGGCTGCGCGGGTGCTCGGGGTGAACCACGGGGGTCTGGTGGGCACCCCCTGGGCAGCACAAGAGGGTTTGGGATTGGGGGAGTCACCTGGGAATCCCATCCCGGCCGTGCTGGAAGATCCCCCAGGCAGATGGGGACAACTTGATTCCCAAAGCAGGAACACATGGCTGCCTGGGTGCGAATACTCATGATTAATTAATTAATTAATTAGATTAATGAATTAATTTTATAAGGTACGAGGAGAGGGTGTCCATGGTGGATATTTTGGATAGGCCACCTTCCCAAATCCGAAAGCAAAGGTGTGGGACAGGGCCGGGTCAATGGCCGGTAAATGAAGTACTGTCGGTAACGAGACAATCCCAAAGGATGGATTGATCTGCTTGTCGATCTCTGCACCAGCAGCCAGCTTTTCCTGCTGCTGATGTCCCATGGATGTGATGCTCCGTCCAGAGGGAATGCGGCTCCCGAGGGATTCATCCTCCAGCCAAGTGCTCGGTCCCGGCACATTCCGCAGGGACGTGGGTGCTGCCAGCCTTCCACAGATCCCCCAGACCTCAAATCTTTGTCCCTCCTGGCCTTTTTCTGCTCCTTTTCCTGCTGTCATCGGGACCAGCGTCAGGCCAACACTGACATCAAGTGGCGGCCGGGATCCCTCACATTCCTGGGCTGTCTCCTCTCTCCGTGCGCCGGGAGCTGCCCAGCACCGCCTCACCGTGCCCCGGAGCGGGACCGAGCGGCTCAGAGCCGCAGGTGCAGGCTGTTCATGGTCGCTCCCGGGCGGGCGGGATGCATCCAGCCGTGCTCCATCTGCCTGACCCCAGCCAGGCCACCCCCGTGTCCTATCCTGTCCCCGGCAGTCGATATCCCAGCGGGGTCGAGCCGAACGCTGGCGGCACCGCCGGGCCCAGAGCATCCGCATATCCCTGAGCCCCGGGAGCCGGGGGGACCCTGCCCACGGCACCCCTGCCCCACTGCCGGCAAGGTCGTGGTGACCCCGCCACTACCCTGGGGACATTTGTCCCCTACTCCCTGCCAGAGGCCGTGGACTTTGTGCCGAGTCTGGGAGCGGCACTGGGACGCGTCTGGCGGCGCTGGCACGGCCCCAAATCTCCCCGAGACCTGGCTCCGGACAACAGGTAACCCCAGGTGACAAGCCCTCTGCCCCGGCTGCTGTGCTACCAGGCTCCCCAGGGATTTCGGGTCCCTGTGCGGTGCCACTGCCTGATCCTCGGGTCTGGAATCAGCTCTGGGAGGAAATCTCGGTGTTCCCATTTTAAATCTGGGCCAAGGGCAGCACCGAGCGCCAGAGCGGCTGCACGCTCCTACTTTTGGGGGATAAAAGCTGGGAAACATATTTTTCCTCCAAACCACCTACTTTGGAGGCCCGGAGGAGTTTTGCAACTCCTCATTCACCTTCACCCCCCTTTCCCTGAAGCCGAAGCCCGGGGCTTGTGTTGGGACGAGTGACGGCCGCTGGGATATTGGCTACAGGTGGAGCAGAGACGGGGGCAGGTGTGGGTGTTCAACCCCTCTGCAGGAACCCACCCATGGGGTGGGACGGAGGCGGGGGTTGGCCGGGGCTGAGCTGACTGCGGATTTAACCCGTGAGAGGCCCCAGATTCTGTATAGGGGCTGAGAGGGAGGAGCAGGGGATCTCTGCTGTGTAATGAGGTGTGTCGGGTCTCTGCAGCCGCCCTACCCTGCGGTTTCTCTGCCTTAGCTCTGTGTTGCAGACCTATGGCCCTACATGGTGCCACATGGGGCATAGTCTGGCGACAGCTCCTGAGTGGTTGGGGTTGTTTATCCCCCAAGTCCGGAAGCGCTCTGCTGGGAAGGAAAGGGAGGGGAGAATCAGGGCTGTTCCCAACATCGGAGTGGGAGGAATGCTCCCAGCTGTACCCTGAGACATCCCCATATGTGTGGTCCCAGTTGTCCTCAACATCCAGCATCACCCCTTCCCTCCCTCCCTACCTCCCCGGTGGCTCTGCAGTGACTGGGAAAGGTCAGGGACCTGCAGGTGGCCTGGGACAGGAGGGACTGAACAGTAACAGGTCAGTGCTGTGACTCTCGGGTTGGGGTTTGGGTGCTGTTGTGCTGTTGCCTGACACCCTTGGGTGTCATTGTTTGTCCTCCCAACCTTTCTGGGGACAGAGTGTGGAGGGGATGTGTAAGGAAACAGCTCCTTTGCCCTACAAGTGTGGTTTTCCTGGGGATTTCCTGGCTGATGTAAGATAGTGCATGGGAAAAACATCGGCTTGGAGCCTAAGGGGCTTCTGGAAAGGGGTTGTCCCCATCCAAAAAGGGGCCTTGCTTTAAAATCTGGCTTGGTCTCTTTGGGCCCACCAAGAGGGACCCCTCGGGGTGATGGGGAGTGTGGGTGACTGTGGAGTAATGCCAGTGGTCTCCTGTGGCAGGCAGAAGCTGCAGAACCTCAGGGAGCAGCTGGAGCAGAGACTCAGCCATTGCCTGCCCCAGCACCCTTGTCCCAGCTTGGAGCTGCCAGAGCCTCGGGGACACATTCAGTGCCTGTTCTGACTGTGCAGCACCCTGTGAGGAGCCGGTGGCACCACCATGTCCCAGGCAGAAGGTACAGCAGAGCCCTGGGTCTGTCCCCAGGGAGGCACAGGGGACCCCAGCAATGGTATGACCCCTGTCCATCCCCCCCTATGCACCAATCTCCATCCCATCCTGGCCCCATTTCTCTTGGATTTTTGATCCTAAAAGCACCTTTCACCCCAAACCTGACTCGCAGGGTGCTGGGCTGCCCCAGGAGCTTCTGTCCCCATGTTCTCCCCAGGTGTCATCCACACTGTGTGGGGAGGGTGCTTGGTCCCAGATGGAGCAGGGGGATACAGAAATTAGCACTAGAGGGGAAGACAGGCCCCTGGTCCTCAAAGTAAGAGGAATCCCTGCATGGCCCACCTTAATCCATCCCCCAGGAGCTGAGGAGGCCTTTGAACACCGTGATGTGGTCATCAACACCCAGGACAAAGTTTCAGATCTGTACACACAGCTGGAGAAGCTGGGGGAGTAAGTGAGGGTCCTGTGTCCCTGTCACCTGGGGATGGCCCGAGGCTGTCCATGAGCAGCCCTGGTGGGATGCAGGTGAGTGGTGGTGGCTCCTCCATCCTCATCCTCCCTCTGTACCAGGGGGAAATTCGGGACAGTCTACAGGCTGCAGGAAAAGGCCACCAGCAAAATCCGGGCTGGGAAATATTTCCGGACGCGCACAGCAAAGGAGAAGCAGGCGGCTCGGGCCGAGGTGGAGCTGATGAACCTCCTGCATCACCCACGCCTCGTGCAGTGCCTCGACGCCTTCCAGGGCCCCACCGAGCTGGTGATGGTGATGGAGTAGTGAGTGAGGGTAGTCAGGGGGGTTGGGGGTGGTGGGGCAGTGCTGGGCTCTGCCAGGGGGAGCACTGGATGTGGGGACGGGTCCCTTTGCTGTGGATGGGGAACCCGGTAACTCTGGAGGTATGAGTGGTGAGGTCCTCCCAGAGTGCTGAGTCTGGGTTCTCTGGTGGGACTTCCCTTCTTCAGGGCTTATTGCTCCCACAGTGGCAGGTGGGGAGGGGTCCCTGTGCCGTGGGGTTATGGTGTGGGATGGATGGGGAGCCTGCAGCTCCTGGAGGTAAGGGTGGAGAGATGCTCCCAGAGCCCTGAGTCTGGGTTCTCTGGTGGGACTTCCCTTCCTCGGGGCTGTAAGACCCCAAAGGGTCCCCAGCACCTCGTTGTCCCCAGCGTGGCAGGGGGGGAGCTCTTTGAGCGCATCGTGGATGATGACTTCGAGCACACAGAGCCCAGCAGTGCCCAGTATGTGCAGCAGATCCTGGAGGGGCTGCAGTTCATGCACGGCCAGGCCATTGTCCACCTTGACCTCAAACCCGAGAACATCGTCTGTGTCAGCCCTGGCAGCCACTGGATCAAGATCATCGACTTTGGCTTGGCACGGAAGCTGGGTGAGCAAAAAGGAGCTCCTGGATGTCCAGGGCAGGGACTGTCACTGTCTCAGGGACAGGATCTGTCCCCTGGGACACCAAACCAGGGCCCTTCCTGACAAGCACACGATGCTCTGGGGAAAGCTGTGTGTCCCCAGTGCTGCTGCTGAGTCACCTGTGGGTGTTCGGCACACAGAGATGCTCTAGGAGAGCACCAAGGAGGCCTTGGAGGGTGGCAGCCCCACCTGGGCACAGGGGCTCATCTACCTGGGGTGTGTTGGTGTGTCCTCTGTCCCAGACACCTGTCCTAGGGAGATCCCAACTGGCCTCCTGCATCCTCTCTGCAGCTCCAGACACCCCTGTGAAGGTCTTGCATGGCACCCCCGAATTCATGGCTCCAGAAGTGGTTGCCTTTGAGCCCGTGAGCTTCTCCACAGACATGTGGAGTGTTGGTGTCATCTGCTACATCCTGTGAGTGCCTTCCTGGGCAGGGCAGGATGGGCTGAAGGGGGCTGAGCTGTTACTGATGCCCTGGGCTCACCTCTTCAGGCTGAGTGGGGAGTCCCCCTTCCAGGGGGACACTGACATGGAGACACTGAGCAATGTCACAGCTGCTCAGTGGGACTTTGAGGAGGAGACCTTCTCAGAGATCTCCCAGCAAGCCAAGGACTTCATCAGCCAACTGCTGCAGAAGGACCCCCGGTAGGGCCTGGGTGTGGCTGTGGGCTGCTCAGCTGGGTTTTGGAGTACTGAGGGGGTGGGCAGAGGGAAGCTCTGCCTGTTTGGTGGAGGGGACATTGCAGATGAGGGTCTGAGAGTGGAGCAGCCCCCCTGTGACCCCCCTCTGTGCGCTGCAGCCGGCGGCTCCCCAGTGCAGGGGCTCTGCTGCACCCCTGGCTGCAGCACCCCCAGCCCAGCAGCCCCAAGGTGCTGTCCAAGGAGAGGATCCGGCAGTTCCTGGCACGTCGGAAGTGGCAGGTACCTGCTGGGATGATGGGGACATGGGGGTGGCTCTGGCTGAAGGGTTCAGTGCCCATTCTCTTCCCCCAGAAAACAGGGAAAGCCCTGCTGGCTCTCAAGAGGATGACCTTGCTGTCCCAGAGCCTGGAGGGGAAGGCATCTGAGGCTCAGGATGAGGAAGGTGATGGCCCCTGAGGCACCACTCCCACCCCATTCTCTCTGCTTTGCCATCTCCTCCTCTTTTTGCTCCACCTTGGGTGCCACTCAACACCCAGGCATGGCCCCACAGTGGTGTTTCTGCTCCAAGGTTCTCTCCATCCTCATCCCTGTGGGGTGGTCTCTGGTGCAGCCTTGGATAGGCTCATCCCACTGTGTGTGTCCCAGAGCTGATCCCCACAGGTACCTCCAGCCAGCTCCTCACCATTCCCTCTGCCCATCTCCTGCAGGCTTGGAGAAGGAACAGCCCTCGGGGGCTCTGCCCCAGCAAGGTCCCAACACCTCTGAGCTGCTGACAGACGAGGAGGAGGAGGATGGTGGTGGAAGCACTGCAGCCTCAGGGCAGTGACAGTGTGGCCCTGTCACCCCCATCCTGGAGCACCTCGAGATAGGGATGATGCCTCCAGCAGCTCCCACAGTGACCTGGCCAGCCTGGGACACACCCAGAGCCCTGCTGTGGGTGAGTTCTGGGGTCCCATGGTGTCCCTGTGCAGTTGTCCCTGCAAGGAATGCAGACACCTGTCCCCAATAAAGCACTGACAATCTCTGCACTCCCTGTGCTGCTCCTGTTTCCCCCAAACTCACTGGTAAGGTAGGAAAGAGCTGCTCAAGCTGTTCCCACCCTTTGAGAGCTGGGATCAGGCTCTTGCCCAGCTGGGCCACCAGCCTTGTCCTCTCCAGGAGTGAAACTGGCCCTGGGTATAGCAGCCACGGGTATTCCTTGCTCAGAAGAGTATTCCTTCCTTGTCAGGGGGGTTTGCATTACGTCCTGAGCTCACATGGGCCAAGATGAGCCTTGAGGCCTCTGGTCTCTCAATTTCTGGGCCAACTCTGGCATTGGTAGAGCTGGAAACTGCTGTGGGACCTCCAGCCTTGGCCTAAGGAGGCAGAATTCAGTATTTGGGAGCCCTGGGGAAGAACAGCCTCAGGCCTGGATGTGCTGGGAGACTCCCAGCTGGGACAGAGATTGGGTTGGGGTTCTTGCTGGGCACTGGGGTGACCATGAACCATCAGCGTGCCCTTGTAAAAGGTGGTGAATGGGACCCTGGGCTGCAGGAGGAGGGAGGGATCATTCCCAAATTCAGTGACTCCACTCCTGCAGGAGTGACAACAGTAACACGGACACATAGGCTGATGAAGGAGGAGGGAAAAACTGGAATCCCTCACCCACAAGGAATGTCTGGGAGAGCTGGGATTGCTTAGGGAAGAGAAAGCTCAGAGGTGTCTCATCAGCTCACATCAATAGGGAAGATGAAACCAGGCTCCTCTCAGCAGCGCCCAGAGTCCCTGGGCACCACCTGAAACACCATCTGAACCTCAGGAAAACACTTTTTACTGCTGATGGAGTACTGTCACAGGCTGCCCAGGCAGGTTGTGTGCTCTTCATCCTTGCAGATATTAAAAATCTGTCTAGGCACAGTCCTGGTGCCCCTGCTGGAGCAGAGATGTGAACCGGGTGCCCTCCAGGGGCTCCTTCCAGCATTAACCACTGTATGATTCCATGAAAACCCTGGGGGCTGTTCTCCTCCAGCACCTGCTGGTGCCAGAGGCCTCCTGGAGGTGCCTTGGTTGGAGCAGCCCAGACCTGTGCCAAGTGCCAGGGTCCAGCTGTGCCAAATAATGCACGGCTTCAACCCTTCTTCCTCCTCTTCCTGGAGCAGGGGCGAGGAGGAAATTGTTGTTTTTATTAAACAGAACTGAATCCACCCACTCCACAGGGGAGCCATGTCTGAGGGCTCTGCCTGGAGCCACTCACAGGACACAACTGAGAGGGGCACCAACCCTGGACGCTGCTGCTGGAGCAGTGGTGACAAATCTGGCTTGCACAGTTTGCTGAACCCTCTAGAAGCTGGTGGCCATCACAGCAGGAGGATCCACAGCAGGATTTGGCATCCTGAAGCCTCCAGAAATAGCAGAGCAGCCCCAGTGCCTGCACTCCTTGTCTGAGGGCACTGTGGCTCTTCTCTTGGGCTCATGGGGAGGGATGTGTCACCTCCCTGTCCCCTCCTTGTGAGCCAGACTCCCAGCTGCCAGGGTTTTATCAGCACCCAGCCTGACTCGAATTTTTGTGGCAAAAGCCTGTTCCTGTTTATAATGTCCATGGCTGATGGGTGCATCTGACCACGGGAAGCAGGAGAGCACTGGGGGGTGGCAGATTGTCACATGCCCTGCTTGGTGGCCTTATCTCTTGTTGGAAATGGAGGCTGACATTTAAGAAGGAACTCTATTTGTAAACTTGTGTGTGGATCTGCTGATGGAGAAGGGGGAGCCCTTTTGGAAATCCCCAATATTCCCTGGAGAAAAGGAGGCTCAGGGGTTTTCCTCAAAGAATTGTAGAGGGTTCACCTTCCAGGGAAAGCATTCCAGAGAAAGGAACGGAGCTGGGAAGGGGCTGGAGCTCCAGGAGGGGCTGAGGGAGCTGAGAAGGGGCTCAGCCTGGAGAAAAGGAGGCTCGGGGGGCCCTTGTGGCTCTGCACAACTCCCTGACAGGAGGGGCAGGGAGGGGGGTCGGGCTCTGCTCCAGGGAATGGGGACAGGAGGAGAGGGAACGGCCTCAGGCTGGGCCAGGGGAGGTTTAGATTGGATATTAGGGAAAATTTCTTCCTCCAAAGGGTTGTCCAGCCCTAGCACAGCTGCCCAGGGCAGTGGTGGAGTTTAAAAGCCCTGCGGATGTGGCACTTGGGGACATGGGTCAGTGGTGGCCTTGGCAGTGCTGGGAATGGCTGGTTTTGATCTCAGAGGGCTTTTCCAACCTGAATGATTCTGTGATTCCCCGCAGGATCCAGCAGCTGTGACAGACATCCTGACAGAACTCACCTGCTTCCTCTTCCTCCCCTGTTTGCAGCAAGAGCCCTGGATTCCCTGCTCCTAGCTGGAGCAGAAACTCCTTAGAAACAAAGCAACAAACAAAAATATTCCATATTCTGCCTACAGCAGAATAGCAGAGGGAGGCTGAGGAGCCCCTTTCCCACACATCACACCCCGGTTTTTACCCACTATCTATTCCGTGTTTTCCTGGTTACACAGATTCCAGTCCCATCCCTTGGGAACAGTGCTGAATGTGCTCAGGCTGCAGATGATAAGCAAACACCAAGTTGCATATAATCAATCCCCTTGATGAGCTATTTACCATGTGACATTACCAAAATATTTCTGGTTGGGAACGATGTTTATCTTCCTCTGTTTTCCAAACTCCTCATGGCCCTGAAAGTCCAACTCCCAGGACTCCAGGCTTGAACTTTTTCTCTCCTAACCTATATTTTTACCGTAACAATCTGATTTACCTACAGAAGCAGCTTATTTACTGACAGAAAACATGTGTTCCTTCTCCTCCTGCTGCTTGCCGCGGCTTAACACATTAAACTCTGCAATTCAGGAAGGAATGAAGAGTGAATTATACCTAGAACTCATTACAGCCACTGAGAAATTCAGCAGTGCTGAAAATAGAATTCTAATCTCAGGATCTCGGAGGCAAAGGAATTAAGATCTTGTCCTTCCATCAAGACAGACTCTTGGGTTGACCTTCACTTCAGCCACACAACCCCTGAAAATGTTCTCAAATGCTCAGGAATCCTCCATGAGGGCAGAAAGGATGAGTGATGTCCCCTGGGGAATCTTGAGAAGTGGTTCCCACCTTATCTCAGGTATCTTATCTCAGGAATTTCAGGTGCCCCCAGGTCCAGCTCTTTGAGAAACGAGGTGGGGTCAGCTGTCCAAATACCCTCAAGTTTCTGGAGCTTTATCCTTCAGTGCCAGGGGATCAGATAACCTCGGGCTGCACAATCTAAACCTGGGAATGCTTGTTTGGATGAGGGAATATTGCCCGGGTAGCTCTAACATCAAGAAATAAGGGTTTTTTGTGGACCTACAAATTTAGGGGAAAAAATCCATTCCTGCTTATGTTTTCCAGGGAATTGAAATTAATTAAGAAAACAATCTTAAGTGCCTGAAATCACCCTTAATGTAAAAAATGTAGCTCTGGGCACAGACTGAAGATGGATATTTGAGTGTGATGTTTGTAGAATGGTTTTTAAAGGACTTTTATCACATGCAGTGACCAGCCCTGGGCTAATTGGAGTTGTCAGGTAAACAACCTCATGTACCACGCATGAAAGAAGACATGGGAGTATGAGGACAGGGTGGTGACAAGGATGTGGTGCAAGGGACACATGGACAAGGCAGAGGTGAGGGTGGCTCGATGGGGGGAGAAGCTGTGCAGGCAGAGGGAGCATCAGGAGCACCTGAGCTGGGATCGAAGCTCACCTGGTGGGGTGTCCTCACTTCCCAAGGGTCCCAGCCAGGTTCTGAGGGGGTCAGGAGGCTCTTGGAGGTAACAGGAGCTCAAGATCCATCACCCCAAGGTGCAGCACCCAGGAGAAGAGCAATGAAGTCCCCCTACCAACCTCGGGCGGTCTGGGTGGATTCCCGTCTCCCTCGGTGGGAGGGCGGGTAGGATGTTCCCACAGCTCATCCTCCTGCAAGGACTGCCCTGTTCCAGCTGCACACAACACCTCCAGCAGCCCAAAATCCAGCCTGGGCTCCCTGTTTGCAGCTCGGTTCTATCCCGTGGGGATCAGCAGAATCCAGACCCCTCCTGGAACACCTCCCCCTGAAAAGGGCGCTGGGCCCGTCCCTCCCCGCACACGGCCCGTGTCACAGCCGGCTTTCGCAGCCCTCCCCGTGGCCAGGAGATGGTACTGTTGGCCTGGCCCTGCTTCTGCTGGGGCTCCAGAGCCGCGCCCAGGTCCTCGCACGCTTTTCCAGCCGAGGTCAGGAAGGTGTTGCCTGGATGCTCCGACAGCTCTTGGGTTTCATCTCAAACTGGCCGTGGCTGCCCCATCCCTGGAAGTGTCCAAGGACAGGGCTTGGAGCAACTTGGTCTGGTGGAAAGATGTCCCTGCCCATGGCAGGGGGTGGGATTGGATGCTAAGGCCCATTCCAAACCAAACCATTCCATGATTCCTTGATCCTGGCATGCAGCAAGGTGCTCATGGAGGTCCCAGACCTCGGAGTCCCCACAGTGTGGGACAAAAGCCCTGGTCCCACACATGATCCAGGGGACAATATTGTCCCCTGGATACACCTCTGGGACAGCATCAGGATCTCTGTGCCCACAGAGGACTGCAATGCCTTCCCTTAAAAACCTGCATCTGGAAATGAAATGTGAAATATTTAATGAGAAGTTGAAATATTTAATGAAAGAGATTTTGACTGCAAAATTGAATCTTGGAATATCAAAACAACCCCAAATATCGGTGACTCCAATTTTGGTGCTGCTGAGCTGTCCACATGTCCTGCCCCAGGGACAATGGGATGGACACAACATCACTCCAAGGGAATGGGTGCCTGCTGTCCTCGCGTGTCCCCTGCCCGGAGTTTGGGGTTTGCAGAGGGCGGGGGAGGTTGGCAGAACAGGCCTGGCACGTTTCCCCGGTCCCTGTGGTGCTGTGGGTGACACCTGGCAGGTCCTGCCGGGCCGGAGATGCCGCGGGAGCCGGACGGATGCGGCAGCGCCGGGGGCTGGGCAGGGGGTTCAGAGCACGGCGGGTCCTGGGGCTGCCGGGATCCCCTCTGGATCCATCCCCATCTCTCAGCACATCTCTCCTCAAATCTTAGATTTCAGCAAATTTCACCACAACTCAGTGAATCTCACCGAGTCTCACCCAACCTTGGTGAATCTCACCAAATTTTGATGAATCCCACCAAATCTCACCAAATCGCAGTGTCTGTCACTGAACCTCACTGAACACCAGCAGAGCTGATCTGTGACGCCCTGCGCTCCTGGCAGGGCTCCTGGCAGCCCCTGGTCACCGCAGGATGGGGATGAGCCACACTCGGTGCCCAGGGGATGAATCCGGTGCCACATCCCCCTCCCTGTGCCCAGGGTGCTCTGCTGGGGGTGTGGGTGCTGTGGCCCCTCTGGGACAGCTGAGGGACACTGAGGGTGCCAGCCCGGCTCTGTCCCCTGTCCCCATGGCCCGTGGCATGGCAGGAGCATCCCAATGTTGGGATTTACCCCCCCGTGTCCCCACCCAGGGAGCCCCAGGCCCTGCCCTGCCCGGGCTGTGCTGAGTTTGCTCGGGCTCAGGGTCTCTCCTGTGCTGGCTGTGGTGGGACAGGGAGCCCAGCATCTCTTGAGCGCCCTCCCTTCTCCCACTGCCCCTAAATAAATGAGTGATGGAACAGAATGACATTTAAAAGTAAATAAGTAAATAGATCAATACAATTAATAAGGTAAAAAAAAAAAATTAAGGAAAATCAGTTCAAATAAAATAAATAAAAAGTAAGAAATGAAAGAGTGAATGAAATAAGAAAGAAAGAAAAATATAATAAAAAGATATAATTAAATAAAAATTAATGGTATCAATTAGTAATAAATTACTGTAAGATAAAAGGAAAGTCAAACAAAAAGCCTAAATAAAAAACGTAAATAAATAAATAAATAAATAATGAAAATTTTTAAATAAAATAAATAAGAGAATGAAATAAGACCGAAATAAAGTAGTTAAATGAAATATAATGAAATAATACATAGAACATAAAAATTAAAGCAAAAACTGATTAAATAAATACAATGAAAGTAGATTTTAAAATAAGAATAAAATTAAATGAAATAAATAAGGGAATAATAATAGATAAATAAATAGGGAATAAATAAAGGGGAAACAGGAGTGAAAATAAAATAAAGTAAAATAACAACATAAAACAATTTTCAGAACAGTATTTTTAAGAATAAAAAAACTAAATTAAAATAAAAAGATGAAATGAATATAATATAAAAGTAAGTCTAGAATAAAGTTTAAAAATAAAATAAAATAAAATAAAATAAATTTTAAAAGATAAAATAGAAAGAAATAAAAAAAAATAAAATACAGCAAAATAAAATAAAATAAAATAAAATAAAATAAAATAAAATAAAATAAAATAAAATAAAATAAAATAAAATAAAATAAAATAATAAAACAAATGGGCTGCAGTAACCCCGCCGGGGCAGCGCCGCTCCGCTCCCTCGCCGCAGCCGAGCAGGTGCCGGGGCCGCCTCTGGCTGCGGCCGGGGCGGGGGCCGGGGGCGGGCGGAGCGTTTATAGCGCGGTAGCGCCCGCAGAAGTTGCAAACGGCGGCGAGCGCCGCCGGGCACGGCTCGGACGAAGCCGGGCTCGGAGCCGGGGCCGCCCCGCAGCGCCCGCCATGGGCAACGCGGCCGGGGGGCTGGAGGGGGGCGCGGCCCCGCGGGAGCCCCGCGACCACCGCCCGCAGCCCGGGGCCGCCCCCGCCGCCGCCGCCGCTCCGCCGCCCCCCCGACAGCCCATGCCCGGCGCCGCCGAGCTGGAGGAGCGATTCGGCCGCGTCCTGGTGAGCGGGGACGGGAGAGGCGGGGGCGGCCTGGCCGGACATAACGGGGGGTCAGGGGGAGCCGCTGCGGGGGGCCCGGACCCGCCGGGAGGGTCTCTCAGCATCCCTGCAGGCATCAGCATCATTAGCAGCGTTACCACCGTTATCGCCTTTAGAATGATCGTATGGTTACTACTTCATCGTTCTATTAATTATTTGACTTATTATTTAATTGATATTCTAATTAATAATGATGAGTGCCCCGCTCTCACCTCGTTTCCCCGGGGACGCTCAGCCCTGCCCCGGGATGACCCCCAGCCGCTCTCCTCCCCTCATGGCTCTCACCTTGAAGGGATCCACCCCCCAAATTCTTGGGGTGACCCCGAGTCGCGGACCCCGGGCAGGCTCCGCCATGGCGGGATCGGCGGCAGGGCCGGAGCGCGCCGGTGCTGCGGATGGCGATGCTTCGCTCACCTCCTCTTCCTCCTCCTCCTCGCCGGAGCCGGGGAAGCCCCGGCACCGCTGCCGGCCTCCCCCGGTGGGCAGCGGGCGATGCCGGAGCCGCGTTCCCGTGGGATGGATGGCAGCTCCTGGAGACGCGCGGCTCCCGCTCGCTCCGTCCTTGAGCGGGCTGTTCCGGCCGTGACCTTCGCGCCACCAGGGCCGGGTCCCGCCACCGCGCCACCCGCTCCAGCCCCCCTCCATGCCCTCCCCAAAAATGCTCCTAGAAAAAAGAATTGCTGCTTTAATCCCCCGAGTCCCCGGCGGGAGATGGAGCCGTTTTGCCGATCCCGTGCCGGGAGCAGCCGCGGGCGCAGCTTCCACGATGCCGGCACACCGGGATCTGCTCGGTTGGATCTGCCGGGATCTGCTCGGCGGCATCCCCCACCCCAGCCCCGAGCACAGATTACGTGGGAGCTTTGTTATCTCGTGGAGTTTATGGGATTATTGGGGATGAGCATGGCAGCTGGAGCCGCTGCAGCTGCAGGGGGTGGTGGTGGGGGGCTCTGCCTGCTGGGACCCCCGTGGGACAGGGGAGGGGCTTTGCCGTGGGACACCAGTGCTGGCAGGTGGCTGGGTGGGGTGGTGGTGCCTGTGATGGCTCCAGCTGTCACAGCAGCGGTGGCAGGAAGAGACCTCGGGGTGTTTCTGCTGCGAGGCCTCAGGAAGCAGGGCTTTCAGCCGGGCTGTGGGCCTAGGAGGTTGGAAATCCTAAACCAAAAAATGGTCAGAAAAGGGGCAAGCGCTGCTCCAGGACCCCAGCACCACCTTCTCTGCCTTCATCCCGAGGAAAAGCCTTTTTCCAGGAGAAGGGGCACCCGAGGGGCTGGATGTGCCTCGACGGGAAGCGGGTGTCTTGTGAAAGCGGCTGTCCCAATCCCGCTTCCTCTTTCCACAGTCCCTTCCCCATTCTCGTGGCTATGGGGGCAGCAGAACCCCGGGGGGATGGGGACAGGGGGTCCCACTGTCCTCACCCACCACAGACGTCTTCCCTGACTCTGGCTTCAACTTTTCTGCCTCCTGAACTCAGTGATGGATCAGGTGGATAAGCAGGGGGTGAGCTCGGAGTCTCCTGGTGGGACACGATCCAGACTTCACATGTTGCCATGATTACAGTGATGCCATGAGAGCTCAGTGCAAATCAGTTTTGGGCTGGACATCCCAAACTGGGAGAGCTGGTGGCACAAAGCCTTGGCAGAAAAGCCCAGGGAGGAGCCTAGTGGGTCCAAATTGCTGCCAGGAAGGGGACAGATACACCCATTCCGTGCCAAGAGATGGGAATTTAGTTTCCCAAAACTTTATTCTCAAAAATTGGCTTCCTCCCAGCTGGGGCACTGTGGCAGATGCCGCTTTGGCAGAGCAATGGGAGGGTTGTACCGTGCCAAGTGGTTTGGGATGTGATGAGGTGGATTTTTGGGACGGAGCAGAGGAAGAGCATATTTGCTGCTGGGGTAAGGATGCTCGGATACTCCTGCTTGGAGCAATCAGGATTTCCCCCCCTCTGCATGTCAAGAGGCATTAATTGGGAATATATAAATGGAATTGTGAGTTGAGGTGTGGTGGAGTCAAAATCAAACGGTGGCCGACTGGTACAGGGGCTGCTCCAGCCAGGAGCTTTGCCTGGTGGGGGCTTTGCTGCCTTTTCTCCCTGGGTCCTGGGGGAGTGTAAGGCCAACGTCACTATTGCAGATGTTTGCAGATGTTTGCAGATGTGCTGTTGGCCCCAGCAGCAGGACGGGTCACCAGCGAGCCCTGGCCACAGTGTCAGCCTTGGCTGAATCAGGAAACAAAACTGGTCCTCAGCTTCCTGTGGGATCCATCTCCAGCCTGGCTCTGGCACGGTGGCCAAGGCTGGCAGGGGGAGGCAGAGCTGCAGTCGGGTGTCCCCATGGGGAATGTCTGTCCTGGGTGGGAAGTTGCCTGTGAGCCACGAGCTGCTGGAGCAGGGCCTGGAGAGTGTCTGGTGCAGGAGCTCCCCTGTGCTGCTGGATCCAGCCCTGGGAGAACCAGGAGGACATCCCAGTGCAGCGTGGGCAGGCAGGCACCCAGCAGGGATGGGGGCACTCTGGCAGGATCAGGCTCCTCTCCCTGGTTGAACTACAGTGGCTTCTGCTTGTTCTGAAAATAGAGCTGGAGCCGCAGGCAGCACCACCCCAGCCTGCTCCTGCCACCCTCCCGGCCATCCTGGGGACACCTCTGCTCCTCCACCGGCCATCCCTGCCTGACACTCGGTGGCTTTGGGTCTGGCTGGATCCAGGGAGTCCCTGATGGGATGAACTGGTCCTGGCAGTGTCCTCCAGCCCAGTTTGCTGCATGAGGGAGGTCAGGGAGCCCTGGGCGGGCCTGGTCCTGCTCTGTGCCTTGCACTGAGCCCTGGGAAGGGGCAGGAGAACAAGTTCAGTGTCAGTCGGGGGCATTGGAAGGAACGCCGTGGGACAACTGGCACTGCAGGACTGGGCACGTCCCAGCCACCTCAGGGGTGCTCTGTGGCCGTGAGGGATGGAGCATCCCAGGGGTGGCCTGGCCATCAGTCACCTGGGAACCTGGAGATGTTGGTTCCTCCTGCAGCTGGGGAAACCCTCTAAGCCAGTACCTGGGGCAGTTGCCTGCCCTGTCCCCTTCCCTGTGGCAGGAGTTTGTGCCTGGTGTCTGGACTGGGATGTTGTCCCATCCCACGTGCTACCAAGGCTTTCCTTGGGATGCACATCCCCCGTGCCCCAGAAACGGCGCTGCCAGGGTTCAGCCCGGTTCAGGCTCAGCCTGGCGGGGTTTGCAGCACAAACACTTCCCTGGAGGATGCCGGAACATTCTGTGCCAGGTTTGGTGCAGAGCTCGGCTCTGCTCGGCTCTGCCCGTTCACGTGTGGAACAAAAAGAGGTGCCTGACACCCAAAATAGCTCCGTCCCTGCCAGCCATGTTAGGAAAAGGTTTTTTGTACCAGAAAATGATGATGGTGCTGCTTCACCTCCCCTGGCCTTGGTTTCAGTGTAGGGCAAAACTTGGCTCACCCCACTGCTGGTGCTGGGTGCCAGCCAGCCTCACCCTGGTGTTGGGCATGGCTGGGACGGCACTGTGACACTTTGTGTCACAGCAGGGCTGTTGGGGGACATTTGGTGGCACCCACTCAGTGACGTGATGAGCTGTGAGGCTGCTGGGAAGCCCCGGGCAGGGGCGGGATGAGGGTGCCGGGTGCTGGATGAGGGCAGCTGGGTTGTGGCTGCTGGGTGCAAGTCACTGCGGCTCCTCCATCCTTGTCCCCAAAGGTGGAAGAGGAGGAGGACCAAGTCCTTCCTCTGACTCCCGTGGGGTGCTTGGCTGCTGCTCTGCCCCCCATCACCCGCCCTGTCCCACCTCCCACACACCGGTTCCCCCCTCCCCGGCAGGAAATCGGAACCGGTTTTTTTGTGCTGCCGGCTGAGGCTCCTCAGCGCAGTGGCTTCCTCCCCGGCACCACAAGCCCACCCGGGACGCAGCCACCACCCAGTTTGTACCCGACCTGTGCCACATCCTGCCCGCAGAGCCACCTCCACAGGGACAGCCCGGCATCCCCTGCCCCACCCTCGTGCCGGGTCCTGTCCCACTGCCAGTGCAGGATCCTGCTTTGTCCAGGTCCTGCATGTGATGGCTTAAAGCTGGTCCGTGTGGCAGGTGCCACCATCTGCTGTCTGCCAAGGGCACCCAACAGCGTCCCACAGAGGGTGCCATGGGTGTGACAGAACCCTGGGAGGGGTGTCTGGGTGTTGGACTTGGCACAGTGCTATCCCTTGGTCTGACCCTCATCCATCCCAAGGATGGCAGCTTGGGGACTAGAAATGGGGACAGCCAGGTGCTGCTGTCACCTTGCCCATTCCAGAACCCACCCAGAAGCTTCAGTGCCTTCACAATGAGGCCATTTCTGACCCTGCAGCCTGACTGTACCCCCTGCCCAGCTCTCTGTGCTGGCCAGCCCCAGCCAAACCCAGCTCCTCCCCACCCACAGCTCCTGGTTTTGGCTTCTTATAAAAGCAGCTTGACAGGTCCTCCCTGGAGGTGGTGGAGAGGTTTCTGTTCCTGCTCACCACAGTGGCACCTCTCCCCTTGGACCTGCTCTTCTGTGGGCAACCAAAGCCCTGGAAAATGCCTTCCTCCAAGGATGTGGTTGTTCCAGCATGGCATGCGCCCCACGTCCCCATCCTCCTCATCAGGGAACCCCAAGACTGGGATTTAGGGGTGGCTTGGGGCTGTGCATTGCTCCACGTGCCATCGTGCCAGCCTGCAGGTGTTCTCCAGCTGAGCTGGAGCACCAAAAATGGGGTATTTTCTCAAAATAAATCTCCTGTGAGCCGAGCTGAGCTGCAGCCTGGCCCAGGCCATGGTGGGTGTCCCATGACACCCATGGTGTCCCTCAGCAGAGGCAGAGGAGCTCGAGGCAGGAGCGGTTTCGGCAGCGCTTGGTGCCGAGAGCGGAAACCACGTCACGTCCTGTGGTGGCCGTGGGGGCTGGGGTTGTGCAACGGTGGCACGGAGGGATGTGGGGACACGCCAGGCCTGACATCATTGTCTCTCAATAAACACAGATTTCCCCAGATGGGCTCATCACTCACCTGTGCTGGGGGGTCTTAGGGGTGACCCCTGAAGCACGGCCTGGGCTCCTGGGTCCCTCAGCTGTGTCACCAGGCAGTGTCCCCATCCCTCATCCAGTGTGGCCCTGCTGGGACTGGGCTGGCTGAGGCCAGGCACATGGTGCACCCATGACATGGATGGATGTGTCCAGTTCTTCCTCCCATCCCCCACCAACACCCCCTGCCCTCCCCTTGCGGACCCTCAGGTGGGGACATTACTGGTGGGTCCATGGGATGCTCACATCCTGGGAATAGTTGTGTTTCCAACCTGCCACTGTTGTCCCCATCATCCCACCAGTGTCCCCATCCTGAGAATGCTGCTCTCATTTTTCCACCATGATCCCATCCTCCCACCACTGTCCCCATTGTTCCACCACTATCCCCACTGTCCCACCGGTGTCCCCATTCTCCCACCAGTGTGCCCATCCTTCCACCAGCATTCCCATCCTCCCATGGGTGTCCCCATATCCCACTGGTGTCCCCGTGTCCCACTGCTGAGCAAGGACATCCCGTGCTGGGTGAGCAGGGAGTGCTACATCCCAGGGGTGTTTTTGGGGTGAACCCCAACACTGACACCCTTCACCCACAGAATTCCATGAACCTTCCTCCGGACAAGATGAAGCTGCTTAACCAGTATGACAACGAGAAGAAGTGGGAGCTGATCTGTGACCAGGTGAGGTCCAAGCTCACAGAGTCCCCAGTGCTGTCCCTGTCCCCAAGTGCCACTCATGGAATGATTTGGCATCAATCTTGCTGTACCAAGCACTGACATCCTTCTCCTTACTGACACAACACCTTATTAACCTCATTAAGCATTGATGCAGCTGGGGTGGGGACAGGGACACTGTGGCTGCTGTGGGGACAGTGGCATGTCCCCGTGCCACAGCAGTGGCCCAGTTTCAGCCTCTCTCTGGGGCTCGTAGGAGCGTTTCCAGGTGAAGAACCCTCCATCCGCCTACATCCAGAAGCTGAAGAGCTACTTGGACACGGGTGGTGTCAGCAGGAAGGTGAGGGGTCCCTGTTGCACCCCGGTCCCCTGGTCCCCATCCCAGGCTGGGCACAGGGACGGTGCCAATGGCTGTCCCTGTCCCACAGTTCAAGAGGCGAGTGCAGGAGTCGACGCAGGTGCTCCGGGAGCTGGAGATTTCCCTGAGGACCAACTACATCGGGTAAGGGTGGGGGTGGCACTGTCACCCAGCCCCTGCCACTGTCTCTGGGATGGGGATGGATGTGCTGCTGGTTCTGGCTGGAGGATGACAGGAAGAGGTGGAGGCTGTGGCCTCATCCTGCCCCCTTAGGAGGGCTCTGATGGGAGGCTGAGGGTGCTGAGGCAGCTGGAGGTGCTGTGGGTCTGAACCCCATTTTGGCCTTCAGGCACCCCCTGAGTGCCAGGAGGGACCCTGCCCTGACCCTGGCTGTCCTGACCCCTTGTGGGGTGGTGGGTGCCCACGGTCCCCAGGGCCAGGCTCTCCTGTCGTGGCAGTGGTGGCAGCAGTGGCAGTGGTGACAGGATATATGATATATGTGTCCCCCGTATATCAAGTTCACCATGGCACTCATCTGGCCTCAGAGAAATGCCAGCTCATGGTGCCACCTCATGTTCCCAGCATGTCCCACCCTTGCTGGGGACCTGTGCCAGGAGCTGGCTCCTCTAAGTGCCTGGGGGGCAGGGGTAGAGAGGATGTGGGGGTTGGCAGAGCCCACTAACCCTCTGCACCCTCCAGCTGGGTCCAGGAGTTCCTCAACGAGGAGAACAAGGGGCTGGACGTGCTGCTGGAGTACCTCGCCTTTGCCCAGTGCTCTGTCGCGTACGTCCCCACCGGGTGTCCTGTCCCCAAGGCTGGGATCAGCCTCCCCTGGGGCTCAGCAGGGCTGGAGGGGGTCCCTGGGGGTGCCCTCCCTTGTCATCAGGGCGATGCTCCATGGCTCAGGCTGAGCAGAACATCCCCAACATCCCTGAGGGGCATCTGCCCGTATTGGGGTGCCATATCTCATCCATGCCCATGTCCCCACGGGCCACCAGGTATGACATGGAGAGCACAGAGAACAGCCCCGGCTCTGACAAGGGCAAGGAGCGGTCGCTGGAAGACCTGAATAAAAGCACCTCCTCATCCCCCACGCAGGGCTCCTCCAAAACGCGGCCTCTCACTGTAAGGTAACGTGTGGTCCCGACCCCAAACTGTCCCCCTGTCCCCGCTCTCGCCTCGCTGCACCCCCGGCCGCGCCGCGCTTGGAGAGGGGCTTGGCAGGGAGACGCAGGCCCGGCCCTAAAAATGGGTGCCCATTGCTGGTTTGAGGGTGGGGACAAAGCCACATCGCCCTGTGTGCCCCCAGGGGCTAAGCCTTGCCTAGGGCTAGGCTGGATCCGTGTCCCCACCCCGGCACTGCTACCGTCCTGCGGTGCTCTGGTTAAACCCCAGGAATATACAAAAATTGGGGGTGTTGGAGATTTTGGGGGAGCAAATCGCAGCCCCCTGGTTTAAGCCCGGGGCGGAGGGACGGGCCTGTGTCCCCCCAAGCCGGTCCTGGTGGCTGGTGGCTCTTGCTTGGTGCCGCTCGCCCGCAGCCCCGTCTAACCCCGCTCTTCTCTTGCACGCTGCCGGGGACGCGCTGACGGTAGGTGACGGGGCACTGGCGGGACGGGGACACCCCACGGGACCCCGCTGCTGGGCACCGATATTGGGGACAGGGCCTGCGGGGCATCCCCGGTGGGCGGGGGAGTCCCAGGGACATCCCACCGCGGTCACCCCGGAGCTGTAACGTGGCACCCCGGGGAGCGCGGGGGTCCCTCGCCGCCTGCCAGCAGCTCTGCAGGAGTCGGGGTGTCCCTCCCAGCCCCAGGGACAGGTCAGGAGGGACGTGGCACCCGCATGGGGTCCCATCCCTTGTCCCCGAGCCCGGGTGTCCCCGGGGCGGCGCGGGAGCCCCGTTTCTCCCTCCTGTCCTGCAGGCTCTAACGCGCCTCCAGCTGCTGCCTCTCGAACCAGCACATCCACACCCTCCTCCGCCACGTCCACCCCAGCGTCCCCTGCGGTGCCCCGGGCAGCGATGGGGACAGTGCCCCCAGGTCACCCGGCAGCTCCTGCCCGCCCCGGTGAGCCTCCGAGACCACCCGTGTGCACGAAGGGGCCTCAAAACCCACCCCACATCACCCCCCAGTCCCAGGGCTTCTACATGGGCACGGACAAGAGGATTTCTCCCGTGGGGTGCAGCAGCCCGGGTGCCCCGGTGTCCCCCCGCCCCCGCTGCCACCCCCTTGCGCTGTCCCCTCCCCGCTTTACGCTGCGCCCGCCGCTCCCCCGGGCCCCGCTCAGCCGCGCTCTCCCCGCCCAGGCTGAACCCCTCGCACAGCAGGAAGACGCTGCGCAACTCGCGGCTCGTGAGCCAGAAGGACGATGTCCATGTGTGCATCATGTGCCTCCGCGCCATCATGAACTACCAGGTGGGAGTGGGCGGCATCCGCGGGGATCCGCCCGGGGCTCCCCCGGGATCCCCAGCGCCTGCGGCGGCAGCTTCGGGGCGGGACCGGGTCTGCATCTCTTGGCTCTGAGATGTCAACATCCTGCCTGCCGGGGAGGTGGCATGGGGTGTGCCACGGTCCTGGAGTGCCTCCAGGGGGACACACGACCCCATTAATGCTCCTTTCCCCCCTCCCAAGTCTGGCTTCAGCCTGGTGATGAACCACCCAGCCTGTGTCAACGAGATCACCCTGAGCCTCAACAACAAGAGCGCCAGGTAGGAGCTGCCCTGCCCTGCCCAACGAGGGTTGTCCCTTGTCCCCCTCCCCGCCCCACGGCCCCAGCCCCCTCACACCACATGTCTCTGCAGGACCAAGGCTCTGGTGCTAGAGCTGCTGGCCGCTGTCTGCCTGGTCCGAGGTGGCCACGACATCATCCTGGCTGCCTTCGACAACTTCAAGGAAGTGAGTCCCCAGCAGGGACACCCAGTCCCCGCATGAACATCTGTGCCCAGCTGGGTTTGTGCCTCAGTTTCCTTGGGTGTGGCAGAGCCCTGCACTACCCTCAAATCTCCGGCTCACTTAGGGATGTTCCACTCACTGGGCTTGATGTCCCCATGTCACCATGTGTCCCCAGCGCCATGTCCCAGCTGGCTGGGTGCCTGGCAGCACTGGTCAGGGTTGGGATGGTGTCACCAATAGATACCTCCTGTCCTGCCACCCCCCTGGCCATATCCTCCCTGGTCTTCAGCCCTCTGCTCCCTCCCCAGGTCTGTGGGGAGAAGAACCGCTTCGAGAAGCTGATGGAGTATTTCCGAAATGAGGACACCAACATTGACTTCATGGTGAGTGGCTGCTGGGCCCACACTCTGCTGTCCCCAGGGCGTCATATCACCAAGGCTGCTGCACTGTCCCCAGGCCATCTTGCCCCAAGAGCTCCTAAGCCACCACGCTGTCCCTATGGCATCATGTCCCAAGGGATGCTGAGTCACCAAAACTCTCCCCAGGCCACCATGTCCTCACAGGGGCTGCTAAGCCACCATGCTGTCTTGGGGGTGGCATGTCCCAAGGGCTGTGAGGCTGTTCTGCTGTCCCCAAGGGCTTCTAAGACACTACACTTTGCCTGTGGCATCGTCTCCCCAAGGGCTTCTAAGCCACCAAACTGTCCCCAGGCCATCATGTCCCCAAGGCTGCTGTGCTGTCCCCCAGCCACCACGTCCCCAGGACCGTGTAAACCACCATGCACTCCCCAGGGACATCATGTCCCCGAGGGCCACCAACCCCCTATGCAGCCTTGGGGCAACATTCCCAAGGGCCACCCTGGCCCTGCGCTGTGCCCTGGCCGCGCTGAGCCGTGTCCCCGCAGGTGGCCTGCATGCAGTTCATCAACATCGTGGTGCACTCGGTGGAGAACATGAACTTCCGCGTGTTCCTGCAGTACGAGTTCACCCACCTGGGGCTGGACCAGTACCTGGAGGTGGGTGATCCCGAGGGTGGGGGTGCCAGGGGTGCCACCAGCGCTGGCGGTGACACCGGCTGTCCCTCGGCAGACTCTGCGCCTCACCGAGAGCGACAAGCTGCAGGTGCAGATCCAAGCCTACCTGGACAATGTCTTTGACGTGGGGGCCATGCTGGAGGACTCGGAGACCAAGACGGCGGTGCTGGAGCACATGGAGGAGCTGCAGGAGCACGTCAGCCAGGTGGGCCGTGGGCGCGTGGGCAGAGCGCTGACGCAAGCCCCGAGGGAGGGATGAGGATGGGGCTGAGCGGCGGCGCCTCGTCCCCCACAGTTGACGGAGAAGCTGCAGGATGCGGAGAACGACTCCATGGCCAAGATAGCGGAGCTGGAGAAGCAGCTGAGCCAGGCACGGCGGGAGCTGGAGGCGCTGCGGGTGAGCCGGGGGTGCCGAGGGAAGGCTGGGACTGAGGGAGCGGGCTCTGAGGGTGCAGTGGGACAGCGGTGACCTGCCGGGGGTTGTCACCTCTCCAGGAGCAGCTGAGCCCCCCGCGGCCGCCCAGCCCGCCGTCCCCCCAGCCCCAGGAGTGCTACCGGCTGGCGCTGGAGCGGCGGCTGGCGGAGCTCGAGGAGAAGGGGCTGGTGCAGATCCTGCGTGGGCCCGACGGAGACGTCGCCATCGAAATTGTCCCCGTTGTCATAGAAACCCCCGCAGCCCCCGTGGTTTCTGGAGAGGGCACCGCCACCACCGACACCACCGCCACCTGCACAGGTACCGTGGGTGCAAGGGGATGTCCCCTTCCCGGCGGGGACACCTGGCACCAAGGGAGGTGCCAGCAAGTCTCTGGGCACAGAAACCGAGGCGGGGGTGTGGGAATGTGCCCGAGGACTCGGGGAAATGCGGTGGCAGAGGGAGCGTGGCGGTGGCACCGTGCCCTGCTGTGTCACCATCTCACCCACCTCTTCTTTCCCTTGCAGATGCTCCGGCTCTGGCTCCAGCTCCACCTCCCGCACCAGCACCTGCTGCCCCCCCGCCCCCACCCCCTCCACCCCCCCCACCTCTGCCGGGGGCTGAGCCCATCCCTCCCCCACCCCCTGCACCCCCTCTGCCCGGAGGCACCGCTCCCCCCCCACCTCCCCCCCTCCCGGGTGCCCCAGTGCCACCACCCCCCCCACCGCTCCCAGGGGGGCCGGAGGGACCCGTGCCCCCCCCTCCACCACCCCCACCCCTCGGTGGGGAGCCCCCAGCCGGGCCGGGTGCCCCCCCCACTGCCAGCGGTTCAGGTGAGTGTGGCCCAAGGATGGTGGGGATGTTCCCTGGGAGGGGTCTGGGGGCACCCTGGGGTGGGTTTAGGACCCCTCACCCTGTGACGTGTCCCTCCCCCCTCCCCATGACCCTGCAGTGAAGGTGAAGAAGCCGATCCAGACCAAGTTCCGCATGCCCGTCTTCAACTGGGTGGCGCTGAAGCCGAGCCAGATCGACGGCACCGTCTTCACCGAGCTCAATGACGAGAAGGTGCTGCAGGTGAGCACAGGGGGTGCCCGGGGGGCTCAGTGCCCCAGGCCATGCTGAGGGTGCCTCACCCTGCGCCCACCCGCGGCAGGAGGAGCTGGAGGTCAGGAAAACTCCTTAGCACCATGGAGAGGGACACGGGATCAGGCGTGCTTCTCCTCTCATCCTGTCCTTGTCCCTTTGCTCCATCCACATCCTCACATCCCGTCCTTTTCTTCTTCCTCATCTCCATCCTCTGGTCCCCTCACCCCCTCCTTACCCCTCCCTGTCCTCTTCCTGTCCCTGTCCTTGTCCCCTTGTTCCATCCTCATCCCTTTGCTTCATCTTGATCCTCACTCCTCCCCCTTACCCTGGTCCTCAGGCCCCATCCTCACCCCACATGTCCCGTGCCACCTCCCCACCGTGCCCACAGCCCTGTGTCCCCACAGGAGCTGGACATGAGTGACTTTGAGGAGCAGTTCAAGACCAAGGCGCAGGGCCCCGCCCTGGACATCAGTGCCCTCAAGGCCAAGGCCACGCAGAAGGCCCCCAGCAAGGTGACCCTCATGGAGTCCAACCGGGCCAAGAACTTGGCCATCACCCTGCGCAAGGGCGGCCGCAGCGTCCAGGACATCTGCACGGCCATCGAGACGTGAGTGCTCTCTGCTGGGGTGGGGCAGGGGCGGGATAAGGTCAGGCACAGCTAGCAGGACCCAGGGGCTGGGATGGTGGAGGGGGTGATGGGATGCAGGGATTGGTATGGAGATGCAGAGACGAGATACAGAGAGATGGAGGGGTCAGAGATGGAAAGATGGAGGGTGGAGGGATCAGATGTGGAGAGGTGGAAGGATGCAGGCACCAGCTGTGGGGATGGAGAAATGCAGAATGAGATACGAGGCTGTGGGAGTCAGAGACAGAGACACAGAGGGATGCAGAGACCAGTTGTGGGGATGGATGGATGCAGGAACCAGATATGAAAAGAAGAGATGTGGGGATCAAAGACAGAGAGATGAAAAGATCCATATGGGAGAGATAGAGAGGTGCAGGGTCCAGCTATAGAAAGATGGAGGGATGCAGGAACCAGCTGTGGGGATGGAGGGATGCAGGAACCAGCTGGGGGTTACAGGGGGGGTTTCGAGACCTGTGGCAGGATCTGACAGTGGCAGGAGTGTCCCCTCCCCGCAGGTACGACCAGCAAGCCCTGAGCCTTGACTTCCTGGAGCTGCTGCTGCGCTTCCTGCCCACCGAGTACGAGCGGACCCTGATTGGGAAGTTCGAGCGGGACCAGCAGCCGCCAGAGGAGCTCTCGGACGAGGACCAGTTCATGATCCGCTTCAGCAAGATCCCCCGGCTGGCCGAGCGCATGAACGTCATGATCTTCCTGGGCAGCTTCAGCGACACAGCGCAGCTGCTCATGCCGGTGTGCGGGGGACGGGCGGGCGGGGGTGGCGGGGGCGGCTCCTGCGGGGACACTCACACCCTTCCCTCCCTCGCAGCAACTCAACGCCATCATCGCCGCCTCCATGTCCCTCAAGTCTTCCAGCAAACTGCGCCACATCCTCGAGGTGAGGGCTCTGGGGGGAGGTGGCCCCGGTAGGTGCACACAGAGTGCTGGCAGTGTCTGTGGGCATTGTGCCCTCCTGGGCTGTGTCCCCAAGCCGTGGTGTCCCTGCAGATCGTCCTGGCCTTCGGGAACTACATGAACAGCAGCAAGCGTGGAGCTGCCTACGGCTTTCGGCTGCAGAGCCTTGATGCGGTAGGGTCGATGTGGGGTGCCTGGTGGGGCGGTGGCCGGGGCACTGCCACTGCCAGGGAGCTGCCCTGGGGACAGAGGGACACAAGGGACCAGCTGCAGAGATGGAAGGATGCAGGAATCTGCTGTGGGGATAGAGGGATGCAAGGACCAGCAGTAGGGATGGAGGGATATGAGCTTTAGCTGTGGGGACAGAGGGATGAAGAGATTGTCTATTGGGTTGGAGAGGTAAGGGGAGAAGGCAAAGGGATGGAGATACATAGAAATGGGGTTGGAAGGATGGAGACCTGATAGGGAGAGGTTAAAGGATTCAAGGACCTTGATGAAGGAAGATGGGAACCAGCTGCAGGGATAGAGGGAGGAAGGTCACACATGGGAATACGGGGATGAAGAACCAGGGACAGAGCAATGCAGACCCAGCCATGGGGATGGAAAAAGATGGGAATCAGCTATGGGAATGGAGGGATTCAGACCTGGCTGGGGGATGGAGGGATGCAGATCCAGCTGTGGGAGCAAAGGGATGGATACAGACCCAGCCACATGGCTAAAGGGCCACCAGGGGCAGGGTGAGAGGCTGGTGGCTGCGGGTCAGGGCTGACTCTGCCCTTCCCCAGCTCCTGGAGATGAAGTCCACAGACCGCAAGCAGACGCTGCTGCATTACCTGGTGCGGGTGATCATGGAGAAGTACCCGGAGCTCACCGGCTTCCACACCGAGCTGCACTTCCTCGACAAGGCAGGCACAGGTAGTGCCCACGGGCCCTGAGCCAGGCATCGAGGCAGCCCCTGGCACTTTGAGCCTGCCCTGAGCCTGCCCTGCTCACCTCCCGCAGTGTCCCTGGATGGTGTCCTGCAAGACGTGCGGAGCCTGCAGCAGGGCATGGAGCTGACCCGCAGGGAGTTCATGAGACAGGACGACAGCCCCGTGCTCAAGGACTTCCTCAAGGTCAACTCGGAGGTGATGGAGAAGCTGCAGGCTGACAGCAAAACTGCCAAGGTGGGTGCTGGGGTGGGGTCATGGGCACAGTTCCCTGCACAGGGACACCCTGGGTGCCCTCTGCTCGCTCCTCTGCCCCATGGGAGATGCTCCTGCTTGAGATGTGGCTCCAGTGGGACACGCAGGAGGGATATCAGGCAGGATGTGGAGGTGGGAGAGGCTGGAAGGAGGTGGTGGGGGATGGGCACCACTGCCCAGCCCCAGCCCCCTGATCAGGTGTCTCTGCCCACAGGAAGCATATGAGTCAGCTGTGGAATATTTCGGGGAGAACTCCAAGACCAGTCCCCCCACCACGTTCTTCCCCATGTTCATGCGCTTCATCAAAGCCTACAAGGTAGGAGGACCATGGGGTTCTCTGTTTCTGAGGGCTGGGAGGAATTGGGGGCACCGGACTCCACTTTGGAGCAATCAATGGAAGTCACAGGCAAGGCTGGGGTTTGTGGGGCCAGGAATGCCTTTGGGATGGTTAGAGATTTTGGAAGTGGGTTGGGGTGAGCTGGGGGCTGTGAGGGCAGGAAGGAAGGGGGCTGCAGTCTTGGACACCTCTGGTTCAGCACACCCTTCCTGCTCCTCTCCCAAGCAAGCAGAGCAGGACATCGAGCTGTGGAAGAAACAAGAGGCTGCAGCCAAAGAGGCAGAATCCTGTTCCCCTGGCAGTGAGCAGCAGCCCGAGGTGAAGATGCCCCCATATCTGTATCCTGGTGGGGTCCCAGCCCCAGCCCTGAGTGGCTGAGTGGTGGAGAAGGACTAAACAGGTCCTGGGGAGGGAGAACGGGGGGGAGGTGAAGGTGAGGGTACCCTATCTCCTCTGGGGTGTGATCAGGCCACTCAAGCACCCTGTCCCCTCCCCAGCTGCCTGTCCAGAAGGCCAGGAGGCAGCAGATGGACATGATTGCTGAGCTGAAGAAGAGGCAGATGGTGAAGGAGCCGCTCATCTACGAAGGCAAAGATGGGGCCATTGAGGATATAATTTCAGGTGAGAGATGATTTCAGGTGAGCAGACAGGTGTCCCCACATCACAGACCCAGGGCTGGGGGCTGCAGGGGCTATCACAGGAGCTGGAGGGTCACCAAGTCCCATCACAAGGACCAAACCTACCTGCAAACACCTTCACATCCCACATGGCAAAGCTGCCGAGTGCTGCCTCCCCTGTCTCATATCTCTTCCTCCTTTTCTGCTTCGTCCTCCTCTCTCCTCCTCCTGCTCCTCCTCGCTGTCTCTGGATCGCTCTGCTCAGCTCTCAAAACTGTTCCTTTCACGGCCCGGACGGGCAAACGCTCGTCCCGGCTCTTCTGCGACGTGAGCTTCAACGAGGAGAGTCCTCTGTAGGTAACGTGGGGCGGCGGGGCCGGCGCAGGGGGGCGGGGGCTGCCGGGCTTCCCCCTCTCCCCGCCCCGGGTGTGTGGCCGGATTTGCCCCACGCTGAACCCCAGCCCCGGGGGCACCCGGGATCAGCCCCCGCTGCGGTTCTGGGCTCCGAGAGCCGATGGTCGGGGTCCCACAGGCTGAGAGGTCGTAGCTGCTGCCCCTCCCTTGGCTCCTCCCGAGTGTCCTCCGTACCCTGAGAGGCGACTCCGGGCAGAGAGGCAGGACAAGGGGCAAGGGTTTTAAACGAACAAAAGAGAGTTTTAGGTTGAAGGTTCGGAAAAAATTTAATTCCTGTGAGGGTGAACCCTGGCCAGAGAAGCTGTGGCTGCCCCAGCCCTGGCAGTGTCCAAGGCCAGGCTGGACAGGGTTTGGAGCAGCTTGGGACAGTGGAAAGCGTCCCTGCCCTTGGTAGGGGTGGCACTGGATGGGCTTTAAGGACCCTCCAACCCAACGCATTCCATGTTAATGTGGTGGGTGGCAGAGCCGGCTGGGCAGTGAAGCTCATGCGGGCCCTGCTTGCCCCGGTGCAGATCTGCGGAACAACCCGTACCGGCGGGGGGACAAGGCCCGCGGCAGCGCCAAGAAACGGGCGGCGGGGCAGAGCCTGCAGGCGACGCCGGACATCGCGCTGTGACCGGCGCCGTCCCTGCAGCGGCAGGACCGGGCCAGGACCATCCTCCCGACGCACACGGGACCGCAGGGGGTCAGTCCCCCAGCCCGGGGCTCGGCGTGGCGGAGGGACAGTGCCTGCTCCGAGCTGCTCCAGCCGCTTAACGCGCCAGCTCCGCCTGCCTGCCTGGGGCTGGCACAGGCACCCCCGGCGCTTGCTTGGCCACGTCCCTGAGCTCCTCTACCCAGGCTGGCAGGGCTGGGGGACCCTCCTGGCTACGGATAGGGAGGGGGAAGCACAGAAAGGGCTTCAACTTGTCCTGAAAGGAAAAGAGGGGCTGTCCCATCCCTACCCCGGCGCTGCTCCCTCGCACGCTGGCTGCGGGGCCAGCCCTGCGCACCGCTGAGCTTGCTGGTGACTTTGATTGCCGCTGCGGGAGGGGAGGGGGTGACAGCCAGGGACACAGCGCTCCCCGCACATCCCCCCGCCTCCCCCGGCCCCGCAGAGCCCCCAGACCCGCGTTCTCCTGCGCTGCAGAGCCAGCGAGGAGCTGCTGCAAAGCTCCCACCCGGGCACCTCCCGGAGCCAGGGGCTGGCGGCGGTGCTATTTTACATGATTTTATAAGTCTTCCTTCAAATTTCTCTGTGCTGCGGCAGCAGGGATTGGAACACCCCCACACAGGGTGTCCCCAAAGCTGTGGCAATCAGCAGCAGGGACAAATTGCTGCGAGGTGGTGGCACCTCCGCCCACCTGCATCCGCAGCATCCACCTGCACTGTCGGGGCTGGAGCCCTGGGGCAAACCGGGACTGTCAGCCCTGCGGGGCTCCCCGTTTTGCGGGGTGGGACACGCAGGAGATGCCGGCAGCCCCCAGCCCCGCAGCACCCGCGATCCCAAGGCTGCGGGGTCCCTGCAGAGCCGCACGAGTCTCTCGGTTCCGCACCGCTCCCTGCCCTGCCCCGCTGCTGCTGAGAGCCCCGACCCCGCAGTGCCGCAATTAAACCTGGGTGCATTTACTTCATCAAACAGCCCCGCTCGTCCCCATGCGAGGACGCTCCTCCCTCCTCCTGCCCCTCCTCCCCTCCTTTCTCCCTCGTCCCAGCTTTAGCCAGAGCAGCCGCTGCTTCCTGCTGTATTTAAGCTGCTTCAGCGCCGGCTCCGTGTCCGGGGAGGGATGGGAAATGAATGTGTAACTTATAAATGCCTTTAAGCCAGAAATGGAAACCATTAACTGCTCATTTGTATACATTATTTTTATATACTGAAGGCCTGTTTAATCTAAAGCAGAACTGGTAATAAAATGTCTCAGCGGATAAAAGATTTGTCTGGGAGAAGGGTTTGCATGGCGGGGCGATGCTGTCATGGAGGGAGGGAGGGAGAAAAGGAAGGAAAGAGGGAGTGAAGGAAGGGAGGGAAGGAGGAAAAGAGGAATGGAAAGATGGAGGGAGTGGCTGTGGCTGCCCTATCCCTGGAAATGTCCAGGGCCAGGTTGGATGGAGTATGAGAGCCACCTGGGATCGTGGGAGGTGACAGGATGGAACGAGATGATCTTTAGGGTCCCTTCCAACACACACCAGTCTGGAATTCTAGCATAAACCACCCACTATTCTTTTGAGGACAACAGATCTGAGGTCTGTTCACAGGATAGACATGTGGATGCATGACAGCACAGAAATGTTTCAGGATAACTGTCCTCACCAGCCTGGCCACAGCCCCCCAGCCTGCTGGGCTCGTTTATTGGAAGCATTCAGCTCCGTGCAAACAGCTTCTGCAGCAGCAGCAGAGGGGCTGCAGCACTGGGAGGTGTGGGGGGATCCCCAGAGCTCCACCTGCCTCACCCCTGCACCTCCCAAGGCAAGACCGAGCAGCTCCCAGTGCAGCAAGGCCCCTTCAAGGGGACAGAGGGAGGACAAGGCAATGTCTGCTTGGAAGGAGAGAGATGCCAGGATATTCAGCAAAGCCTGGGCTTGGATCAATCAAAGTTAGTGCTGCCTCTTTAGCCCCAGAAATCACAGAATCCTAGAATATCCTGGGCTGGAAGGGACCCCCAGGGATCATCCGGTCTCATCCCAGCCCTGCACAGACACCCCAACAATCCCACCCTGGGCATCCCTGGCAGTGCTGTCCAAACACTCCTGGAGCTCTGGCAGCCTCGGGGCTGGGACCATTCCCTGGGGAGCCTGGGCAGTGCCCAAACCCCCTCCCTGCATCCCCCAAACCCAAGGGCAATTATGATATAGCACAGTTTAATCAGACCAGGCTCCTCTTCCTAGAAAATGTCTTATTCAGCATCACCATCTTGTTCTCTGGGACAACACATCAAACCACCAGCAACAAACAAAATCTTTTTAGCTTTATTTTTTTTCCCTGTGAAAATGCAGGTCAAAAACATTAACTTCAAGAAATCACAGTTTTATAAAGTGTCATTCATTCCATGCAAGCTCCTCGTTCCAGCACCTTCCCCCACTGCCCATCCCAGAGATCCTCAGCTCCACCTCGCCTCACCAGCAGTGATTTTTCCAGACTTCCGGAAGGAGCTGCACGACAAGAGCCATCTGTGTTTATCACTCCTACTTGTCCTCCCCACCCTGAGCTGGGGTTCTGTCCTAAACACTCGTTATGAAACCTGACAGTTCCAGCCGAATTTGAACGAGGATAATGCAAATCTTCCCCGACTTTCTGCTGTCAGTATTGCCTTCATCTGGAAGCCAGGTTGTCTGTGCCTGTCACAGCAAAGTGACAAGCCAAGGGAAGAGGAAACTGTCCTGGCAGCAGGACAGAGCCAGGGAGAGCTCAGGCTGGCTGGCAGCACAGCCTGGAGATCGTCCCAGAGGAGAACCCCAGCTCAGAGACTGGGAAGGCACCAGTGGTTTGTAGGGCTGCCGAGGTGTCCGGCCCCAGCAGGGACTGTGACACCACATCCCACCCTGAGAGCAGTGAAACAGCCAAGCTTTGGGCTGGGAACCTGCAGCCTCACTTGGGCACTTGTGGTGGCAGCACAACAGGACTGAAAGCTTTGGACAAAAAAAATCTTGGCTAATGCTGCTGTGAGGGTACCAGGGAGCACAGACATCTCCATGGGCCCTGCAAGTCATCCTGGGCCTGGGAGGGTTCCCTGCCCTCATGCAGTGGCCTGAGTTCAGGTTAATGCTGCAGATGCAGAGCCCAGGAGTCCTGCAGACAGTCCTGCTGCTCCAGGGCCCAATCCCAATGCCCAGGCATGGAACTAGGTATCAGGACATGGGAGCAGCCCCCAGGCAACAGAGGCACAAGGCACAGCCTTTGGGATTGACACATCACCACAGAAACAACCAACAGTTTTCCTCCTGCCCCCTCAGAGGAAGCTGAGGAAAGGAGCCAGGCATGCACTGAACCTGTGCTTGGCAGCTCCTGGGAGCCCTGGAAGAGGCACTTTGAGCCCTCCTGCTCCAGAGCTTAAACTCTTTGTAGTTTATGGCATCTGAAAAAGAAATCGAGCCAACCTTCCCCTTTCCCCTCTCCCTCCTGGAAGACATGTGCATAACGTGTTAATTATTTACTAAAAATCTCTGAATGTGGCATTGTAGATATAATTAGGTGCCTATTTTGGACAAGGTATTAAGTGCTTTAGAACAAAAAGTGCTATAAAAACTACACCCAGAGTGGTGACAGGTTTCATTTTTCTTCGTGAGTTCCACTTTTTTATTACACTACAACTTGATCAGGATGTCACTGTCTGGTGGAGCAAAACCAGCCCATGTTCTGGGAGACCAAAGGGAAAGAGCATCCACCCATTGTTTAAGGCGTGCTGCTCCTCAAAAATGGAGGCTCAGAGCTCAGCTTTACCCAGCTATTTTCTAAGTGAACTTCCCTTGGGAAGACTGCCAGCATTGCTGCCCTGTTGTGTCTCCCAGACCAGCACGGATGTGGCAGAGCCCACCTTGGCTTTTGGGAGCTGTTTCTCTGCCCAGGCTGGATGCAGAGCCCCTGCTCAGACACAGCCACAGGCACAGGGAGGGACTGTGATTCCCAGGTGTGCCAGGCCTTGGAGCAGCCCTGGACGAGCACACTTGGAGCTCACACCTCCTCGGGAACTGTTCTGGGATGGGGAAGGGTGAACAACACCCACCCACCTGAACTTGACCTGTGAGATTTCAGCATGTTCCAAACATTCACAAATCAGTGAAACAAAAACAGTTCAAAGCTTAAGGCATTCCAGGCCCAGCTGCTCATCCCACTCAGTGAACCCAGTCTGAAGTGAGGGGAGGAGTGGGAAGCCTTGTGAGGCCAGACTGAGCTCACAGAACTGGGGCACTGGGCTGCACTGGGAGCGGGGTGGGAGATTTTTATAAACTCTGCAGTAAAATTCAGCCCTGTCACAGCTGACAGAGCTCATGTCCCTTACTCCTCCAAGGATGGGACCTGAAATCCCACATCAGAGGTGGGAACAGGATGGAGGAACAACCCCTCCACCCTCCCACCAAGGAATTCTGTACCCTCCTCCTGCTCTGCCTGCCAGGGACACCAGAGAGAGCACCAGCTCCTCCGAGACCTGCAGGTAGGAGCTGCAAGCAAAGCTCTTTCTGGGAACAAAGTTCTTTTCTGATTCAAGAAGGAAGCAACTGCGAGGAAGGGTGGGAGGTGAAACCAAGAACCAGCCAGTGACTGCTGTTGATTTTCCCCATGCAAAAGGCTTGAGGTGGAGATGATGCTCCCCAGAGCCTACAGAAATGGTTTTTCCTCCAGCTGGAAGGAAGTCAGCCAGCTCCCCTCGGCACAACCAAGCCCAGCTGCACTGAAGGCACCCAACCTCCTCCTCTGGGCAAGCCCAGCAAAGACCAACCTCACCTCGGAGCAAGAGAAAGAGTTCTCACCCAACCCCCTGCTCTCCTGAAAAGCACAACCTCCTTCCTCTGAAGGAATTTCCACCTACCATTCTCAAGCTCTAACACACCCAAAACAATTCCCACTGTCCCGGGGAATGTCTAAGCTCAGGACATGTCTTGGAAGTGGATCAGAAGAGCCAAGAGAAGTGAGGTCCGAGGGCAGCGAGCTGTGATCCTGCTGCAGAACAAACACCAGCCACTGCACTTGGTGCTCCATGGCAGGGGAGGTCAGAAGCTTTTGCAATTCCTTCTTTGCACAGGGTGCAAACAAACCTCCACAGCAGGCAGGGTTTCAGGGCCTGTTCTCCAGCTGGCCGTGCTTGACACGCCAGGCCCAGCTGAGGCTGCAGTCGGGGGCCAGCGTGCACTGCAGCTCGATGCCCGAGTCGGGCACCTCCATGTCGTAGTGCACGGGCTGCCCCTCCTTGGTCACCAGGCTGAACGCGGGCACGGGGATCTGTGGGGCACAACACACACATCTCAGGGCACTTCCAGTCTCCTCCACAACATCCCAGCCCTCCTTCACTTCCCAAGACAAGAACAGCTTCCAGGGAGGGGCTCGTGCTTGGCAGGAACGTCCTGAACTCCTCTCATAAGGAAACAGCTCGGAACTGGACTGGGCAGTGCCCACCCTGCTGCCAAAGTGCCTCCCAGAGCTCTGGGCCATGGCTGGGGGGGTCCTGAGCTGCACATGTTTGGGCATCTGAGCTCCTCTCCAGATATTTTGCTTCCTGATGTCCACAAGAACAGAGTCTAGAGAGAGCCAGCACCACCAGAACATTTTCTGGACTGGTGCAACATCTTTTAGAGATGATCCCATTTTACACTCAGATGAGTCACAGTCCCACAGACACTCCAGAGTTTCTTTCAGGAGCAGCCAAAGCAGCCCACAGTGAGGTTCACAGGAGTGTGCCAACATCTCCAAAAGAACAAGCTGGAAGCACCCCAGCCAACCACAGCTCATATCCTGAGCTGATGCTGCTGCTCATGATGAAAAAGCTATATAATGATTCTTCAGGGAGAGGGGAAAGAGTTCATAATTCTTTCTCTTTCTATAAAGAGGAGAAGGATTTTTTAAGCTGCAGCATAGGTGCTTTCTAACATAGAGATCCCTGTGGTCACTCTGACAACTGGCACTGGCTTAAAATTCAGGTTTGGTACTAGGTTTAGGCTGGATATTAGGGAAAATGTCCTCACTGCAAGAGTGGACAAACACTGGAACAGGCTGCCCAGGGCAGTGGTGGAATCAATCACCATCCCTGAAAAGGTTAAAAAAAACGAGTAGATGTGGCTCTTGGAAATATGTTTTAGTGTGCCTGATGGGATTTGGTCAAAGGTTGGACTTGCTGATCTTGGAGGTCTTTTCCAACCTTAAAGATTCTGTGATTCAGAAAACATCCTCTGGGATGCACACTCACAACAGCAGCACTGAGGTTCTGCTTCTAAAGGTGTCCTAAGGATCCCTGAACCACTCCTGGGTCTCTCTGCCATTCAGGGGTTATGAGGCTGCAGTAGGGAAAAAATTGTTCCTCAAATGATGTACTGAACTCCAGTCTGTGTCTCACCTGGCTGCTTATCCCCGTGGCAATGTCTCCCACCTTTGTTCTGTGGAAATCCCTGATGTGCAAATTTTCGCCACTTAGCAACTGGATCTGGATTTTCACTCCTGGAATGCACAAGAGATTCTTTAACTTCTGTTGAGCCCAAGGACCTCACAGCCCACAGCAAAACTGACTGAGGAGGCACATACATGGGGAAAAACAAAATTTTTGTCATTAAGGATTTAATTTATGTAGGTCTTTTGCTGTGCATGGAGCTTGCTGCAGACAGCAATGACTCACAGAGCAGAGCTGCATTTAGCAAGAAAGCAGCTGAAGTGATGTATTAATCTGCACAATATGCCCTCAAAATTCTGGGTAGATGCTTGTGGTTATAAAACATTCCTTGCACATAGAAGCTGCATGAAGCAGGGCACACAGGCTCTGTGTGTTCAGAAGCTTCCCTGGATTTTACTCTACAGACCCAGTGCCTTCCACCCATCTGTGACTGGGGCAGACTGGGCCTCCTCACAACCCATCTTTAGAGGGTTTATGCAACTGAAGGACAAAAGGAACTCAAAAACTCCATATCCAGCCCGTCTAGACAGTGAGAAAGTGATTGCTGGCCATGGATGCAGGTATGGAAATGCAGACCCACCGTTGAAGCAGCTGGGAGTGTCCGTGTGCCGGCTGCGGCTCAGCAGGTTGTTCCAGCTGCAGCTCTGCCCCTCTGCTTGGCTGTTCCAGGAATGGATCCCAGAGCTCATGGTGTCTCTCAAGCTGTGAGAAGCCTTCATGGAGTTCTGCAGGAGTAAGCACAACTTTGTTTAAGGATCCTGAAGAAAATGAGCTGACAGGAGATGAGCATTAAAATAAGGTCAGGAGGAAAAAGGTGGAAAACCAGAGGGATTTTAAGGGTGGGCCTTAGTCAATATTTATGTGCCATCTGGGAAAGGGAATGGATAGCAGTACAACAGTGTGCAGGCATTTATCAGATATTCTCAATAGTTAAATCAATCATGAGCTGAAAGTTGGATGAGAAAAGAGAGGTTGTACTGACTGGCAGGGGAATTAAGCATCAGTTAAAATATTTGTCACTTACTGGCATTAGAAACATACAGGAAAAACAATTAACTGTACAAAACCAACCATAGACCCTGTGCTGCTGCACTGTTGGGAAGGGTCTGTATTGCAGTCAATCTGACATCAGCAAAGTGGTCTGAACCAGTCAAAAGTCAAGTTAAAGGTATGGGGTAGGTGTTAGTGGGAAAAAGCGAGCAGAGTCAGATCCCACATTGCACACTGTGTGTGTCGACAGCTGAGCTGTGCAGAACTCCCTCAGTCCTCCTCAAAAAGCACTGGAAGACTGAGAAGAGAGATAAAAATAGGACACAATGCTGCTCCCAATCAGAACTGACTCCTGCAGATGCTAGGATGCACAAATTTGGGACTCAACGTCTTTGAAAACTGTGATTGAAGGGCTTTTGTCCTTCCCTGGTCCAACAAGGCTTACTCAGTGTTCCTCACTGGTGTTCCCTACCTTAGGAACACCAGAGAGCAAACCAATCTAATTGAAATTGGTATTTAAATAACTAGGACTATGTATTCATTGATACCAATGGGTTAAAATAAGTTTCTGGAGAATAGATCCATAGACTGGGAGTGAATATCCAAGATTTGGGGCTTTGATTGCCTGTCCTACTCTGCTGGTCTTTCCCTAAACCTCCTACTGGTGGCCATAGCCAGGAAGAAGACCCTGCTTGGTGCAGCTCCTACTGCCATCACTGCTTTCCCAGCTCCCTTCTCCTGCACACACAGGGTTGAGGCTGCTGAGATTTTCCATATCCACACACCTGAAGCTTCTGGTGAGGATGCAGCACAGGAAAGCCTCTGGAGGAAAGGATCTACAGCAAACCAAAGCACAGCTACAACCTTCAACACCCTACTGGGCATGAGCAAAGCTTTCTTCCCAAGGTGCTCCCCAGCAAACTGAGTGCCAGAAAGCAGCAGCAAAGGTGAGAAATTCCAGATTTCTGCTGGTGACAGCTTCCAGTTTCCCCCAGGGGCCCAGCCAGCCCCCCCATCCATGCCCACTCACCTTCTCACTGGCATCTGACACAAAGGGGCTGTCGATGCTGAGGCACGAAAGCATTTGCTCTTGTTCTTCCAGAGAGTAAGGCTGGGAAAGGCTGTTCAGAAACAGTTCTGCAGCAAAAGGAAGAGAGGGGAGACATTTCCCGTGATTCCATCCATGCCTCCCTGCTCAAATCACAGCTCTGCAATTAATACCCAAAGCTTCTTCAGCAATATTTAATGAAAATTCATCTTGGTGCCAGCAAAACCCAACACACACCTCTGCCATGCAGAGGTCACAGCCAGCACTGTGACACAGGGAAACTGAGCCAAGAGGAGATGGATTGTACAACAACATGCAAAATAGCACCCCAAATTTACCAGTTCTTGCCCATTATGTCTCCTGTGAGATGCCACTCTAGATCCATCCACATTATCAAGGAAAGGTCAGACTCATGTACTCAGCTCTTACAAGTATCAGGATGTTTGTACTCCCTTATCTGGATACACGTACTTACAAACACTGCAAATATTCCTGATAACATCCAGATATCCCATACACAACCAGCCCTTACAATGCTGCTGAGACCCAAAACCATTTGAGAAAGAAGCTGCCCATCAGCAAGCCCTAAAATTCCTTATTCCTCAGTTTCCTGACACAGTTACAATTCAAACCACTTTCTTCCTAACTGGAAGCTTTCAATTCACCCAAAAAGACTAGAAAATATGGGAGAAAAAAAAAGTGAAAGTAGATTTATACTGGGGCAATGGAACTGGACAAATCACTGATTTCCACACTGAATTTACTGCTGGTTTTCAAACTCTGGATTGCTCTTGTAACCAAATTCCTTGGCTGATGGCTGTAGGTTTTCCAATGCCCAGAACAAAACAGCTGCAGTATGATTTTAACTGCACTGCTTTGCTTGACATCTGCCATTCCTTTATTTTTATCCTGGCTTACCTCAATTAAAAAAAAAAAAAAAGTTTGAACCTACAGTTCCAGATGAAGTTGGAATTCTGATTCTGATTATAGTGCAAACAAGTCTGAAACAGGCTGTTTTCTAAGAGGTTCCTGCACCTCTCTCAGAAGGTTCCCCCCTGTTCAGGGGGAAGGAAATTCTGTTCTCTCCCTTTGTTGCACTTTTAATTGGTTAAGAACTATTAGTTTTGGTAGTCTGAAGGAAGGTTGAGCAATTTGTGTAACGAGAAAGGAACTGTGAGCAAAATGACATCCAAGCTGAAAACCCAAAAATAACTGTCAACAAACCAAGAGAAAGCAGCTGTGTTTTTATCCTGCTTTCAAGCAACAACAACAACAAAAAAAGCTGAATTTCTCCCCTAGCCTAGTGCTCACCAATTTCCAGCTGCTGAAGTTCTTGCTCTGAAATGGTTGTGGCTCTTTCCACGTGGCTGCAGGCCTTCAGGGGCAGAGGAGTCGAGGAGAGAGGTGGGGGATCACAGGTCTCAGGTAACTCCTTGCCCTCAGTCCAGTGGGGTCCCTCAACCTCGTCTGTTTGCTCCAGAGATGGAGGTGGTAGCACTGGGCTGGCACAGGAAACTTTGACTGACAGTTTTGGGTCAGAACCAGTCTCAGAAACTGGGCTCACTGTGGGGGACAGGGATGTCTGTGCACTGTTTTCTTTGTTCAAAGATAAATGTCTGGGCTCTCTGTATTCACCTTTCCAGGGGCTTCTCACGCCTCCCACTACAAAAAGCAAAAAAGATACAAACATTATCAAATTAAGCAGAAAAAGAGGTAAAAGTTTTCCTTCGCTGTAAGAATTTTTGAAGTATTTGCTGTAAAATGCCCAGCTTCTTCAAAAGATAAAACCGGATCATCTCCACAAATTCTTGCTGTATTACAGAAGGATTAAGTTGAAATGAATCAGCGATGGTGTCAGGGGCAAAACTGAACCACAAGTATGAGCTACAGCTAAGGATGCAATAAAGCTCTGCTGGCAGTTGTGCTGCACACTGGGATCCAGGTGCAGCTGACAGGAGCCCAGGCACAGTACCTGAACAAACCCACAGAGAGCTCACCTCCTTCAGCAGAGAAGGAAGAAGAGCATGTGACAGCACACAGGAAATTATCTTTTATATGGGTGACAAACACTTGGCTGCAGGCAAAAGCCATCAACCCAAAATATGCATCAATGCTGTGAAAATGATGACAATAGAACACACTGGTGCTTCCCAAAGGAACAGCACCAGCAGCTCTCCCAGTGGGAATATGAACGTTCAGTCACATCAGTTACATCAGGACATTTCTACCTTCCTCAAGTGCCACACTGGTCTTAGTTTTGAGCTCTGATGCAGATGCCCTGTGCAGAGGCTCCTTCTCCAGCCCCAGTTTAATAATCTCAGCAGTGAGAGGGTTGCAGGAAGGTGGAATTTCCCTCAGAGGAGGCGGCTCTTTAGCGATCTGTGTAACAAACAGGAAGTGAAAGAAGTTAGACCAGAGAGGCTTCATTTGATTTCAGGAAGGTTCTTCCCACCCCAACAGCATTTCCAACTGAAATGAAAGCATTAAATGAGACCTGAACAGTAATTTTATTACAGCTGAATGGTTAAAAGTCACACCCCAGTCGTGAGCGGGGTAGGAAAGAACAGCCCAAGCAGAGCAGGCACAGGGAAAGCTCAGCTCCCAAAGCAAGGCTGGCATCCTGTCAGATGCCCAGCTGGCTCCCAGCCATCACCCCGAGGCCAGTGCTCCCTGGCCAGCAGTAACAAGCTCTGGCAGCTCACAGAGGCTGGGTCACTCACCTTCAGGCACAGAGGGTGGTTGTAATACTGGGTCCAGGGGTGGCAGCCGTTGAGCATGTGCAGCATCATGCAGCAGCTGCTCCACACATCCACCTTGGAGTCACAGCGCTTCCCCATCACCACCTCCGGGGCCATGTGGGTCTCTGTGCCAGGCACGTAGTTCCCTAAAAGCATCCAGGAGAAAACTCACTGCAAGCAGGCAAGAGAACTGCTCCAGTGCCACTGGTAGGAGGCCCAAGGCAGAATCCCTCTCTTTTCAGCTCAAGTGAGACTCGTGTCAGCTTCATAGAATGGACTGGTTTGGGTGGGAAGTGACCTTAAAGCCCATCCAGTGCCACCCCTGCCGTGGGCAGGGACACCTTCCACTATCCCAGGTTGCTCCAAGCCCCATCCAGCCTGGCCTGGGACACTGCCAGGGACCCAGGGGCAGCCACAGCTTCTCTGGGCAATCTATGCCAGGGCCTCCTCACCCTCATAGGGAAGAACCTCTTCTCAGTATCCCACCTATCCCTGCCCTCTGGCAGGGGGAAGCCATTCCCCCTTGTCCTGTCCTTCCAAGCCATTGTTCCAAGTCTCTCTCCAGCTCTCTTGGAACCCGTTTAGGCACTGGAAGGGGCTCTGAGGTCTCCTCTGAGCCTTCTCTTCCCCAGGCTGAACAATCTGGGCTCTCCCAGTTTTTCTCCATAGCAGAGGGGCTCCACCTTAATCCAAAAAGCAGCACTGTGTGTTTTTAGAAGCTGTTCCCTCTCAGACCCATCCCTTATACACAGAATAGGGATTAAGCTTCCCATTCAAGAAAATCTGGGGGGCAAAACATGAGCTTGACTTTAGAAAATGTACCCTTCTCTTTCAACAGCTGCATGAAGAAGCATGGTTAAGTTCAATTGTGCAAAAAAAAGGAATTTTGCCTTAGTGGAGGTCAAGACTCTTCCCCACTATTTAGTGAGGTTACATGACAAGTCAGAGTAGGATTTTAAAGTTTCTGTGTGGTTTCTTGCAGGGACAAAAAAACCAAATGCAGCATGCTGGCATAATCTCACAAAAACCCTTTCAGCCTGGGAGATAAGAACCATCACCTCCCAAATTTCAGGTCATTTTAGCTGTCAGTGGGATGCCTCACAGTAATACCAATAAATGAGACAATGAAATAATACCAATGAAGTAATACCAATAAATGAGCAATGCTCAGCCTGGAAAGCGCAGTTTCTTGCAAAGCAGCCACATGTAAATGTTCACAAGAAAGAATGAGTCAGAAGGACAGTTCTTCAGAAGAGCAGCAGCAAAGCCTCACCTGTGACCAAGCACTTTCCCAGCCCGTCTGGGTGCAGGTGAGCAGAGTGGCCAAAGTCACACAGGAGGGCCCTGCTGCCATCATCTGACAGCAGCACGTTCTCCGCTGCCAACAACAAGAGTTCCATTAGTCTCCTCTGGATTAGGAGATGGGAAAAACACTCAAAAGCACACAGAGCTACAGTTTTTTAAGGCCAAAGGATTTATTATTCCTGTCACTGGCTTAAGCAAGTACAGAGCTGTAATTATATCTTATAAACTACCAATTACCTGCCCTGGAGATTCTTGTAGCCCAGTGGTGGGGCAGCCTGGGCAAGCAGCCTGGCAGAGCCACAGGGTGACAAGAAGAGGTGACAAATATGATATTCCCAGCAGTCTAGAACCAAGGGAAACTCTGATTTCAAACATAGATCTGAAAATCTGGGCAGTAGATCCCATTACTTTAGTAAGTAATCCCATCATTTAATCTCCAAGCAGTTTGCCTCTTCTAAGAAAAGGGAAGAGCAAGGTACTTCAAACACTTTCCTACCTTTGACATCTCCATGGAGAATGTTTTGAGCATGAAGATACTCCAGACCCTCTAACACCTGGCCCAGGTAGCTGAGGGCTCTGTCCTCTGGCAGGCAGCCACTCTGTTTAATGAGTTGTCCTAATGAGCCACCTGGGAAGGAATCCAAGGAGTCGACGTTAGCTTATCTTTAAATTCTCCCCAGCATCATTAGCATCCCTTGTTGTTTCCATTGAAAAAATGAGATTTTCCAGCTCTCTCAGCACTTCTCTTCCACACATGGCTCTGTTCCTTTTGTTTATTCACAGAGTTTTTGCACCCCACAAAAACAGGCCCTGTTCATACGGTTTGGTGCTTAGTGTCAGTTTATCAGTGTTGCTTTGGAGCAAATGCAACTGCTCTGTGATCAGAAGAGCCATTTCTAGGTGTTACTGACCACCAGCTCATTCTTCACAGCCTGTTTTCCATGGTTCTGGCCAGAAAAAGAGCACCAGGCAATGGAATCATCTAGGTTTGACTGGACAGGCTCCCCTTTTCCAGGGCAATGCACCCCACTGGTGTCCTGCAAATCAACAGGAAGCACAAACCAGCCCCAGCCATGTTTTACTGGGAAAAAGAGACACCTTCAAGTGAGGTAGGACTGGGAATTACTCCTCCCACAGCAAGCCTTTTACAGGCATTACACACAGCCATTCCAACCCACTGGGGAATTCACACCAGGAATATTCTGGATGCATTGAGGAATTAACAGATTCATATTGGGGCAGGAGGAAGAAGAAATCAACGTGCACTGGACAGTGCCAGTTGTGCTTCCATGGTGCTGTGTGGGAAGACAGGTTGATAGGATAGTCCAAAAGGCAATCTGTCCTGATGAATTACAGCTGATAATTAATAAATATAATAAAATACAGTACTGATTACTGAGGAGTGGAAACATCTGTGCCTGCCCAATGAGGCTGGGTGTTATAAAATATGAGTGGGCTAGCTGGCCACCAGTTACAGTTTGAGTTGGAGCTTGAGACCTGAAATGTGCTGCCTGTGCTGTGAGGAGGTAAGGGACAGATAAGGTAAAGAGATGTTGTGTGAGGGACAGACAGGGTTAAGTGGCCAGGAAAGGGACAGGCTGGGGTTTAGCCAGTTACACAGAGAGGAGAGAAGGAGTCAGAGCTGTGTGGAGCTGCCTGTGAGGGAAGGAGTCAGAGCTGTCAGAAGGAAATACACTGAAAAGAAGGCATGCAAAATTTTCTAATAAAAGACTGGTGGTGATGCCAGTCGTGTCCATTCTCAACATAACTGCACCAGTGCTGTCCCCTGCTCACCCTCCATCAGCTTCATGAAGATGGTGACCCAGGGGCCCTCCTTGACAGCACCGTACAGGGGCACCACGCTGGGGCTCGTCACGGCCGCGCACGTCGTCAGCTCCTCGGCACGGAAATGTTCCACCTGCACCTACAGGAACAGGGAGGCACTGAGCAAATCCTGCCGTGGACCCGCACACTACTGTCCCTCTCTGGTGGCTGTGTGACAGCAGAGGCACCAGATGGGTTAACTGGGTTTGATGGTCTTGGAGGGCTTTTCCAAACTTGTGTGACCTTCCCTAACAGAACCAAGGGAGTGCAGCAAGAAGTTGGAACACTCAGGATGATAAACCCTCAATGTTTAAGGGAAGTGAAAATTCATCACAAGAGATGCCAGCTTGCAGTAACTCCAAATAACAGCTGAGGATGGGTACCCTTTAGGAGGAAGGTAATTTCTGTCTCAGTAAAAAGATAGTTTTGACAACTGAACGTGTTCTACTTTTATAAAAGAGAAGGAAAAAACCCCTGAGGATGGTGCAAAACTTGGCAAAAATTCAACTCCCCCAAAGCAGGAAGGAATACAAAATATGTTCACGAGCAGTGATCTGCATGATCACCTTGTTAGGTGGTGCTCATCCAGCAAATGGTTAAAGAAAAACTATTCTCTAAGTTCAGCCAAACTAAATAAAACAAGAATTTGCTGAAGTCCAGAAGGAAAACATGAGTCATGAAGATTCTGGTGGGAAAAAGATGCATCATGTTTCTTCTCTGTCAGCAATCCAGCTAAAGTTGGTTTTCTTTCATCTCAAGAATTTGGAGAGCAGGTGCTTCCAACACCAAGTCTGGTGCAAGGTGAGGTGCTGCCCTCCTGTCACAGGGAGGCAGCAGGAACTGCAGACAGCTACTCAGAGAAAATTAAATAGAGCATAGAGAATGTCCAATTTGCACGTTAGAACTCTCTGCTTTCAGAGTGTGATTTAAGAAGATGCATTTCTGATATAAAGAAGCATCATTTATCCTTCAGTAATTAGGGGGGTAAAATGACATTTGGAAATACTTCAGCTTCTCCTACTTTCATGTTTCCCTTTTCAGCACAACCATCTTCCTTCCTGAAAATATACCCCACAAGGAACAGCTATTTCTCCCAAGACTGTGGATTTGCCAAATGGATAATACATTTAAATAGCTACACACTGACAGGAAACAGGCTGCTTATGTCACCACAAGATTTCACACCTGAACTGTGAGGATGCAGAACAAGAACTCATTTTCTATATGCTAGAGAGATGTTTATTTCTATAGCTGACAACTGAATGGTCATGAAACGGTTAAATAAATACACTGGCTTGTCTTGCCACTTAGATCTTTCCACTGGGAGCATAGCAAGCCTGGGCCCAGTGTAAATGGGGGAAAAATGAACAATTTAAACTGAAAAATTCAAGTTGCAGTTCTTTTTGCACACAATATTTTTGTACTTGAAGCAAACACTTCCCACATGAAGTTTCTAGTGAAGTAATGTGAGAAACATCAGTTCACAGGGTTGATGAAACTATTCAAGTGTAAGTTCTAATAAAATAGTTTACATTTTCATCATGTCTTTGCATTATCCCTCTGTCTGCATCCCTGAGGCCCCCACAGCAGCCCACAAACCAATGCCTTGATCCAAGTTATATTCCACACACTTCCTACATCCTGTGACAATGGCATACCCTGGAGAACAATAGGTTATAGTGCCAGCTTCTGAAAAAACACATCCTCTGCTGCATCTGGAACAGCAGCACTTCAGAACAATGTGCCAGCGTTGCAGCTGACACTGAGGAGATGAAAGCTGTTTTCAGAACCTGCTGACTGCCTTGGGTTTTTCCTACTTTATTCATTTTTACAACAGGGAAATAAATACCTGCCATGTAACCATTTACAGCAGACATGGTTTGAGATAAGAATAGTCAGATAACAGACAACCCATGAGGCTGCTGCTCCCCTGCAGTCACTCACAATCACTCAGAAATCTCTACCCTTGCCTCAGCACCCAGGATGCCTTTCAGCACACTTTAAAGCCAAATGAGCTTATTTCTGGCTGCTGAGCTTGGTCCCCGTGCACATACATGTCCTCCACCTGCTTCTCTCTCTGCCATCACCCTGAAGTTTTCCCTTGGACACAAGAGCAGCACTTCAATGTGACTGTTTAGTCAGGGCTGTTGGTCCTGACTAAAGAGGACCTGGGAAGAGATTTCTCTCCATGTGCTGTCTTGCCAGGAACCCCCTTCTCTCACACACAGTTACCTTCTTGGCAGCACACTGAAATCCTGTCTGCTTGTCCTCTATCTTGTACACTTCCCCAAAAGAGCCAATGCCCAAGGAACCATGGCACTTGGTCCAGTGAACCTCTTCTCGGTACTCGTAGTCCACCGGCTTCAGCTTCTGGAAGGCCAAACAGAAAACAAGATGAAGCAAGGAAAGAGACACTTAAATGCTGAGCTGCACAGACAGAGATCAACATTCTCAGAAGCAGCACAAGGACAGATATCACAGCACCTCTCTAGAAATCCCAGTACAAGATTACTTCTGACAGGCTTGAGATGAAACCATACAGGATCAACCTACTTGATTTCTGTGGGCTCTGGTGGTTCTAGACAAGTGCACCCCAGTTGTAAAAAAGGCCACCAGGTCTTGGATGGCTGTGGAGCTCTATGTTCCTCCCTTCTCATGCAGGACATAACTACAAAGCTGAATCCTACATCTAACCCAGATTGCTGTGACTAAATGCAGACACTGTGTGAAAGCTTTTCTGCGGTCAGCAGATGGAGACTGTGCCTTAGGTGGCAGTGTGAACACGTTCAGGCAGGTAGGGGCACCTTAAACTTCACAGACCATACTGACAGGGTCACACTGACCCCAGGGAAGTCCTCCAGGAGGACTTTAAAGTGTTGAGAGAGAACTGAATTCAGAAGAAGTGAATCATGTCACTAGGATTCAAATGCATTTCTGTGCCCAGGCCCTGTGCTTGCTGGTCCCAGCAGAAGCACAGACTGGCCTCCTGCACCTCCCCTTCTACCCAGCCCTGGTTTCTGTCACACTCCAGCTCATCCAGAGCCAATAAATATTGCAGCCTGCCTGCAATATTGGGCTCTTCTCCAGCGAACAGAGGACATGGCTGAAGACTGACTAAGCACAGAACCACTGCTCAGAGACAGGCCTGCAGGTCTGGTGACTGAGCACAGCACAGAGCCAGTAGTCTGAGACAGGCAGGGCTTTAATCCCGGCAGAAAACAACTCTGTACTGTTATCTGGCAGCTTCAACGAGAACCAGATCCAGAACCATTCAGAAATCACAGTTTTAGAAGCAAGCACATGGATGCAGATTATCTGTCTCCCAAAGCCCTGGAGAAACTCAGCCTCCCACACCCCAGAGAGTGGCTCAGATCACCTCATTCAGCAACACGCCTTCATTTTCACTCTCTTCATGGAATTGTTCCTTCAGCTCCAGCCCACCTCCTCTCCACGTCTTGGCCAGGCTGGCTAAATTTTGTGGTTCACCAAAACTCACACTCCCCTTCAAGGCATCTACCAAATATTCTTCCACAGAAAGCTTGTCTGAACTGGTTTGCACAGACTGGTTGATACATTTGGTGAAATTATATTCTAAGTTTAGGCCAGATAAGTGACTGTCTTGATAGTTGAGGTCACCATGGAAGTATGTGTCCAGAGCTTTCTGCTTCATGGCATGGAGAGGATTGTCCACATGTAGGAGATGGGGGGGAAGGATGTTGTAGGGAAAAGGATGGAGAGTCTCAGGCTGGGGAACAGTGTCCCTCTGTTTCCAAACATGATTTAGGCACTGAATAGGGCTGATCAGCTTGTGCAGTTCTGTTTTGTATTGGCTCCTTGGAGAATGGAGTTTGCCCATGGACAAAGAGGCATGGACAGGCTTCTCAAAAGACAGCGGATCATAGCCCAAGTCCTTGTTAAATTCAGGAACCCAAAAACTGTTTCTGTAAAGAGTACTTTGGTGGGATTCATCCTCCTAGAAAATAAAACCAAACAGCTGAGCAGGAACCTCGGTACACACACCAAAATTCACCCAAGAGCTGTTAGGAGTCTGCAGGGACAGTACAAAAGGAAGGTTGAAGATTCTCACCTGGACAGGAATTGGGGTGCAGCTCTCCTGTTCTGGAGTTCTTGGACTTCTCCTGCCAGCAGCCACAGGTTGTCCTTTCAGCTTGGATCTTTTCTTGTGCCGTTTCTTCTTGGCCCTGCCCCGGTGCCTCCCTCTCCAGGTGGGTGCCATCCTGCCCTCCGTGGCATGGGCCACATTGTTGGGGATGTGATCGAGGCTGTCCGAGCGGCTGCTGGAAACCAGAACACAGCAGGGCTCTGAGATGGGACAGTGCAAGCACAGCTCAGGTGACACCTCTGACCCACAGAAAGAGAATCAGCAACTCTGCAAACTCAACAGAGAACTAAAACACAACTTCCTGCTTTCTAATAGGGGTAAGTTCAAGGTCCAGGCACAGCAGCACCTCTATTGTGTGAAAGAAATAGTGGGGTGTGGGAGGAGCAAAACATTACAGTGCCCCAGGGCTTACAAATTCTGGAAGAACAAGACTGGAATGAACAGTCACAGAATGGTTTGGGTTGGAAGGGATCTTAAAGCCCATCCACTGCTACTCCCTGCCACAGCAGGGACACCTTCCACCATCCCAAGTGGCTCCCCGCCCCATCCAAGCTGGCCTTGGGCACTGCCAGGGATCCAGGGGCAGCCACAGCTTCTCTGGGCACCCTGTGCCAGGGCCTGCCCACCCTCCCAGGGAACAATTCCTTCCCAATATCCCATCCAGCCCTGCCCTCTGGCAGTGGGAAGCCATTCCCTGTGTCCTGTCACTCCAGCTCCTTTGTCCAAGTCCCTCTCCAGCTTTCTTTTCTGTCTCTTTTTTGAACACAGTGAAGTAGAGGGGATAGCACTGCATGTGTCCAGGCTGATCTGAGACAGTTTGTGGTTGATTTCTAGGGAACACAGAGATGATGTATAAATGCAGTCTAGTTTAAAGAATTATTAAAATTAATAAATGTGTTCATAATATCAATGCCTGCTCTAATTTGAAGGAAAAGAGCTTTGCACAGAGAAGAAGGATGACTAAGTGCATGTGAATAAAACAGCTTCAAAAAGCCAAAATGTGCTGGCTTGTAAAGCCCAATACTACAACATGATTTCTAAGAATGCACAGATATACACAACACTCCAGCTGGGGTCTGCACAGAGAGATGACTCTCAAGAGTGATATTTGCCTGCAGTTACTCAGAAAGAGATGGTCACTAAGGTTCCTTTTAACTCAAACCATTCTGTGATTCCATGATTCAATACCAATCATAGCAGTTGGATTTTTTAAATTCAGCTCTAAGAGAAAACAATATTTTGATCTTCAAATGAAGCAATTGCTCCATTGACTTGGAACAGTTCTGATCCATTCCTCTGCCTTTCCTGATCAGTGATGCAGGGCACAGCCACTCTTTCCATCATTTCCTGATACTTTAGTGCTAAAAGATGCCATAAGTAGAGTTCTGGCTGATGGCATCAGCACAGTGCCTTGAGCCTGAACATACAGCTGGTGTGCATCCCACAAAACCCCAGACCCCACACAAACCCCTCAGAAATGGGTCACTTTGCACTTCTTCACATGGTTCATGGGACCACATTATAAAGCCACTGGGCAGTGTCAAACCACACACCCCACAAGGTGTCTGAAGGCAACAGGCAGCACCTAATTCTGTACCCCAGGCACCCATTTCAGGGCTGCCTGACAGGTCTCCAGTGCATAAGAAAGCTCCAGTATGTGCCCCGACAGGAAGAGATTTTTCATGAAGAACAAGCAGCTCACTCCCAGGTGACTCCAGAAAAGCAATTCCCAGGCCTCCACTTGTCCATCACAAGTGTCCCTTTTACCATTTCCAGCTTCTCTGTGTTCACAACTTCTGTTGTTGATGCTGTCATTAAGCAAAGGTTCTCTCATCCCCTTTTATCCTTCCAAGAAACTGAGCTGTTCCCTTTTCTGAGGACTCCTTCTAGCAGCAGCCCAGGTTTCACACAGCTTTTCAGCAGATGGTGTAACAGTTTCAAAAGCATCAACACAGTTCAGTTTAAAAAGACTGAAAATTTCTCCTTGGATCCTTCTACTTCAAGCCTATGAACCTTAAAAAATCAGTCATTTCAAAACAAATGTGACCATCCAGAAACAGAGGCAGAAGCCTACAAGGGCAAGTAAATCTGCAGGCATTGACAATAAGACAATGCAAGGTGTTTCAAGTGGTTTGTGCCTAAACTTGTATTTTTTCCTGATAGGAAGATGTTTTGGGAAAGACACATTCTTACCAGGCCTCAGACTGAAGGGCCAATTCCAACAGGAGTGCTTTTGGAAAAATACTTTAAGTGCAGGGAGCCAGGGTGAATTGGAACAAGGACAAGTCAGCAGACACAACAGTCAAGAGGGGTGTTTGCATTAAGAGGTCTCTCACCTGTAACGTTTACTGTGGGCAATAAAGGATCTCTCTGATAAAGTGGGGCTGAACTCCTGACTGTTTTCACCTGTGTGAAAAAAAACCAGGATCATCATTTGTCTTAAACCAGGCAAAGTCTCTCCTAGTAACAACTGGACTTAAACAGCTCTAGCACTGTGCTAAATGAGTGATCCAGACAATCACTGCACAATCATGTCACACCACCCACACTACATTCTTCCTCCCCCACAATTAGGAGGCTTCCCAGCTATCTCCTGATCCCCCACTCTTTCCCAGATGAAAGCTTTACTTTGGTTTCCTCCTGTTTATCCCCTCTTTTAAACACCTTTCAGAAGTCAGCTAAGAACAGGTGACCCACAGGACCCAGATCTGGTGGAGGTGCACGGGCCTCATGCTGGTCTGTTATTTATGCTTTATTCAGTGGATGCTGCCACATTATTAGGAGATTTCATGAGCTTCCTAAATAGAGTCTGGGATGTGTCATCAGCTCCACCCCACTTGGGATTACAAATAGATGTGGTCTCAGCTCTCCAGGAGTGCCGAGGGAGTGAAATCTCATCTCTCTTTACACATTCCTTTTTCTCAATGAAGCGCAGCCCGCCCTGCTACTCACATTCTGCTTGGGCAATAATAGAAATTGATGCACAGCCTCCTTCTGTTTCTTCTTTTGCTGTTCCTTTGGTGATTACATCATTCAGGATTTTCCACTGACTGTGAAAGATGACCTTCTTTGAATCTTCTACTTTGCAAACGCTGCTCTGCTTTTCACCCACTGTCTCCTTCAGCCCCTCAGCAGCCGTGAGCTCCTTTTTGTGCTTGATGGCTGGATCAGGAGCTCCTTGGCATGCAATTCCCATCACTGCCATCTCCCAGCTTCAGAGAGACACTGAGCAAGAACAGAAAAACAAAACACTTGTCAAAATATCTCACACACAGCAGCAGCTTCAAGTTCACGAGAAACAGGAGGCTTCTAAAGTATCAGATTAATAAATAATTCAAATCAAGCTCCTGCCCATGTTCTGAGCTGGAGAATAACCCTGGAGTGCCAGTCCTCCAATTCTGACTTGGACCACTGAAGATCTCAATATTCAACAGTCTCATGACTGAAAATATACAACCACATGGGTTTTGGAGAAATTTAATTCTTGGTATATTCTCTTAAATATAAATAGTGAAACCAAGGAGAAGAAGGAACTCCCATATCACCAAACAGGAAGAATATTCATCCCCAAAAAAAGGGAAAAAGGGAAGACAAAGTTCTCCTAGAGTGCACCTGGGGGAAATTACACCGTGCTCTCACACCACATGAACGGCCATAAACCCAGCTAATTCCCTTTTTTCCTGCGTTCAGTCATCCTCAAAACCATTCCTCATTCTCCCTCAATAAAGCCAGGCTCGACAGCCAAACCTGCCCATCCACAGAGCCTCCCTCACTCCCTTCCTTCCTCTACATCACCAACAACTTCTGCAATCCTTGCTCAAGCCCAGCAGAACTGGAGCTCTCACAGAGTGCAGGATCCCTGCAAGTTGGTGTTGGATAGAGGACAGTGATGGAACAGATCCCTCTGCCTGAGAGCTGGAGGGGATCAGCACAGGCTGTGAGCTGACCAGGAACACAAATGGAGCTCCAAACAAGTCCCAGCACAGGCCAAACCTTGGCCAATTGGCAGCACAGGGGATGGAAAGGGAGAAGCATAAACCAGCAGGGAAGCAAAGCACTGAGGGACAGGATGGGGATAGCCAGGAGTGAAAATCAGCAATGTGGGGAGCGAGGAGTTCCCCACAGCACAAACCCTTGGGGAACACAGCTTTGGTGCAGCCTCTGATCCCCTCATCTTGGATTCTGGAGAAGTTAAACCAGTTGTTTCTTTATAAACCAGAACATGCTCTGTTGCCTCTTAAGTGCAGAGATCCCTTCCTTGTGCCAGTCCTCCCACACCACAAACGTAAAACCTTAAAATGAACCTTTTCACCCTTAAACAACCCAAGTTCAGAAACCTTGGGCAATGTATATGGGTGATAAGTACCACAAACCCAGCATAGGACAAGGAGGGTCGTTTTAACAGAGGCCAGGAAAACAGATATCAGCACCATTACAGGAGCACACCTTGAAGCTCATCAGCTTCAATCTGCACAAATCTTTCTTCTTTTTTTTTTTTCCTTTTCCTTTCTTTTTTTCCTCACCTCGAGCTGCTGCCTGAGGCAAGAGGACTTTTACTCCAGCAGGCTTCTGGCAACTGATATGAATCAGAAAAATGACAAAATGAGTGGGTGCTCCATGCCTGAAGGACCACCAAGGAAAAGGGGAAGCATTTGGGAGCCAAGTGCATGAACCTTGGTGCTGTGAGTCACCTAACAACCTGGCAGGTATACAAGGAAAGTCAACAATGACCACATTCAGTGGCCAAACAGAGAACAGCTGCTGTGCAAAAGAAGTGCTGATGACAGTACCCCACTCATTACAGCCCTCCCGCTCCCTCTCCTCTACAGAAATTATGTCAATTCTCAGTGCTGTAAAATAATCCCTTGGAGCAGCAGGAGCAGAGCCTGCCAGATGACTAACCCAGCCACCAGTGACCAAACTGACAAGTTCAGAGTTATTTTTATCCTCACTCTCTCCTGACTTGCATTAACTCTGTCTCTCCTTGCCCTCCCCTCACCTTCAAGGTCCTTCAGTGCAAACCAATCTCCATCACCAAAAATACGTAATTCTGCAAGTCCCTCCTTGGCTGAGTCAAAGGAGAACAAAGAGAGGGGAGAAACAAAACTGCAAATCCTTGTCGCTCTCAGAAATGGCAAAGAATAACAAGGAAACATAACTGAGATTAAAGTCAACAAAGTTCTGCCTCACTTGCAGACTCAAAGAGACCGAGGCAGCAGTTGTGAGCAACGGCCTCGACCCGGGCACAGCTCAGGCAGTTTAATGTGTGACTCAGGTCTGTGGGGCTGTGCAGGACCAGAGCCTGCATGCCCAGCCTGCTTTAACTGCTGCTGCACAATTTTCAGTCCTTGGAAAAGTCAAATGCCAACTATTTTTATGGTGTATACAGCAAAGCATGGCGGGCAAAAGCTTGATTAAAAATAAGCAGCCAGAACTTTTTGAAAAGAGTTTTTGAAGTGTAACTTCTGCCTGGAGAAAAGGAGACTCAGGGAGACTTTTATGGTCCTCTACAGCTCCCTGACAGGAGGTTGGAACCAGTTGAGGGTCAGGCTCTGCTCCCAGGAAACAAGACACATGACAAGAGGAAGCAGCCTCAAGTTGTGTCAGGTGAGGTTCAAGTTGGATATTGGGAAAATTTCTTCACTAAAAGGGTGGTCAGGCATTGGAATTGGCTGCCCAGGGCAGTGGTGGAGTCCCCATCCCTGGAGGTGTTCAAAAACCTCTAAAAAACCCAAGCAGACACAGCACTTCATGATACATCTTAGTGGGCATGGTGGGATTTGGCTGAAGGTTGGACTGAATGACCTTGGAGGTCTTTACCAACCTCAGTGATTCTGTGATTCAGAAGTGAACAGGCCTGACTCATCCCTGTGCACGTGGAGGGGGCAAAGAGAGGTGCAAAGAGCTCCTGAGTCCCATTAATTCAGATTCAGGCACTCGGTCTCTGCCCAGAGCCACCCCACAGCCCTTCTCAGGGAGCTCCAGATAAAAGGGAGCCTGGGGAGCAGCAAATGGGTACCTGAGGAGCCACAGGAAGCCCAGTAAGAGCAGGATTTACCCACGTGAGACTCTGGAGCTGTGGTTCCCCTGCCTGTTTACATGCTCCAGGATGAGCACAGCTTCCTGTGCAGACACAGGCACAGACGAGCAGCACGAGGAGCTTCATGTTCCTGAGCTGGAGGGTGCTTGTGTCCTACCCAGAACTGCTTCTCTGGCTTTCAAAACCTCCTCTCCCTCAGCCAGCTCACTTAGATACAGCTGGTATTCTTGATTTCTATATCCCAGACTTTCTTCCTTCTGTGGACATGTGATGGGCTCGTTATTTTCAAGGCAGAAAGAGGAAGTCAGGTAATGATGCAGGAGATAAGAGTGGATACTGCACTCCTAACCCACAACGGGCTTTTGATACCAGCTTAAAGCCTGTTTGCTCCTTATCTTGACCAAGGGTTTTCTCACCTTGGGTTAACTAATATTAGTTCCCACTGCTGTAAAACAGAAAGTGTGTTTTTAGAGAATGAAAGCCAAACAGTCTCAGTTGTGCTGTGAAGGCACCGCTCCGATGGCAACTCCTCCCTCAGCTAACGTGTGGGAGAAACTAAAATACCAGATAAAGTCACCTGAGACTTGAAGGAAGTCAGAATTAACGACATACTCAAACATTATTAATGTAAGAGAGAACCACGTGCTTTCTGCTCCTTTAAAACCTCCTCCCCCCTTCTCTAAACAAGTCTCTCTTCAACTCTTCCATCTCAACTGGAAGATGTTCGGAGCAGGGACCTTAAAAAAGCATTTCTGTGTTTCATGAAATCATTGTGAGAGAAACTCAGAGCTGGACAAGAGCCATGCAAACACCTTTCCAGGACTGCACCACTCCACAGCACACCATCGTATGGGATTTGCTTAGCTCCAATCCCCCTGGACAATGGCTTTTGGGAGAATTTCATCTAATGCTTTGTGGACCATCCCATACATTTGGTCAAAAAAGGCCTGGGAAAGAGTTTTAAAATGTATGTAAAACTTCCTAAGTCAACTTCACAAACTGGAGATTTCTTCTCATTTGAGTGTACCCATTCAGCAGCAGTTTCACACTGATATTTAGTTTGAAAGGAAAGAAGAAGATAAAAAACTATGTTGTCTCAGCGAGGTTTCCCACTTCCTTATGGAGAGGAGTTCTGTGCACAGAGCACTAACTCAGGTTGCCTTTGCAGCTGCTGCTGATTTGATCAAACACAAGGAGCATTTTTAGCCATGTTGCTTTGCTGACCACCACAACAAAGCAACAGCTGGGAAGAGCCAGGAATTCCTGCATCACTAGAGCAGGGAATGTCAACTGAGAAGAACACCACACACCTATTGGGGACCTTCCAGTCCCAACAGCTGTCAGTGAGTATGGCAGAAAGTGCCAAGTATGCAGCCAAAAAACCTAAACAGGGTATTAGCTGCAAAATCCTTGTACACAGCCATCAAATCTTATCAAGGAAGGGGGAAAAAATAGATTATACTTGTTGCATAGATGGATCACATTAAAAATCTGGTTTGGGGCCAAAGGCATGTATGTATACATATATACTTTCTATACATATAGGTATATATGGAAGGATTCAAGGCCAGGTTGGACAGGGCTTGGTGCAACCTGGAGTAGTGGGAGGTGTCCATGTCCATGGCAGGGGGTGAAACTGGATGAAGTCTAAGGTCCCTTCAAACCCAAACCATTCCATAATTGTTTGTACAACTCCTTCAGAGCCTGGGCACCACTGCCCTCCATCCCTGCCTGGATGCCACCATGGGCTCCCTTGGCTGCCCACGTTTCAGATGGAACTGAAATTCAGACAGTTCCGGTTTTGGCCCAGGCAGTTTAAGGCCTGTTACTGCAGCCCAGACCTGGGGTGGAGATTTAAACTGCTCAGAGCTGTCAGCAGGACAAGTTTCAGTTTGTGTCAGAAGGGACTTAAAAAAATCCAGTTGTAGCACTCAACAGCCCCCCAGCCTCAAAAGACACTTTATGTTGCTTTAAGTGAACATGTCTAAGGGGGAAAAAAAAAAAAAAAAAAAGAAAGAGACTTTCCTCGTGTATCTAAGAGCTCCAAAGTGAAAATAAATAGAATGCCTGACTGATTAAAATCCTGGTGAGTCAGAGCAGCAGTTGCTATTCCAGGGAGCTCTCAGCCTTCACCTCCCCTTCAATAACCACTATGACCCATCCAGCCATTCCAGGGGCTCCTGCGCAATCCCCTCTGGTCCCTCTCGTGTGTATTCACAGATTTACCTGAGGAGCACCAGGGAGAGCTAAAAACCTCCTCCCAAAGCACCACAAACTCCCTGCTTGAACACTGCACTATCAGCCCTATGTACGAGCACGTCATGTTACAAACGATAGGCAGTGTGTGTAAACATGTTCTTTAAAGTGGTTTGATAGTAAATACTCCCAAATCCTGTTTCAGCCACTGGTGTTGCTTACTGTAAACATCAGGATAATGAGCCTCAGTTGTTTTTTTTTAGTTGCCAGACATTAAGATATTGCAATAGTTTGGTTACAAAATCTGCAGGGAAATATTTGACTGGGTTTAATTATCAGCAGATTTCTAAAAGCACCCAAACACACCTTTATCCTCATTTCCTCGAGGACAGCCCGAGCACAGCTCACTCCTGAACAATTCTTTTCATCTTGCTGAATAAAGATATGAACACCACCACTTGCCCAGAGTTTACAAACACCAGCACAAGCCCATTCACTCAAAGAATGGCTAGTTTTCCCCAACCCCTTTGCAAACAAGGAGTTCAGAAATAATCAGAAAGAACTTCAGCCTGACAAGGATTCGCTTCCCAGCTGCTCTCACACAGCTCTCAGGCCACTGCTTAACAACATGCAGGCTTCGACCACCCACTTGTGAAGTTATTTCCTAAACTACAACAAAATGATACAATAAAGCACCTCAAGGGACAACTTCCACCTACCACCACAGACACACCTGAAAATCAATTCTGTCCAAGCAGGTGGAGCCAAGCTGTCACTTTACACTGCTTCACAGCTTTACATTTCAATCATATTTATCAAGTATTATATTTAAATCTATGGGGAAGTAGTAAGGCTGGGATGCCAGTCAAAATCAACCCAAAAGTTTAGTTAAATTTAGTATAGATAGAAGCAGTTCTACATTATCTTCATTTATGATTGGTCCTGCCAATTCAGTTGTGATGATTTCATACTATAAAGTCAAAATATGAAGTGATTGGGACGATTTCTAACTGTCCAGCCTGAACAGACTCTCATGAGATGAACTCTCACATGAACTGTGGAACTGAACTGTCTTTGGGCAAGACAAGGTCCATGCTCATCAGGGCCCTGATCACCACACCGTGGTCAGCAAAGCCCATTCTCCTACAAATGTAATTCCCACGTGTCTGTCCCTCCATGCATCCCCATCTTCCTCTCGCAGCATCTCCAGACCCTTCCCTAACTCAGGGCTCTTTTACTCCCAGCCAGCTGCTCATCTCAGAACCGGGAAATCTTTGTCCTCCAGGTCTCAATCCCTCTGGCTCCACCAACACATCTGACACTTGCCAGTAAAGTTCAAAAGTCACAGAAGGAAAGCTGATTTATGGCCTCTTTGCCTCTATCATTTTGGCAATTATAATAATAATTCAGCACCTCATCACTGCTACAAGAGCTCAGCTCTACCCCTCCCATTTAGCACAGAAAGAAGACTCAGGACAAACTCATTAACTTCAAGTTCATTAACTCCGGTGGTGTTGGATCAGGTCCCACAAACCCTTTAGGTTTTCAGTTGTTTGTTTGTTATGCTCCTTCACAGCACTCTACAAGATTCAGTCTCTTAATACAGTTAAAATTTAATAGTTAATAGCAAGTGACTCATTCCCAAGGAATCCGGTGGCCGTGCCAATAACAGATTTCAACTGAGGTAAAATGCAATAAAGCAACTCACTACAGACACACTCAATTCAACTATTCTTATCACTAATGTCACAGCACAGAAGCGCGAGTTATTACTCATAAAAGCGTTTAGAAAGCCAGTCGAAAAAGAAATTCAGACTTTGTTTATAGGTGCTGGTTTCAGACTGCTGTGTCCTACATGTGTGGAGCACTCAACACATGTTTCTAATGTAACCAGTTAAAGCTGACAGGAAGCATCTGAAATCAACCACAGCAGCAAATTATTAATCAGCAAAGAAACATTTTAACCTTTTGCCAGAAAAAGAAATTAAAAAAAAAAAAATTAGGCCTTTAGTTGTGTCAAACAGACGCGCAGAGTGAAAAGGACCAGGTGGTTCAGGTGAATTAAGGTCTGGCTCGGTTGTGTTGTGACGAGCTGAGATCATCCCTGCCTCCTTCTCCTCTCCAGGGTAAGGAATTAGCGAAGTTCCTGCACCGGGAACCCGAGGAACCGGGAGCTCAGGGAATGGAGGGGCACCAGGAGATCAGACAGCCCAGGGCACCGGGAGCCGCGGACTCGAGAAGGTGCCGGGCAGCGCAGTGACATCCACGCTCCGCACGCACACACACACACACACAGCGCTGCGGCGGGGCACACAGAGTCCAGCAGCCGCTCGGAGCCCCCCGGCTGGGCCGGAGCTCCTCACACGCTGCTCCCGCCGGCAGCCGCGGAAGCTCCGCCAGGCCCTACCGGGCAGATGCACCCCGCGTCTCCCGGACCGAACGCCGCACCCCGGACCCGGATCTCGCCTCCGCGGCGGTGGCCTGGCCTGCACCTACCGCTCCGGCACGGCTCGGCTCAGCCCGGTCCAGCCCGGTCCGGTTCTGCTCAGCTCGCCCGGCACAGCCCGGCGCGGCCCCTCAGGCCTCCTCGGCAGCTCCCGCTCACTGACAGGCGGCGCCCAGCGGCGGTCCCGCCCTCTGTCTCCGTACAGCCAATCACCGCCTCGTCTCGCCCCATGGCCACGCCCCCCCTCCCGCCGTGACCAATCACCGCGCACTCCTTGCCCCGGCCCTGTCCCCCGGCGCGGCCCCGGCCAGCCCGGTTTCCCAGAAGTGGGCGGGGCTTTCTGCCAAGCAGATCCCGCCCCGAGGCTGCTCCGGGCGCCGTTGCGCTGCGCATGCGCGTTCAGCAACGGGGGCGGGATTGGGAGCGGCCGCCGGTCCCCTCACGACCGCCCGCCATGTTGGCTGCGACTCTGGCCGGTCCTGGGCGTCGGCGGGTCCCTCGGTTCCTTCGGGCAGGGGGTGAGAGGCGTGTTGAGGCCATCTCGGAGCCCCCTTGGAGGTACCTCGGTGCCACAGTAGCGCGTTTTCCCTGTCAGCAGCCGCTCCAGAGACTCGCCCATTACATTGCCGTTGCCTCCGGAAGCTGAGACTTTCTAGTGATTTTTTTTTTCCCCCTAGTCTAAGGTTCCGTCGCCCTTTCCCTGTGAAATGGCAAGGGAAGTGCCGCAGGAGTGTGTCCCCGCATGCCCGCGCTCCTCCCGGCTATGGGGAGTGGGAGGCGTCAGTCTTGCTGTGGGGAAATTTCCTAGTAGTATAAGTTTATGATAACTTAACTCTGATCTCCCCGGCAAGCGACACTTTATTATTCGGGTTATACTTTGCCCAAGTACGGTTATGTTTTGCTTCGACACTAAAGGAAGGGGTGGGTGTGGGTGACTCGGTCCTTGACTCAGTGAGATGGGGGAGCCATGGGAAATAGATGATTTCAGAGGTAGTTTCAGAGCTTTCAAGAAAGGATTCTAATGAACTAGAGACTTATAGAAACATGGAATAGATTTGATTGGAAGAGACCCTAAACTCATCCAGTGCCACCCCTGCCATGGGCAGTGACACCTTCTGCTGTCCCAGGCTGCTCTAAGCCCTGTCCAGCCTGGCCTGGGACACTGCCAGGGACCCAGGGGCAGCCACTGCTGCTCTGGGCATGCTGTGCCAGGGCCTCACCATCCTCACAGGGAAGAATTTCTTCCAGTGCTTATTCCTTCTGGATTTGGTCTCCTTGTGTGACACACGAGCAGGAATGATTCACGGCTCTGGCAGAGTCTGTGTGTGGCAGAGTCTGTATGAGAACCACAGGGATGCTACTTGGAGCAGCCTTGGAATGGGCAGTTGCAAGATCCCACATCCCTCACCTTCAGCATACACTGGCTCTGCACAAGGGCCTCTTGCTCAAACTCCTTGCATAATTTGGGTAGAAATTTAAACTCCCAACAGCTCTTTCATAGAAGGATTCTACTGTGTCAGTTGATGACTGAGTGGTGGTTGCACTCAATGATCTTGCAGAACAGTCCCCTGTTTCCCATTTCACTATGGGTATGAACCCTGAGTTAAAAGAACCCATCACAGTAGGTCACTGTCATACCTTGTGTGTGTTGTAGTCGACTAGATTTTCTGCAGGTTACTCCAGAACTTGTGGAATTGCTTAAAGTGTGCATGGAAAATATAAGGAGTGGAGTTGTTATCATGAGGTCAACCCTCCAAGGAGAGCCAGTAGCTGAAAGTTGTTTGGAGTCCTCCCTGGAGCAGCTCTGGGTTGGGTGTATGGAGAGAGTTGAGTTTTGGGTTCATGTTCTGGGTGCTCTCCTGTTTGGGCAGAATGTGTTAGAGTCACAGAGCCTGGCATCCATGCAACCTCCAACATCCCTGAGTAAAGAATCATCCTTAGGGAGTCAGAGGCTGGTTTGGGTGGGAGGGGACCTGAAAATTCCTCTGCCATGGATAGGGTCACCTTCCACTGTCCCAGGTTGCTCCAAGCCCCTTCCATCCTGGTCTTGGACACTTCCAAGGATCCAGGGGCAGCCACAGCTGCTCTGGGCACCCTGTGCCAGGGCCTTACCTCCCTCCCAGAGGAGCATTTCTTCCTAATTGAAGCTGAAAGAAACCTTGAAGTGAGGCAGGATTTGTGATAATAGGTGGTCACAATATTTGACATAATTTGCCTTTAGAAGTCTGAAGTTATTTTTGCCAGAGTAGTTGAGGTGATTGTGGTGTTACATTTAGGGGTATTTATGACCTTGATATTTTTATCACAGCGGAAAGAAGAGCAAACAGAGCTTTTGACAAAATATAAAAGAACTTAATGCCCATTTTGTGGGTTTGAACAAGCCACACTTTCCACTGCAGTTATGTTCTGTAGTAGCTGGGGAAGAGGGAGGACAGGAGGTGGACAGGACTGAGAAAAGCACACGTGGAACTTGTCACAAGCCCAGGTTCAACACTGAAATCCAGAACACTCTGCTTTTCTCTTGTGGTTAAATTGTGCAGAATGAATCAATGATCTCAGTGTTACTGGCAAAGAAGTTTGTCATTCTTGGAGCTGTGAAGAATGTCTTGAAGGCACGAACGAAGTTTGATTGGTGTAACAATGACGCTGCAGTCAGCGAGCCACGGTCACGGCGCAGGTACAGCCCAGAGATGGGAAGAGCCTTTAGCTGGGAGCAGCAGGAGCACGTCCTGATCCCTCGGAGCTCCTGACACCTCTGCAGCCCCAGAAGTGCTTGAAGCAGGGTGAGAGCACCGCCTGTCCCGCCCACTGGAGCAGGCTCTGCTCTGCCCCTCCGTCCTAGTTCCAGGGGCTCCTAGGGCCGGCTCGGGTTTCTGTTGCGACAGTCAAACCCACAAGTAGCTCTGAGCACCAGCACACATGGAGAGAATGCAAATACAGCTGTGCTCCTGTTTATGGAAACAGCACAGGACGTATCTGTACTTGGTTCAGAGAGTTAGCACAAATAGCTGCATTAATAATTGCTGCAAAATATGCAGTGTCTTCCTTTCAGGTGCCCCAGTAGTGTCAAGACCTACTTCTGTGATTATAGCTACAGCTCAGAGAGCACCCACGGCCTCATAGAAACCTTTTGTTCCTGCCTTGATTGATTATGGTGATCCACTCTGGGACTACTGGTCAGGAAAAGCTCTTAGCTGGAAGTTCCTGATCTGTTACTCCACATTTGGTGTTCATTGCGTGTTACAGTACAACGACTCGAGCTAGGCAGGGCTTTGGCAGCTTCGGTCTGGATCCAGAGATGGAAACAGCTCATTGTACCTTGGCTCATCTCCAGCACCATCCCACCAATCCCAGTGACATGTCACCATTTTAACAAAGGAAAATTCGAATCACTTTGCCCCCCTGCCACTCCAGTCCATGCTATTTTATCCTAATCCCTCTCCTAGAAGTTGAGTCCAGCCCTCATGGGTGCTGCTGAGCTTGGAGCACAGGAGGGGTGGGGGCCACCATGTGTTGTGTGCTGACATTCCCAGGGTCTGTTCTTGGGTCACAGTCTCCCCTCCTTCAGGTTGTGTTGGAGTTTGGTGTCTGGCCATGGCAGCTGCACTGGAGGAGCTGTGTGGAGGGTGACCCTCACAGGGAACTTTGGGTACCTTACCTGTGGGAAGAGCTCCTCCACCAGGTGCTGTGGTGACGATGACAGAGCCGTGCTCCATCCTCTGGTGGGGTCACGGATTGACATTCCAGCTGCACAAACCCTCCCTGTGAGTGGACACTGGGGCTCTCAGACCCGAGGTGGCCCCACTCAGACCCCACTGCTGTCATTGTGACATTTGGAGCCACCTCCAGCCAGAGAGACAAACAGGCTTTTGGTTGTTCCGTTCTTCAGAACTTCATCCTGAAGCAACTGCTTGAAAACTTCACCATTCAAAAGTTTCACTTCCCAAATAGTGCTGTGCTATAAATACCCTGTGCAGTGGGATATGACATTTACTCCCACACAAGACACAGCAGGCTTTGTAACTTACAACCTCCTTAACCCTTGAGTGAACACAAGGTAAGGAGCCTGTGGGACAGACTCGTGTTGCAGTCTGTGAGCTGCTGAGGGCTGCTGGAGAGGAAGCAGGAGGGGAATTGCACACAGAGTTACTGCAGTTAGACTGGGAAAAGTCACTTCTTCCAGCTGTTTGGACATCACAGAGTGAAGATGTTGCTTTAGGAAGATTAGTGCTTTATTCCACTCTTATCAACTGATCTCGGAGCACTTTCCTGTCCAAACCAAAGAAGTACTTAAGTTAGTCTGCTTTAATTTCCGATTCTGCAACTGATTTATGATCCTTGACAAATTTCTTAGTTCCTTGGTTTCGTTTCTGTATAAAACAAATGGTAACTGCTTTTCTCTTGTTCTTTACATGTTGTGTATATATATCATAGATCATGGAATTGTCTGGGGTGGAAACCCAAAGTCAGATGGGAAGCCTATCCAGTCCCACCCCCTGCCATGGGCAGGGACACCTTCCACTATCCCAGGGTGCTCCAGGCCCTGTCCAACCTGGCCTGGGACACTGCCAGGGATCCAGGGGCAGCCACTGCTGCTCTGGGCACCCTGTGCCAGAGCCTCCCCAGAGGGAACAATTTCTTCCTGATCATAGAATCAGATAACGGTTTGGCTTGGATGGGACCTTAAAGGTCATATGTATATGAGACAGATAGATAGATAGATAGATAGATAGATAGATAGATAGATAGATAGATAGATAGATAGAAAGAAAGAATAGAGATATATTCTAGAAATTCAGCTGTTAGGCTCTGTCTCTATGGGGTGCACTGACTGAAGTGCTGGGGTACTGATGTTTTATAAATATACTATAGAAATACATAAATATCCTCTCTCTCTCTCTCTCTCTGTATGCATATTTCTCAATGGGTGTAAGTTTGTAATGTTTGTATGTTTCTTATTGAGAAAGAGCTGTAGTCACCTAGATGAGTAGATTTTAAAATGAGTGGGTCATCTTATCTCATCCCCTTGCATAACCTCACCTCAAGCAATGTGTGTGTCAGGGCAAGTCAAGAGCACGATTATCAGAGCAACCCAGTGCTGCTGCTGCTCCTCTGCAGGTAACGGAGCCCAAGGTTTTAAAAGGGTGTGATGTTGGCACATGAGTGTTTGGTTTTTAAAAGACTTTGCAGAAAGGGTTGATGTGAAACTGTGTCTGGGATGTTTGGGATGGAGATCAGGAGAAGGTTCTTCCCCCCAGAGGGTGCTGGCACTGCCCAGACTCCCCAGGGAATGGTCCCAGCCCCGAGGCTGCCAGAGCTCCAGGAGTGTTTGGACAGCACTGCCAAGTGACAAGGATGCACGGGGTGGGATTGTTGGGATGTCTGTGCAGGGCTGGGATGGGACTGGATGATCCTTGGGGGTCCCTTCCAACTTGGGATATTCCATGATTCTGTGAGAGAATGTCTTGGGATATTAATGGCTCTATAAGAGAAATTAATCCTAGCATTGGAAATGGGCTGGTTTCATCTCCCTGGGGTGGGGGATATGGAAACAAACAAATCCAGGCCTTTGTAGAATGGGTTTGATTCCGATTCTAATCTCAGTTACATCACATAGATGTTATCAAGTGCTTGTGCCAGTGAAAATGCATCAATGGCTTCCCAAAGATTTTCATCAGCTCTTCTGAATGCCAAGCAGTTCCAATTAATCAGAGATTGGCCCTGTGGGAATACGCTGCTGCACGGCTTCCTGTTGTCTTTGCCAAAACACGATCCCGCCGCTTGTGTTTGTGAGCAAGTTCTGCTTTCGGCTCTCGCTGCGGGGCTATGGCAGGAAACACACGGCACGGCTGCCGCGGGGAGAGGGCCAGAGCTCCTCACGGCTGCTCATTTATGGGCAGGAGGATCCACTAAACATCCATTTGGCTTCTCTGCTCTGAGCTCAGCTGGGGATTTCAGTGCTCCTCCAACCGTCTTGTGTGGAGCTGAGTGTTGGTCAGATTCTGCTGCAGAGACACCGGCACTGCCCTTATCAAAGAGGAAATGAGCACTGGGAAGACAAAGCTGAGATTATTAAAAGTAGCCTCTGATTTTGGGTGGCGGGTGCTCAGTTTAAGAAATTTGAGTGTTCTTTTTCTTGTAGATTACAGGATTTCTCTGGTTGTGATGATTCCTTAAAGGCTTTCCAAACTCAGCTCCCTAAAAATCACTTTTCTGGGAGTCATGGGTTGCACCAGAAACAGATATCACTCACCTCAGATATTTAGGAATATATTAGAGAATAAGCTCCAAATCTTTGTCAGACTATTACAATAGGCATGTGATGGTTTTCTTTCAGGCCCCAGTTCTGATAATTAAGCAGTAAGTGAAAACTTCAAATACTGCTTTTTGAAAAGGAATTGTTAATATACAGTTCGTAGAGATCAGGCTCATGAGCTGTGAAATGTCAAGAGTGTCTGAATACTCTTTGGTTTAACAACTCTTAATCCAAAATGAGCAATACTTTCCTCCCAGGAGCTGGTTCTAATTCAACTCTCTGTAGCCATTTGTTGAAAATGTGTCCCAACTACAACCGTTACTCATTAGCACTTGGATCTTACATATCCATCCTTTTGGGAGGGAATAGTGTGCTGGATTTTGTGACCAGCACCTCAGGGGACTTTGTCTTTGCTGATGTATAAAGATGAGGGATGGGAAGTCAATGGAGATGCCTGTGCACAGTATTTATGGAGTTTTCATACTCCATGGAGTATTTCAGCAGCAGGAGGGGCCAGCTCTGACATCCCCTGCAGGTTTTGCACTATGTACAAAGAGGGCTTTGTCCCTCGATAGCTGCTCTGGTCACATCCCCCTGTGATGAGCAGTTTCACTATGAACAGATAAAATGTTTGCTGCTAATGTCACACGTGGCTGAGCTGAGAAGTGCCAGGCAGGGTCCAAAAGCCACCCTGGCTTGCTGGGATTCAAGGCTGAGGTGTGCAGGTCACTCCAAGATACCCCATGGCTTGTTGCAAGCAAGGCACCTGGAAAAAGGAATTTGGCTTTATATTTCAGCTGGGAGAGCTGGTGGCTGAGCTTCCACTGCAGGGTTCTGGCAGCACTTCACAAAATTACAGAATCATTCATGTCAGAAAAGACCTTTAGGATCATCAAGTCCAACCATCAACCCCGTACCACCACTAGACCATGGCATGATGTGCCACATCCACACACTTTTCAAACGTTCCAGGGATGTGGCCCCACTACTGTCCTGGGCAGGCTGTGCCAAGGCTGAACAACCCTTTCTGGGAATAGCTTTTCCCTAATATCCAACCTAAACCTTCCCTGGCACAACCTGAGGCCATTCCTCTTGTCTCATCACTTGTTACCTGGGAGAGGAGACTGATCCTTACCTGGCTGCAGCCTCCCAGCTTTGCAGGGCTCCTCGTGTTGGACAGCACTGGCTTTATTCCCTACATCTGCTTTGTTCCTTCCACAGCAGAGCACAGCATTCACTGGGCAGGCTGGCTACAGGCACGTTTGATTGCAAGAATTAATCCAGTTAGCAATTTTTGAAGGCCACAGGATGAGGACACAAACTGAGTTGCTTACTTGGGTTTCAGAGTTTCCTCTTTCCCAAATTGCAGCAGTCTATAAATCATAGAACCACAGAATGGTTTGTGTTGGAAGGGACCTTAAAAACCATCTCATTCCACCCCCTGCCATGGGCAGAGACACCTCCCACTATCCCAGGTTGCTCCAAGCCCATTCAGCCTTCCAGAGAACTGTAATATATGAATAAATGGTCATTTATATGAATAATATGACCATTTATATGAATACATGTGGCCAATAATGACACGATATATTAATATTATAATATTGATAGCTATATTAATTATTAATATTACTATATTAATAAATTACCAATTTCATGTCCATCTCTCTCCTTCCTCAGTCCAGAGGGAGGGCAGGAAGGGGAACAGCATCATATCTGTGCTCCTGCATCTTAGACAAGACCTTGTCATCATGCTGGGACTGATTATTGCTGGACAATGAAGCCAAGGGCTGGAGCATGTCTCCTATGACAGGCTGAGAGAGCTGTGGTTCAGCCTGGAGAAGACAAGCTCCAGGGAGAACTCAGAGCCCCTTCCAGTGCCTAAGGGGGCTCTAGGAGAGCTGGAGAGGGACTTGGGACAACAGCCTGGAGGGACAGGACACAGGGAATGGCTTCCCACTGCCAGGGGGCAGGGATAGATGGGATGGGTGGGATATTGGGAAGGAATTGTTCCCTGTGAGGGTGCTGACGCCCTGGCACAGGATGCCTAGAGCAGCAGTGGCTGCCCCTGGATCCCTGGAAGTGTCCAAGGCCAGGTTACACAGAGCTGCGAGCAGCCTGGGACAGTGGAAAGTGTCCCTGCCGTGGCAGGGGTGGGACTGGGTGGTGTTTTATGTCCCTTCCCACCCAAACCATTCTGAGGTTCCGTGGTTTACAGATGCCAGGGACAAGGCCGGTGTTACCTGGAGCAAAGCCCCAGCACAGGGGCCGAGGGAGGCGGCTTTGGGCAGTGTGAGGTGGCCTGGCTGTCAGAGCCGGCTGTGGCTGCGGGCAGGGCGGGGGCTGGCCTGGGCTGCCGCTTCAGGCACCGTGAGCAGCGCCCTCTCAGTGCTGTTCCCTTCCTGCTCAGGCTGAGCTCGGCCCTCATCCCCTGCTCACACTGTGCTGAAGCAGCAGCGCTGGCTCCGGGACAAGGCGTTGGGAACCTCTGTGCTCCCAGCACTGCAGATGTGGGCTTTGGAACAAATCTCAGATGGACAAACAGCGTGGGACTGAGCCCACACAGCTCCAGGCATTTCAGCTCTGCAGTCACTGTCGAGTGCCAGAATGTGGGATCTTGCTGCGAAATATCCTGAGTTCCGTGTCTGCCAGGTGTGCGGGATCCCCTGTCTGTGCACAGCCTCTCACTCAGCTTCCTGCAATCCGTGCTCAGCTTCCTGCGAGCCCTCAGGCAGGGTGGGCAGCAGGACACGCTCCCTGCGGAGTGGAACAAGAGCAGAGGAAATCCCGAGCACAGGGAGCGCTGCGAGGGCTCAGCTGTCGGCTGCTGCAGTGCAGCCTCCCCTCTGGAATGTTCCCTTCCATCCCAGCCTCTGGCCTCCACTTGACCCGTCTGAAATCCCGAACAGCCCAGAAGCTCTTTGCTTTCACAGGCATTCGGATGGTCTCAGCCGAAGCCCAGCACTGCTGCCTGGGTGAGGCACTTCTCTCCGGTTCTGCCCGATGCTCATCCCCTGCCGTGCCAGCAGCTCGGCACAGCTCCATGTTCCCATGGCTCCTCCTCCGAGCCCCTCCTGGAGCTGCACAAGGGACGTGGAACTTCCATGCTCGGTATCCTCCGAGCAGATTTCTTTACTTGGCTGCTACATCCCGTTCCCAGGTTCCTGTCTCATTCCAGGCTGTCACCCTGCCTGAACATCTCTGCCACCACCTGCAGCCTCACTAGCAATGTTTACAGTTCTAATGGTAGTTACTAATTTTCTCTGATTGGAAATACAAGTAAATGTTGGAAATACTTATAAATTTTCTCGTGTTTCTCATCTGTGGTGAGAAGGGCTAATGAGAGACATAAAAACAGAAAAGCAAAGGCTTTTCCCTTCCTCCCAGCTACAGCCCTGCTAGAGACATTCCAGCTCCAGACCATTAGTCAGTGTTGACACTGGGTATGCTGTCCCTCTCCTGATGTCCCCAGACTCCCACACAGTTCCTTAGTCCAGTGACACCTCCCTTACTGCTCTCTGCATGCTCTCTCCCACAACTCTGCTGATCTGCTGTTAAAGTCTTACATCCATCCACCATCCACATCCACATCCACCCATCCATCCATCATCCATCATCCCTCCATCATCCATCATCCATCATCCATCCATCATCCATCCATCATCCATCATCCATCCATCATCCATCCATCATCCATCATCCATCCATCATCCATCCATCCATCCATCCATCCATCCATCCATCCATCCATCATCCATCCATCCATCCATCATCCATCCATCCATCATCCATCCATCATCCATCATCCATCATCCATCCATCCATCCATCCATCCATCCATCCATCATCCATCCATCCATCATCCATCATCCATCCATCCATCATCCATCCATCCATCCATCATCCATCCATCCATCATCCATCCATCATCCATCATCCATCCATCATCCATCATCCATCCATCATCCATCCATCATCCATCATCCATCCATCATCCATCATCCATCATCCATCCATCCATCATCCATCCATCATCCATCCATCATCCATCATCCATCATCCATCCATCCATCATCCATCATCCATCCATCATCCATCTATCCATCCATCCATCCATCCATCCATCCATCCATCCATCCATCCATCATCCATCCATCCATCATCCATCCATCATCCATCATCCATCATCCATCCATCCATCCATCCATCCATCCATCCATCCATCCATCATCCATCCATCCATCCATCCATCCATCCATCCATCCATCCATCATCCATCCATCATCCATCCATCCATCCATCATCCATCATCCATCCATCCATCCATCATCCATCCATCCATCCATCCATCCATCCATCCATCCATCCATCCATCATCCATCCATCCATCCATCCATCCATCCATCATCCATCTCTTTATTTCCAAGTGACCCCCTGCCCATAGACAGAAAGCCCTCACAAACCTCAGAGATTTAACTCCCTGTTTGTGTTTCATTTTTAACTTCCCAGGAGAACAGTGATCTCGGTGGAGGGAGGCAGCCTGGTGTGGGCCTCATTCGTGCTGTCATGTGTGAAGAGAGGTAGAAAGAAATACATCAGAGGCCCAGAGCTGGGCATGGAACATGAGCAGCATGTCCAAAGTAATCCCATCTGCATTAACCTACAAGAAGCCATTCCTTCTCCTGGAGTCCAAAAAGGAGAACAATTTCCTTCACCAGGTTTGACAGCAAGATATGGGGTCCCTGGGGAGATATCCAGAGACAGAGCCATCAGGGCTGAAGGCAGGAGAACCACAATTAATATTAGGTTGCAAAACCCAACACCTGGATATACTCCACCTGGAGTATCTTTGCTTTCCTAACACCAAAAATGTCCCTTTACCAAACAGCCTGAGAGCTCACAGGCAGAATTATCTGGGCTGAGAAATGCAGGGCCTGTGAGGCACCTTCAGCTGCTGTGCCAGTAAATCCTGGTAAGAGCAATTCAGCAGAAGCTGGGTTAGCCAGAGCCCAGGATGGAACAAGGGCATGGCACGAAGTCAATTTTACACAGACCCTTAAAGCAGCAGTTCTCCAGAAATAGCAGATAAATCCAATGTCAGAGACTGGAATTTCTAATGAAATTAAACTAGACTGTAAAAAATGTGTAAAAATTGAAATGGGCTAAAAATTCCATCAGACATTTGTTATTAATCCAACAGAAAAATGCATGTGATGCTTTAAAAGGAATTATGTAATAATCTGGTCAAAATAACAAAGCCTTTAAAGGATCCCGTGGGATGGGGATTCCGTCTGGAGGTGGGATCTGTAGGGAGACAAAGAGGAAATTCAGCTGAATGGCAAAAGCAACATGGAGCCAGCTCCCTGTGATTGCTCCTCTGAGACTGCCAGCCTACAGCTGGGATCCCACAGCCCCACACCTGGGCTCCCACAGCCCCACACCTGGGCTCCCACAGCCCCACACCTGAACTCCCACAGCCCCACACCTGGGCTCCCACAGCCCCACACCTGGGCTCCCACAGCCCCACACCTGAACTCCCACAGCCCCACACCTGGGCTCCCACAGCCCCACACCTGGGCTCCTGCAGCACTGGCACAGCATACCCAGGGCAGCAGTAGCTGCTCCATCCCTGGAAGAGTCCAAGGCCAGGTTGGATAGGGCTTGGAGCAACCTGGGATAGTGGAAGGTGTCCCTGTCCATGGCAGGGGGGTGGAACTGGTGGTGTTCAAGGCCCCTCCCACCCAAACTATTCCATGATTCTATTTTATGATTCTCATGCAGTTGAAGTTGTCCCTGCTCTTTTCAAAGGGCTGTATGCTGCCTGTGGTGGGTTGGCCCTGGCTGGACACTGGGTGCCCCCAAAGCGACTCTGTCACTCCCCTCAGCTGGACAGGAGAGAGAAAATAGAGCTAAAGGCTTATGGGTGGAGATGAGGACAGAGAGGTGTCGCTCAGCCAGGACCATCATGGGCAAAACAGACTGAACTCGAGGAAATGAGTTTAATTTGTTACAAATCAAATCAGAAATAAAACCAAATCATAAAGCACCTTCCCCCCACCACTCCCTTCTTCTCAGGCTCAACTTCACTCCTCAATTCTCCATCTCTTCCCCTCCAGCAGGTGCAAGGGGATGGGAATGGACAAGTCAGGTCATCACACGTTGCTTCTGCTGCTCCTTCCTCCTCCTCAGGGGCAAGATTCTTCACACTCTTCCCCTGTGAGTCCCTCCCACAGGAGACAATCCTACAGGAGCTTCTCCAGCATGAGTCTTTCCCACAGGCTCCAGTTCTTCACAAACTGCTCCAGTGAAGGTCCCTTTCCACAGAGTCAGTCCTTCAGGAACTGGCTGCTCCAGTGTGGGTCTCCCTAAAGGTCACAAGTCCTGCCAGGAAAGCTGCTCCAATGTGGGCTCTGCTCTTCACAGGGTCACAGGTCCCTCCCAGGACCCTGCTCCGGCAGGGGCTTCACACAGGGCCTCTCTTGGGCATCCCCCTGCTCCAGCCTGAGCTTCTCCAGGGGCTGCAGCTGCATCTCTGAACCCCATGCCCTCAACTGGCTGCAGGGGCACAGCTGCCTCACCTCAGTTTTCACCATGGGCTGCAGAGGAATCTCAGATCCAGAGCCTGGAGCAGTGCCTGCTCCTCCTTCTGCTCTGACCTGGGGGTCTGCTGAGCTGTTCCTCTCACATGTTCCCACTCCTCTCTGGCTGCTGTTCTGCAGGTGGATATTTTTCCCTGCCTCTTAACTCTGTTTTCCCAGAGGTGCTGCCACCATCATTACTGGGCTCAGCCATGGCATTGGCTGTGCTAGACATGGGGGAAGCTTCCAGCAGCTTCTCACTGAAGCCACTCCTGTAGCTCCTCACTACCAAAATCTGTCCATGCAAAGCCCTTGCCATGACCTGCAAATGTCCCTTCCAACCCAAATCTTTCCATGGCACAGCCCAGGCCCATTTCAGCACAGCCAACACCTGCCAGGTGCCTGTGATGTCTCAGCCTTTGGAACATTTCGATTCCTCCACTTGCTCTCTGGAGCTCACGTGTGACATTCTGCCATTAACATTGGTAGCACAGATGAGAGTTGTGGTGGGAGCAGTGTGTGCACCAGAGAGGTGATTCCATGACCTGTCATGCTTCCGGGGGAAGCTCAGGGCTGGTTGTGCCTGTGAAGAAGCACGGAATCACAGAATAGTTTGGCTTGGAAAGCACCATAAAGGTCACCCAGTTCCATACCCCTAAGGGGTTAAATCTGCAGCATTCCAGCCCACAGTTCCAGCCCAGCCCAGCCGGGCTTTCCCAGAGTTCAGTTGTTGATTTCCCACAGGTGAAGTCACACCTTTCCTTCTGTTCCCAGCTTTGCAGAGCCGAGGTGTTTGTGTTCACAGGCTGTGCTGCTCACACAAGGAAGCCAATAGCAAGAGCAACAAAACAGAAGTGGGCTGGAAAAACACAGCAGGGACCCCCATGGTGAATCTGCTGGGTCTGCAGACAAACAAATTCACACTCTGCAAAGGACACAGCACTGGCTCCAGGGCTAAACCAGCCCATTCCCAAAAAGGGCTTCTGCTGTCCTAAGCCCATGTCCTTCTGGTTAGACACCCCTCCCTGGGGAGTTCTTGGTCAGAAAAATATTTCCATCTGTCATTGTGAGGATGCCTGAATTGTTGGTAACTTAATAAATGCAAGGAAGAGTCAGCTCAGACTGTTACAAATCTGAAGTCTTCAAGTACGGAGCCAGGCTGGGAGAGCTGGGGATATTCAGCCTGGAGAAGAGGAGGCTCCAGGGAGAGCTTAGAGCCCCTATCAGTGCTTAGAGTGTCCAAGAGAGCTGGGGAGGAACTTGGGACAAGGGCCTGGATTGACAGGACAAGTGGAATGGCTTCCCACTGTCAGGGTAGATGGGATATTGGGATGGAATTCATGGAGAGGCCCTGGGGTGCCCAGAGCAGCTGTGGCTGCCCCATTCCTGGAAGTGCCCAAGGCAGGAGTGGAAGGTGTCGCAGCCCATGGCAGGGAGTGGGGACAAGATGATCTTTAAGGTCCCTTCGATCCAAACCATCCCATGATTCTAGATTGAGTTTAACTGAAAAAAGTTAAGCAGTGACTCGACCCTGTTCTCCAGTGGAGATTCTGATGTTAGAGAACATTTATTTTACCAACAGCCAACAGCCAGGAGGAGGAAGGAGGCAAATCCAGGCTGGCACAAAGAGCAGGAAGGGCTCATTGAATCCAATTTAACTCCATCAATGGTCCAAAATGAAGTGTCTGTCTCAGCTTTACCATGTCCCACAGTAATTCCTGCATTAAAATAAACGACTCCCGCCACAACATGGAATTGCAGTGCAGAAAAGCTCACGGTTGTGTCTCCTCCCCTCCCCGCCCGTGTCGTGTTACACTGTCGCTGGTTTGACTCAGAGACGAACTCCGGTTTGGCTCGTGTAACACCAGCCAACAAAAAGAGCTCATTCATCAACGGGATCCCAAGATGCTCTTGCAACATCACGGGGAAAAGCTGCTGCTTTGCCAAGTTTAGACGGGGACCTGATCCTCTCCTCTGTGCACCAGGCTCAGACATGTCTTAACAGATCAAAGAATTGTCATAGATAAGAGCAGACACTCTTGTATTACATAGAAGCAGCTCCTACCCTGTGAGGTTAAGGAAAAGGTTCTTCTTTTTTAATGTAGAAGTACACTTTTAAAAATCACTCCTAAAAAAAACATAAGAAATCAATGTGTTTCTTAAGAAGAACAGGTCTGAGGAGAATCCTTCATCCCTTCCTGCCCCTCACAGGACACTCATTCTCCCCTCTCTTCCAGAGGCATTTGCAGACAGGCCGTACACAGGCTGGACAGGGCTGTGTCACCTGGAGCCACATGCATTCTCCCATGTTCCTTCAGCAAGATGCAGAATTTCACTGTGTGTCTCACCAAAGCTGCACAGGTCATTTTCAAAAATTCAAAGATCACTTTCACCAGTGATACCATACCATTTTTAGGACTGTGCCCTCAGCTCCTGGGCACTGGGAACAGCATCTCTGTTAGCAGCTCTGTATTTGTCCAGTGAAGAGTGAAGGGTCCAGCAATACCTGCAAACAGCTGCAACCACTGGGATGGATCCTCTTCCACCTTCCTGCAGCATCACCCACTGGGATGTGTTTGATTCATGAGCTGGTCTGGGACCCCAACCCTTGAATCACCTGTGCTGTGACCATTCCAACCTGCATGTCGCACAAGGACTTGTCCAAAGGATACCTTGAGCTTTCCTCAAAGAACTGTAGAGGGTTCACCTTCCAGGGAAAGCATGTCCAGAGAAAGGAACCGAGCTGGGAAGGGTCTGGAGCACCAGGAACAGCTGAGGGAGCTGGGGGGGCTCAGCCTGGAGAAAAGGAGACTCAGGGGGAACCCTGTGGCTTTGCACAACTCCCTGACAGGAGGGGACAGCCGGGGTGGGGGGGACGTGGATCAGGCTCTGCTCCAAGGGAAAAAGGGATAGGACAAAAAGAAACGGCCTCAAGTTGTGCCAGGGAAGGGTCAGCTTGGATGTTGGGGAAAATTTCATCATGGAAAAGTTGTCTAGCCTTGGTAGAGCCTGCTCAGGGCAGGGGCAGAGTCACCATGCCTGGAGTGACTTAAAAGGCATGTGAATGTGGCATATGGGGACATGGCTTAGTGGTGGCCTTGGCAGTGCTGGGAGAACAGTTGGACTCAATCTTAGAGGGCTTTTCCAACTGCAATGTTTCTACGGTTCCGTGATCCTTAAGGAAGATTTGGACAGGATGGTGCTGGAAAATCTGCCAAGCTTCTGAGACCGTGTCCACCTCAGCTCTCAACCACAGGTCAGCTGGAGCTAGCAGGTCTAATTCACTACTGCAGGTTCATTTGGTGGCTGGATATTGAATTTCTGGACACTGCAATGGCTCTGGCTCTGGGCCAGAGAGAGGTGAAGGATGGTAGGTGGCTGCCCTGGACATGCTTCCCTGTGTCACATCTCAAGAGCTGAGGACAAGCCCTTCCAATACCTGGAAGCTGTGGGCAGAGGTGGATGGATGGGCAGCTGTGCCCAGTTCATGTTCTTTGACATTAAGATGCTTATTAATGAGGCAGCTTGAATCAGATCCAGTAATGGAGTAGATCACAGATCATCTGGCAAAGCACCTTAGCACCAACTGGCATCAGAGTAGGGACTCCCCAGCAGAACCTTCTGGAGCTGAAGGCTCCCTGTGGCTGCTGTCCCTGCATTGCTGCTGCCCTCATCGTATCTCCTGGTTTGGGGACAAGTGCACAGAGGGGACTCAAAGGTGCCTGTGACCCCCATGGGGGGATCCTCCAGTGGCACTGCACCCACCAGCCGCTCAGGATTTCTGCAGGAATTATTGATGCTGCAAAGGAGCATTTGGATTTTTGCATCCAGCAGTGCCCGGGGGTCCAGGCTGGTCCTGGTCACTCATGCCCCTGCCCCACATCTGTGTGTGCCTGACAAACCAGCAAACCCAACCAGCGCCCAGGTCTCTTCCAAAAACAATGACCTCATGTTGAAGCCATCGAGCATGTGATTTCCCAGCCTGACACTGGGAGCCTCCCTCCTCCAGAGGGAGAGGAGCTGTGCAGGAGCCAGCCGAGATTCAGCAGGAAAGGCTTTATCCTCCCTCCAAGGACATGGTGTCCGAGCAGGACTCTGCCCAGGAGATGGGACTGCCAAGGCACCATGCAGGAAGCAGACTGCACCCTTCAGAAAAGGAAAGCCCTTAAAACTTCGAATCTGTCTGAATTCTGAGCACCTTAAAACTTCAGATCTGCCTGGATTTTGAGCTCATTTCCTGGGAAATTGGCTTATTTCTCTCAGAGCTGTAAAAATATGGACGGATATTTCCAAAGACAGAGTTTGAATTGGAGCAGAGGGGCTGCACCTACTTGGTTTGGCACACTGAGGTGAGGGAATGTGAGGAAATCTCCCCTTGGTGAGCCCCAAACTCCATACAGCACCTGGCACCTGGCACTGATGGGGACAGACAGTGTAGCTGAGCTCCATGGCAGCAGGATCAGGCTTTGTTCTGCTGCCAGGTTCTGGCCAGCACCTCATTCCTTGTCCCATTTTCCCTCAGCCTCGTGATTCGGGGAGGGAAGGGGGGAGCAGCTCTAGCTCTGCTCGGTCATTGAGCTCCTGGCCTGGCTCAGGTCCCACGTGAATGTCTCACAAGGATCTCCTTTGATCCCAGCACAGCCAGGAGGCTCCAGGAACGAGGACAGAGGCCACAAGTGCTGCAGAATAATTAATCCAAGAGAGGGAACCTACTGGGAACTGCTGTCTGAGACAAATCCCAGTCTCGGGAGACTCAGGTGTGCTTCTCCAGCTGGGACAGGCAAGTTTGTGACCTGCAGAGCCTGGCTAGGAGCAGACTTTCCCTGCAACCCTCAAGCTTCTCTTTCCTGAAAGCTCCTCTCTGCAGATTAGCAGATGTCTTTGTTGGAGCCCTGGGTCCCTGCCAAGGATTACTGTAAACACTTGGCGAGGTGCAGGCTCTTGGCACCCGCTGCGTGTGGGGGGAGCACAGGTCACCTCGCGAGTGGCACTTGGGTGTTCACACTCACAGAGAAGCTGTTAACTGCAAACAGCCCGGCCAGGGCCGACACAGCTTCAGCTTGCATCCCTGAAATAACACCAATGCTTTGGTTTTCCCACCTTTCTTACCAAGGAGGAGTGAAGGAACCAACTGGGAGATGCCGTTCACATACCTGTGAATTCCAAGGACATGATGGCCACAGGTGTAAAGACAAAGTTTGCTGGTGCCAGGTGTAAGAAATGTGAGAGACCACAATAGAAATTGGTGTATGATCAAGGGTCAATCCAGGCATGAGGGGCCAAGAGTTCCTGCTGTGTCACTGGGAACTGCTCACCCTGTGTGGGATCAGGAGAGTGAGGTGAGAGAAGACCTAACCTGTCATGGGATCCCAGAGAAGTCTGAGTGGGAAGGGGCCTTAAAGCCCATCCACTGTCACCTCCTGCCATGGGCAGGGACTCCTTCCATTCATAGGGCACCCTATCCCAGGGTGCTCCAAGTCCAACCTGGCCTTGGACACTTCCAGGGATCCAGGGGCAGCCACTGCTGCTCTGGGCACCCTGTGCCAGCCCTGCCCACCCTCCCAGGGAACAATTCCTTCCCAATATCCCATCCATCTCTGCCCTCTGGCAGTGGGAAGCCATTCCCTATGTCCTACCCCTCCATCCCAGGTCCCTCTCCAGCTCTCTTGGAACCTCTTTAGGTACTGGAAGGAGTTCTAAGTATTTCCTGGATCCTTCTCTTCTCCAGGCTGGACACCCCCAGCTCTCCCAGCCTGTTACTGGGTAAGGATTTGCTTGCAATCACATAGGGGCTAAGCAAGAACTCCAGAGGATTGCCTCACTTAGAGATGGAGTAAAGACCTGAGTGTCATGTTTGTCCAGAAGCCACAGGGCCATCTGTGACACCTGCAGGACCATCATGGTCAGTTCCAGCTCCCCAGCTCCTAAGCCTGCACTTCAACCCAGTGTTCCAGCACAGGACTAACTGAAGAAAACATTGGATGATGCAGGACAGCACTGAAATTACACATATTTGAAGAAAAACCTCTTATAACAAAGGCCTGGAGCCCCAGTTCTGACTGTCAGTACTGAGCCTGCCAATGCCTTAATGAGCAGCTCCTACAATTAATTACCTCCCCTGCAAAGAATGTGCTGTTTCCCAGTTCCACACATCTCTGCTGGCCAACAGCTCTGGCGTGTGTTCTTCCTTTTCCCTGCCAGATGGAAGAACCCTCCCGTGTCAAACTTCTGGGAACTGCCAGGGTTCCAGTTTTTCCTGAGCCGTGGGTGGCACCACAGGTGTGGGATCCCAGTTTTACTCCAGGTTTCCCAACCTGCTGACGTGAACTCCCAAGGCTGGCTGTGGTCCCTCATCCCATTTCTAGATCCTGATTTTCCCATCCTAAGTCAAATTTATACAGTAACTTTGATCCTATACATAGGAACTGTGTGCAGTTCTGGGTCCCAACATTTGAGAAGGATGGGAAAACCCTGGAATGTTCTCCTGGAGGAGAACCAAGCTGGTGATAGGCTGGAAGACACGGAGAGATGGGGGCTGAGGGGTGACCTCGTGGCTCTGTGCAGCTTCCTGAGGAGAGGATGTGTAGATGGAGGGTCTGAGCTCTTCTCCCTGGGATCCAAGGACAGAATGCCTGGGAATGGCTCAAAGCTGCACAGGGAGAGGGTTAGACTGGACATTGGGGAGCATCTTTACCAAGAGGGTGGTCAGACACTGGGATGGACTTCCTGGAGAGGTGGGCAATGCCCCAAACCTGTCAGTGTTGAAGAGGCATTTGGACAGCACCCTTAACAACGTACTGTAACTTCTGGTCATCCCTGTAGTGGTCAGGCAGTTGGAATAGATGGTCACTGTACATCCCTTCAGACTGTCCCATCCCATCCCATCCCATCCCATCCCATCCCATCCCATCCCATCCCATCCCATCCCATCCCATCCCATCCCATCCCATCCCATCCCATCCCACCTTCTTTTCTGAGCTACATAAACATTTGTGTGACCCTCTCAAGCACTTTCTCTTCATTCACATCCAGCTCCCAGAGTGACAGTGGTGGCGCTGGTCTCACATACAGCCTCGGGCTGCCTCCCAGCATGGATCCAAACACAGCCCAGGCATTCCCATCCTCACTTCCCCATCCTGCCCCGGGCTGCAGCCCCCTCACTGTGGCTGGGCTGGAGGAAATCCCAGGGCAGGATCCCAGCCCTATTCCCTGATGGAACAGCTCCATCTAGTCCCATCTTTAGCCAGGTGGGACAGCATGAACCCAGCCCTGCCCCTGTGCTGGTGTCAGGGTGGGGTGGCCAAGCCAAGGACCTGGGTCAGGCCAGGACACATTTAGTAGCTCAGACCCTCAGAAGGTCTCACTATCCATGATTTCTATCCCTGCAGGCATCAGGGGTGTCAGAGCAAGCTGGTGCCAAGAGGCTGCACAAGCTTCTCCTGACTCTTTCAGTGAGGATGAAGGCCACCAGTCATGCAGAATGCTCCCCAGGCCTCCCTGAGCATGGAAGAATGTAGGAAGCTGTGTAGCAGTGATGGGGTCTGAACCTTTTCCTGTCATTGCTGCCTGGTGGCACCAGGAGAAAGGGATAGGAGGAAGAAATAACCTGAGTGGAAACTTCCTGTGTGTTTGTACTGGGAATTAATGACTTTCTGAGCTCTTTGGGTGGCCTTGCACCGATCAGAGCAAGCCTGTAGGACAAGGGCAGTGAGCAGGGATGGGGACACCAGGAAGAAGTGACTGGTGGCAGGGCACTGCAGTGTCACCTGCCCATTGTGTAATCCTGCCACCACAGCTCGGCAGATCCCAACCCTGTAACCCCAAACACCCGTGGGAGTCACAGGGAGGCTGCAGGAGATGCTGGCTGAGCCATGGTAGGAGCCACCCACCAAACACTTGAATGGGTCTGGCTTTGTTTGGAGCCCAGCAAGTCAGTACCTGCTTTTTGACTCCTTCCACCTTAAACATTTTCCTGCTGCTCTTCCCCCTGTGCTTCCTGCTGGGAATCTCTCTTCATTAATGATTTGGAGATGAGACACAGCGTTCACAACTGACACAAAGGCGGGTGAGCCGCGGGTGGAGCAGAGGATTGTGCTGCCATCCAGAGGGACCCGGGGAAATGAGCTGGCAGGAACTTCGTGCAGTTCAACGTCTCTTATTTTCCTCTGGCCTTTGGGTTCTTCTAGCTCAGACTCACCGTCCTCTTTGTGTCTTTTCTGTGCCACACTGCCCTTGCTTCACCTCACTTCAGCAAGCTCTGGCTGCCTCATGCACACAGACACCTGGGGAGGCTGAGCCCAGCTCCCTCTCAAGCAGCTGCCCTCGATCACTTCACTTTAAATCCACAAAATTCTTCTCTGCCTGAGCCCATCAAATACTCGCTGTTCTTGAATTCTAGTAGCCAGAATGTTGGAACCCTGAAGACTGAGAGTTTTGAACTTTGTGTGCTTTCTGACACTGACCCCCTGTAGAACACTGCTTTTGACCTGAGGCCTTGGAGGAGGCTCCATATTTGAGTGATGGAGTTAAAGTCATGGATGTGTAGTTAGAATAGAAATGTGTAATACCACATGGTGAAAGGTTTGGAATTTGGGGTTTTAGAATACAGTAATAGGTATGGGACAAGATGGAGGTTCTTGGGCATTGTCTCTTCTTTCATCTTGTTCCTTCTTCATAATTTCAGATAGTAGTTTTTGGTTGGATAGAAGATCCTACAGTGCGAGTCATGAGTGTTTGGTTATTGGGTGAAAAGTATAAATAATATAGATGTTAGTTTTCAATTGAATAGTTAGCCTTTAAAAAACCTTGTAACTAGCTAGAGACATCTCCATTTTCTCACTTTTGGCTTGTTAGCTTAAAGTGTTAAAAAACTCTCTGTGCTATAGATAAGATTTAATAAACAACCAAGTCCAAACAAAAAGTCCTCTCAAACATTCAATCCTAACTCTGAGTAAAAGCAAAAAAAAAAAAAAGCTACCACTAACATGTAACACCACTTTCACCAGAAGTGAAGTCAGACAAGTCCTGGACTCCAGGGTCCATGACAAAACTATTTCCTGCCAAGCTGGTTGGAAACCACTCAAGTGCACATCCAGGACTTATCCTTGGCTGTTCTATTTGTTTAGGATCTCTACTGAGCCATGCCCACAGAATCCCAAAATGTTCTGAGCTGGAAGAGACCTTAAGGATCACCAGTTCCACCCCCTGCCATGGGCAGGGACACTGTCCACTAGACCAAAGCAGTCAAAGCCCTGTCCAGCCTGGCCTTGAACACTTCCAGGGAGGGGGCAGCCACTGCTGCTCTGGGCACCCTGTGCCAGGGCTTCCCCACCCTTGATTTTGGGGTTTTTTTGGCTCTTCTGCACAGCCATTGACAGTTTTCTCAGGAACTGGGGCTCAGAGGAACTGGAGGTTGTTGCTCACAGTCTCTGGTGCACTTGGCCACGTACAGCTCTGCTCTGGGACTGTTCTCACACAGCCAGCAGAGCCCCAGGCCCTGGATGCTGCACTGAGGTGGTTGGGAAGAAGCTTTTTAACATTAGTAACATATTTTTAAATGACTGATCAGAAAGTTCATGCCCCTTTGGCTCAGATAACACACTGTTGGATGATGAATGGATGGTTGTCACACTGAGTTCTGCTGATACCACACAGCTGAGCTCAGGGTGCCAGTTTGTGTTAGATCCAGGGATTTTGAAGATTTTGAGATAAAGGAAATGCTTATGTAGATTTTTGACATTCTGTTGGCATTGGGAGCCCAGGTGTCTGGGAGGGATCTTCCCAAGCATTTCACTGCATCTTAGATAGTTAGAAACCTGCCCCTTAAATTAGCCATGCCACTTGGAATGGCACATCATTGCAGCTGCCCTAACCTGGGATGGGATGGAATAGAACAGAATAAAATAAAAGAGAAATAGAGAAGAGTAAAATTAAAAATGGGATGGGATGGAAAAGAATAAGAATAAGAATAAGAATAAGAATAAGAATAAGAATAAGAATAAGAATAAGAATAAGAATAAGAATAAGAATAAGAATAAGAATAAGAATAAGAATAAGAATAACTTCCGGGGGGGGGGGAAAGCAATACAGGGAGACTGTAATTATTCTTCAAATCTTTTTTCTGACAAGTAAATTAGGAGCTGATTTTTTATAATGGTCAAGATAAGCAGCATCACATCCAGTGGCCATGGTGTGGTCTGGCACCTCCTCCCTTGGCCCAGAGGAGGGCAGGGAATGTGGGGGCTGCTGCAGGTGAAGGTGCTCTGTGTTATTGCTTGAGGCATCTGCAGAAGCAAGAGAGCTAAAGGACAGTGAAGACCAAATAAATCACACATTTCATTAAAACCACCAAGTTCAGGATCCTTTAGGTCACATTGGTAGGGATGGGGAATTCTTATGCAGTTGGATATTTCTATGATGCAATACTCTTGATTTCTGAAGCTTGGACAAAGGTGGTTGGTCCTTCCAGAGCTGCTTTGCTGTCTTTGCTTCCCATTCCGTGCTTTTGCAACCCTCACACAATGCCAGATGAGTTTGGGATTCCTCACTAGATCCCACAGTAGATCCCACCTCCAAGGACTGGGATGGGAACTTGCTCCTTCCTTCTTACAACATATCCTGAAAGACCTCCCTTGTTTTGCTAGCAGTGAGGATTAGAGAAAATCTAGAAATGTGATTTCTGAGGGAAGAGTGAAAGGATTGGGTTGTTTGGTGCAGAGGAGCAGAGGCTGGGACAGCTGGGGACAAGCTGACCTCCAGCCTCCCTTCTGCAGCTGCACTTCCTGCCCTGCTGGGACAACCCTCCAATAAATAAAAGGCTGCCATGGAAAAGAAGGGAATAAATTGCTCTGTGTGTGCCTGGAGATGATGAGGAATCACAGAGTGAGAGCTTTAGTCAGACATTGGGGACTGGCTGAGGGTAAACACAGCTCAGGGCCAGGACAGAGTGGCTGTGTCAGGCTCTGTCAGTGGGAGCTTTAGGAGGGAAGAGCACAAATTAAACAAACATCCATCCTGAGGGGTTTAAGCTGCACTTACCCTGCATTGGATCAGGGTGAGCAGCAATTGCTCCAGGCACCCCTCCAGCTCTGCTTGCTCTGCTTCTGTTTCCAACAGTCTCGTGGCTCCAGGCAGGTGAAAACTGCTCTTGGCCTGGAATCAGATCCTCCTCTCCAAGAGTGGATGCTTGGAGAAGGGGTTTGCTCCCACCCCAGGACTTTCCAGCTGCTTGGATGCAGGAGCAGCAATGCTGGGCTGCCTCAGGCCCACGGCAGGTGGGGAAGGATGAAGATGCTGGGGACAGTGAGGAGGGACCATGGAGCTGGGTGAGTGTTGTCAAAGATCTTCACACTACAAAAACTTCCTTTATGTTTCTTTAAGGAATTTTAATGGATTTTACTTGCTGAGGTAACAGGGTAACAGCTCCTCATCACTGTGCTGTGAAGGCAGAGTTCAGGACCCTGAGATTTCAGTGGTCAGCCTGGGCTTCCATCCCTTGTCATAGAATCCCAGCATGGTGTGGGGTGAAGGATGATCCAGTGCCATGGGCAGGGACACCTTCCACTGTCCCAGGCTACTCCAAGCCCTGTCCAACCTGGCCTTGGGCACTTCCAGGGACCCAGGGGCAGCCACAGCTGCTCTGGGCATCCTGTGCCAGCCCTGCCCACCCTCCCAGAGAATGATTTACCCCAATATCCCATCCGTTCCTGCCCTCTGGCAGTGGGAAGCCCTTGTCCTGGCACACCATCCCTTGTCCAAAGTCCCTCTCTAGTTTTCTTGGAGCCCCCTTAGGCACTGGAAGGGGTTTTTAAGGTCTCCCTGGAGCCCCTTTCTCCTGAACAGCCTGATTTGTGCTGGTTCGGGCTGGCCATAGCTCAGTGCCACATCTCCAGGAGAACAGGGATGGGTTTTTTATCCAGGAAGCTGCAGAATCAGCTGCAGTCAGACCTGCTGAACATCTCAAGATGTTTCCCTTCTGTTCAACTGAGTCTGGTGGTTTTGGCTGGGTTCCCAGCCCTCGTCAGCCTGGGGAATCACAGAGCTGGATGCAAATAGAAGTGGCTTATAGTGAAGCTTTGCCATGGGGCAATTCCTTCCTGGAGAGGAAACAGAGCTGCTGGATGCTGCTGAGGGACAGAGCAGCCCCACAATCCCTCAGGCTGCCTCAGGCTCCTCCACCCTCTGCTCCCAGGAAGACAAACATCCTCGAGAGGATTCTTAGGAACAGCTTTGGGAAAGATTTCCCCTCATGAGAAGCAAAAGCCCTGAGGACTCTGCTTCATCTGGGCTCTTCTGCAGGGTGTCTGGCTCTGCACACACTGACCTTAGAGGGGATGTTGATGTTCTCCCACTAGAAATGTTCATGTATTTGTACAACAGTCACGTTGCAGTCTTTGGAAGTCTCATTTCAGTCTTCATAAAGTTTCCTGGAAAACTCTATAAAAGAAAACACTGTATCCACTTTAATTCCAAAAAGCCTGGGAAGTGAATATTTAGTTTGTTTACAGTTTGACATCCTCCTCCTTGGCTTGAAACCACAAAAGCAATATGTGTGTGTTGGGCTGGAAATTTTGATGTGTTGTCTAATTTTCTTTATTACTTCCCTTTTGAAAAAATAGAGAAAAGGGAGGGCACAGTTACCCCTCGTGAACGGTTACTGCTGGGGCAGCCCACAAGGCCATTTACCAGCAGGGGAACTGTGGAAAGGAGGAAGAGGCCCTGCCTCATCAAATAGAAAAAATATCAGAGGAAGCTAAGAAAGAAGAAATGAAGAATCAATATAAATGATCGAAAGCAAAATTCATGTTTTTAAAGAGAGACCAGGAAGATGAGCAGTTAAAGCATTAGACAACAACCTGATAAAAGCCCAGAATGGTTTGGGTTGGAAGGGACCTTAAAGCCCATCCAGTGCCACCCTCTGCCATGGGCAGGGACACTTCCACTGTCCCGGGGTGCTCCAAGCCCTGTTCAAAGTGGCCTTGGACACTTGCAGGGATGGTGCAGGCACAGCTTCTCTGGGCAGGCTGAACACCCTCAGCTCTCCCAGGCTGTCTCCAGAGCAGAGGAGCTCCAGCCCTCAGAGAATTTTCCAGAGAAATCTCTATTTTTATCTGTTTTGTCCTCATTTCCATCCTTCTATCCCAGGCAGAAGCTACATCCCAGAGATGTCTGTGAAGCCTCAGTTGTGATCCAGAGCTGTGATTCTGAGGTGTGCAGACCCAGCGGGGTGGCCCTAGGGGCTGATGTCGTGCCTGAACTCGGGCACACCCTGGCACAGAGCTGCCACCATGTGCTCAGCCCTGTGCTGGGCAGAGCTGCAGGGCCATGCTCACCCCCTGGGCACCTGGAGCTGCTCTGGGGGGATTTCAGCAATCAGAGGTGGGGGATGCTGGAGCCCCCACAGCCCCTCCTTTGGGCACCACAGCAATGAGGAGGGGGTGCCTTGGCTGAGCCAGGCTCCAATTTCCAGTGCCTGGACATCAGCCATGTCCCCTTTGCTGTCCCCAGTGACCTTTAGGCCATGCCATGGCTCTGTGCCATACCTGGAGCTGGCACGTGGCCAGCACACAGCTCCCACTCTGACCTGCTCTGGGTCCCAGAGCAAGCCCAGCCCCAGCCCTGCCTCCCTGCTTTTTGGGATCAAACTCAATCCAATACCTAACAGCAAACCCTCGGAGGATTTGGACACCCGGGCACAGGGACATTCCATTCTCCTCAGCCCATTTTCAGTTCATCACTGGCAGAGAGGACGCCTGCTCATTCCTCCTCACACCTGGGACAAGAAGCAGCAGCTTTTAATGGGCTTTTCCTCCATTTTGCACAAAGCAGCTCCACTCGTTGTTTTCCAAAAGCTTTTAGGATTGTGTACTACAAAGTCTCCAGGCAGAGCTGTAAATCCCTCACCTGTGTTCTGCAGATGAGAGAAACGGTTTGGGTTCAGATCTGGATTTTGGAAAGGCCAACACCATCCTGAGCACAGGCAACAGGAATAGCACGAGTCCATCCTTGAGGACAGCAAACTGCGAGAGCCCTGGTCCTCCCCCAGAGCTCCCAAAGGACAGAAGTCATTGTTGGTTGATTCTGGATCCACAGAATGATATGTTTGTGTTTAACCCTTCCACTTCCTCAGCCTGTCTGGACTTCTGTCTTCCATTACCATCAGAGCTTAAAAAGGTAATAGAAGAAATGAATAACAAAAAAAATCATCCTGAAAAGCCCTTTCAGGCCCAGCTGCTTGTGGGTTCATCCTCCTGCTTCTGCCAAAGCTGCCTTTTGGGGTAACAAATGACAGCAGTTTTTTGAAGGGTATCCACATAGTGTGTGCAGCCTCAACAGGCACTTCCCCTCTGGGAATAAATCATCACTTTCAGAATTTTAACACAGGATTTCTATCCAGGTGTTTCCCATAGGTTGGAGGAGGAGGTTGAAATTGTGAACAGAAAGTGCAAGTGCAAAAGAAACAATACATACCGACCTTTATGGGGTCTGGCACAAGGGCTCCTGCTTATCCCTGAGTGTGCCAGGGGCTGCCCATTCATAAGGAATTTGTGCTCCACTGATCCTGGGGCAGCAGATTTCCCTCTTCTCCCAAACTGGACTCTAGAAAATCTTTTGAGAAGCCACTTGTTCTTCAGATCCCTATTTAGTAATATTTAGATTGCAAAAGCCCTCTGAGATCATCAGGTCCAACCGCTCCCCGTGGCACTGCCAAGGCGACCATCGACCCATGTCCTCAAGTGCCACATCCACGGGACTTTCTAATCCTTCCTAGGGTGGGGACTCACCCACTGCCCTGGGAACAGGATATTTCTTACACAAGGGCTCTCCGATCAGTAGGACTATCAGGACAAAATAAAGGGGAGAAGCAGGGGTTGTGTGGGGAAGGAAGGACAAGATAAACAGGAAAAAAAGACCAAATAAAGATACTGAAGAATTGATTCCAGAGAGCTGAGGGGTCCACTGGGTGAGTGAAGTAAGATCAAACAGAGATGCCCCTGAGACACCACAGGACCCCAGCATGTTTTGGGTTGGAAGAGCCTTTAAAACTCATCCAGTGCCACCCCTGCCATGGGCAGGGACACCTTCCGCTGTCCCAGGGTGCTCCAAGCCCTGTCCAGCCTGGCCTGGGACACTGCCAGGGCTGGAGCAGCCACTGCTGCTCTGGGCACCATGTGCCAGCCAATATTTTGTCTCTCCAGAGTCCAGTTGAGCTACAAGGTTTTGGGTAGGAAAAGGTCCATTGATAGCACCAAATCTCCTGCCCTGGCCAGGAACCTCCCCTGCTGATCTGTCCCAGCATCTCCTCTGCTCCAGCTGCTTCCCCTGAGAGCTGGTGAGGGCTCCAGGCTCAGTTTCCCTTCCAGGCAGTGACCCCACACACAGTTACTGCAGGGGTTAGGTCACACAGCCACACTGCACAAGAGCAGCTCCACATGTCACCCTCCCAGCAGTAGCTGGGGCTCCAAATACAGAAATAAAGAGGAAAGAAGGAAGAGGGCAATGGCTCCAGGCTGTCTGCAGGGACAAGAAGCACTGAATGAACACTTATTTTGGTTTTTCCTTGCTGTAACACAAGAGAAAACATCAAGAGGATGATGAAGCTCCCAAGCAGATGTATCAGACAGCATGGAACCCTCCCCTTCCCCTCCCCGAGCTTTTGGGGCAGGTTGAACAGACCCCAGCCAGGAATGCTGGAGGTGAAAAGAGCCTCGGCAGGGACTGTGCAGGAGCCTGGGTGTGTCCTCAGGTTCAGCTGCTGCTCTTATTTCTACAAAGGCTAAGACTTCTATAGGATTTGGCCCCAAATCCATAGATTTGAGCCAATCCTAATCAGCCTAAAGAGTCAGGGCTGCCAGAACAGGGACGGGACTGAGCTGAAGTTCCTCAGCAGGAGGTGTGAGAACAGGGCAGTGCAGGCAGCAAGGACTTCAAAACTCAACCCTCAGTCCTTGGGCAGGACTTGCTCCTTGAGGGCAGCTATTATCCTGATATTTAACAGGGACAAAAACGGAGGGCACTGGTAGGTGACATTCCAAGCACTGCACAGGTCTTGGGGACACCCAAAAGGGTGGAGAGAGCAAACAGGAACAGCCTGGGGACACAGCCAGAGCTACCAACAGCTGCAGCCAGGAGCTGCTTCCCACCAGTGACATCCACAGTACCTGTGTGGGTGTGGCTGTCTCAGATCTGCCACCACAGAGTCCAGCAAATGCTCCCAAAGCTCAGTGGTGCCCAGAGGTGGGGCAGAGCTGTCACCACCTCCCTCTGAAGGGACCTTCATAGCCTTCAGCTCATGCCAGTGTTACAAGACCCAATCCTTGTGGAAGAATCCATCCCTTTTCCAGCCTCCTGCCCACACTCCTGGGAGGGCAAGCCCAGCAGCTAGAGGCTGCCCCAGTGCTGCCAGGAGCTGTTGGCACTTCACTGGGACTGAGAACCCTGTCTGGGAAGGCAGGTGGCTGGGCACTGCCATGTACCCTGCCCATCCCCATGGCAGGATTTGGAGCTGGAGAACCTGGAGGCACCCCTGGGACTGGTATGTGCAGGGGCTCCATGGAGAGCTTGGAAAGAAAATGGACCATTCAGTGCCAGCACCTAGCACAGCAGGAACACTGCTGCCTCCAAGGCTTGTATTACCCCAGGGCTTGGAATAACATCCACCTTTCCTCCTTCTGCTTTTCTTGGCCAAATACAATGCAAAGATACACCCAGCTGCTCAACAGCCCCGCCGGGGCAGCCTGGGCTGCCCTGTGAGCATTTCTTGAGGTGTGTGACTGCCCCCACCCTGCAGCCCTTCCTGAGCACACAGGTACCCAGCCCAACACCTGCTGCTCTCAGTGCCAGCCCAGGGAGGAGGCTCCATTAAACAATGCCAAAAAATACTTTATTTATCAAAATCACACTAAATTATTACAAAAACTACGCCATCCTGCCTCAGGTCATGGCTCAAGATCCTGGAGGAGGCTTGTAGAGCTCACGCAGCAGCACCAGTTTCGTGGCCAGCAGGACTTCACGGTGGCCAAGGTGGCTCCTCCTGCAGTAGCGGGACAGCCGGGAGGCCTCCAGGGCCACATCCCCGAGGAGCTGGGGACTGGCCAGCCAGGCCAGCAGGGAAGCCAGCAGGTCAGAATCCCCAGTGGAACCCGTCTGTGGGAAGAGCAACCAACAGCATCAGCACAGCCACTATAGGGCAGCACATCATGGAACCGTTCAGCTTGGAAAAACCCATAAAAATCAAATGCAAACGTTCCCTCAGCACTACCAAAGCCACCATTAACCCACCACACCCACACATCTTTTAAACCCCTCTAGGGATGGTGACGCCACTGCCCTGGGCAGCCCCGCTCAGCACCACTTGGCACAGGATAGGTGGGTGAGCAGTAGAACTGAAGGAGCAGGAGCCTGTACCCCGGGCCAGCAGGACTCACCCGGTTCAGGAGCTTGCAGATGTGGGCAGAATAAGCCACTTTCTTCTTCTGCCTGTGGAGACGGAGGCAGCGGAGGCTCTGCCAGGCACATCCCTCTGCAGCCTTGGGGGGCTCAGGGAGGGCAGGGGGTCCTGGCTCCATCGCTGCTGCCCAAACAGTGCTGGGGTCACACACGCCTCCTGTGGCTGCAAAACCTCTGCTGAGAGAGAACCAAGCAGGGGCTGAACACTGCTGCCCTCACCCTGTCCTTGCCTAGGCACTAATTAACATCAGGCAAATTAGGCACTTACAATAACACCAAAGCCATTCGGCACATTGCATAAACAAAGCCAGAAACCATCCCCTCGGCAAAGCTAAACACACCAGAAAAAGCAAAGCACAAATAAGGCACTTAAGATACATATATATTATATATGCATTTATTTTTTTTTTTCCCCCCCTTCCAAGCTCACCCCTCAGAGCACCTCCAGTCTCGTCCTCCCCAGGAGCAGAGAAGGAGCCGGGATCTGCAGCCTATAACCAGGAGGGATCATTGCCTTCAGCTGGGAGGGGAGGGGTCCCCGCAGCTGCAGGGCTGGGGATGGAGATGGAGACAGGGATGGCCACGGCACCTCACACCTGTACCCTGTCTCCTACACTCAAACCAGCCATTCTTACCCAAAATTCCTTTAGGCGAGGCTGCCCTTGCTCCCGGGTCTCCCCCCAGCCCCACTGCTCTAATTAGTATCATTAACGTAATTAGCCCACGATGCTGAATCTGGGGGAACTTTTTGTATGGTTTATTCTGCATTAATTTGAGGGGGCTCCAGGGTTTCACCAAGCACCAGAGTGAGCAGGGTCGGGGGGGCTTACCCTGGGTGCAGGATTTACCTTCTCCCTGCTGTCCTGGTGGGGGTGTCAGTGCAGAACCCTGTTTTGTGGTGTTTGTGTCATCAGGGTACAGCACAAGGGGCTCGGTGTGTTCTGGATGTGGCCCCATCCTCATTCTTGAGGATGGGATCCTTTGGTGCAGCCCCCCACCCCGCAGGGGGGTTGTGGGGGGTCCCTGGGGTGCAGCATTTTTTCTTGCAGGATGTGGGATGGGGCTGGGTGTGCCTGCAGGACACTGTCCCGGATCTGTCCCGGAGAGAAAAGAAGGAGGTGTCCCCTGAGTGCAGGATCCAGCCCTGCTCTGGGATGGAGATTCCATAGGGTGCAAAATGTGGTCCTGTGGCACATCCCAATGCAGGGCCTGCCCCTGAGGTGGGGAGGGGGAGTCTCTCCAGATGAGCAATGCGACCCCTTAGCACCCTGTGTGGGGGGTATGGGGGGCTCCCCTGGGTGCAGGATAGACCCCAGGAAGGAAGATTCCTCGGGGGGACAGCACACTGTAGCCCCCCCTCATTCTGGAGGTCTCTTCAGGTGCAGAATGGTGGCTCCTTAGCACCTTGTGCTGTGCTGAGGGGGTGTCCCCTCAGGTGCAGGATGTGACCCTTTTGTAAGCTGTGTTGGAGAGGGGACACTCCTGCATCCAGGACACACCCCGGGGAGAAATTGCTCCCCTCTCAGTCACATCCTCCCCGGAGCACCCTGCAGCCCCCCACATTGAGGTGTCCCCGTATGCAGAGCAATGGAAGTGGCCCAAGGCTGCTTCTGGTTCTGGGGTGCCTGGGTGTTGCAGGGGGCTTCTTGTGTGGTTTATTCTGTACAGAGTTCACTGGGAGCTTGTGCCGTGACAATTCTGCATTAACCTGGGAGGGTGGGAGCAGGACTGACCCTGCCGAGTGGGGTCATGGGGTGGGATTTCCCTTGGGTGCAGGATCTGCTTTCTCCCCTCTGTCCTGGCAGGGGGTAAAAGGCACCCTATATTTGGGGTGTCCTGCTCCTCTGGGTGCAGGATACACCCCAGACAGCACAGCCCCTGCTCCAGGGCACACATCCCGCATTCCCGGGGATCCCGATCCCGCATTCCCGGGGATCCCCTGCTCCAGGGCACACATCTCCCATTCCCGGGGATCCCGATCCCGCATTCCCGGGGATCCCCTGCTCCAGGGCACACATCTCCCATTCCCGGGGATACCCTGCTCCAGGGCGCACATCTCCCATTCCCGGGGATCCCGATCCCGCACTCCCGGGGATCCCCTGCTCCAGGGCACACATCTCCCGTTCCCGGGGATCCCGTGCTCCAGGACGCACATCTCCCATTCCCGGGGATCCCGATCCCGCACTCCCGGGGATCCCCTGCTCCAGGGCGCACATCTCCCGTTCCCGGGGATCCCCTGCTCCAGGGCGCACATCTCCCGTTCCCGGGGATCCCCTGCTCCAGGACGCACATCTCCCGTTCCCGGGGATCCCCTGCTCCAGGACGCACATCTCCCGTTCCCGGGGATCCCCTGCTCCAGGGCGCACATCTCCCATTCCCGGGGATCCCCTGCTCCAGGGCGCACATCTCCCATTCCCGGGGATCCCCTGCTCCAGGACGCACATCTCCCGTTCCCGGGGATCCCCTGCTCCAGGACGCACATCTCCCGTTCCCGGGGATCCCCTGCTCCAGGACGCACATCTCCCGTTCCCGGGGATCCCCTGCTCCAGGACGCACATCTCCCGTTCCCGGGGATCCCCTGCTTCAGGGCACACATCTCCCGTTCCCGGGGATCCCCTGCTCCAGGACGCACATCTCCCGTTCCCGGGGATCCCCTGCTCCAGGACGCACATCTCCCGTTCCCGGGGATCCCCTGCTCCAGGACGCACATCTCCCGTTCCCGGGGATCCCCTGCTCCAGGGCGCACATCTCCCATTCCCGGGGATCCCGATCCCGCATTCCCGGGGATCCCCTGCTCCAGGGCACACATCTCCCGTTCCCGGGGATTCCCTGCTCCAGGGCACACATCTCCCGTTCCCGGGGATCCCCTGCTCCAGGGCACACATCTCCCGTTCCCGGGGATCCCCATCCCGGCCGTGCCGCGATCCCCGCCTGCAGCGCGCGGCTCCTGCCGCCAGGGGGCGCTCCCGCCCCGCCCCGCTGCGGGGGCGCGGTGCCCGCTGCGGCCGCCAGGGGGCGCTGTTCGGGGCCGCCTCAGGGCCCGGCCCCGCCCCGCCGCAGGTGACACCCCCACACCCCACACCCCCCGCGCCCGGAGCGGCGGGAGCGGTCCCGATCCCGATCCCGGTTCTGGTTCTGTCCCAGTCCCAGTCCTAGTCCTGTCCCGATCCCGCTCCTAGCCCGGCCTCCATCCCGGTCCCGGCCGTCCCAGTGGCCGTCATGGCGGAGCAGGAGAGTTTGGAGTTCGGCAAAGCCGACTTCGTGCTGATGGACGCCGTCACCATGCCCGAGTTCATGGCGAACCTCCGGCTGCGGTGAGTGAGGGGCGGGAGGCGCGGCCCCCTGCCCCGGGGCTCGGCGGGTCTTCCCCTCGCACACGCTCCGGTTGGGATGGAGTGTGAGGGGGTGAGGGAACCGGAGCCTCCTCCGCCTGCTGCCGCTCCCTGACTGGGCAAACCCGCACAAAAGTGTGGATTTTTCTATGAAATGGAAGAGCCGGGTAAAGATGAGAGTGCTCAGGGTGCACCAACCCCTGGGGGCTGCGGGGCTCTCAGTCCCTTCTGGATAATCTTCGGAGTCACCTGCCCCAGTGCCCACCTCCCTCATGGATCGTGCAATGGTTTAGAAGTGAAGGGACCTTAAGGACTTTACTTTTAAACAGTTGTCGGTCTTCCCCTATATCACAGAAACACAGGATGGGTTGGGTTGGGTTGGGAGGGGACCTTAAAGCCCATCCAGTGCCACCCCTGCCATGGGCAGGAATGCCTTCACTAGCCCAGGATTCTCCAAGCCTGGCTTTGGGCACTGCCAGGGATCCAGGGGCAGACACAGTTGCTCTGGGCACCCTGTGCCATTCCCCTCTGCCAGGTTTCTTGCCTAAGCTGATATTCTGCAAAGTTGCTTTGGAGAAAAAAAAAAAAAGAGCAATAAAAGTCACCAAGTCCAAGGTTGCTCCATCCCGTGGGGGCATTGCAGCCACTCGCTGGTGTGGATTTGCTGTGTTAACATTTCATGATCTTTATGGTTTTATTTCCCTTGTATATGTGGTGGAATATCCACATTTTCCTGCCTGCTCCCTCTCAAGCACAATTCAATCCTGGGCAGCTCTGACAGGGGACAGCCAGGGGACCCTAAGTCTGCGGCTGCTTTTCACTTTCCATTATAAAACATTCATGGGAGCTCCTTCTGATAAACTCTTATGCCCCTGCTTGTGCAAGGATTTGATAATTGCTAAAGGGAAGGCTTTGGGATAAAAGTGTGACTTGTTGTCTGTGTCCCACCTGTTCTGCTCAGGTTTTCCTGCCTGTTCCTGTCCTGCCACTTGTATTCTGCTGGGTATTGGAATCAGTCACTTGTCAGACCCTTGCTGTTGTTGGATGCACCTGAGAGTGGCTCTAGCAATAGATGGTTAAGCTCCCTCAGCAGCCTTCAAACTACTGAGGAAGGAGAACATTAAGCTTTTTCAGGCAATTGTGTTGCCTCCTCTGGATGAAATCTGGAGATTTTGCCATCTGTCTGCTTCAGCCACTGAGTGCTGATTTCTGTGGTACACAGCTACAGGGTGTCCCTGTGCCCTGAGATGCTGCAGGGTGAGGGCTCAGATCCTGTGGGGTGTAAGAACAACTAGCGGACTTTATGCTTTTTTCCTTTTATATTTTGGATTTCTTTTGGGGCAGAGAGGGCATTTGTGTTGGAATATAAGAAAATCATAATGAGAATGGTTGAGCTTTGAACATTATTTCAGATTTAAATGAATTTTGCAGTGCTTCTAAAAGTTTAAATTTGTTTCTCATTTGTATACTCCATGACATTGTAATTGTATTAGGAAGGGCTTGCATGCAGGATCTTTGTAATTAGCAGGAAACTTGTGTGCCACGGTTTATTCTTGGGGTTTTATTCTTTGGTTAATATGACCTAGAAAAGTAATGAAGTATTGGAAATGGACTGATAGCTTAAAAATCAATGTGGCATGTGGTTGCCTTTAGGAATCCACTGAGAGATGCCTTGCAGGGACAGACTTGGCTAATTTTGTATGAAGGGATGAGAGGAACAAGCCAGCAGTCCCGGATCCTTACAATAAATGTAGAACTACGTTTCTTGTATTGTTATTATTTATTTTTTTCTCTGTACTGTTGCTGATGGTGCCCGAGGGTGTTGTCAGGACATCCCCGCTGTATCTGATACACTTTGGAGGCCCCGTTTAACTGCAGTGCCTACCCGAACCCAGGCTTATCCTCTGACAACAGTTCAGACTTGAGTTCTTCTCACCTGGCTGTGAGCTCTGCCTGGGCTTCAAGGTCATCTGGTGTCTGTGCTGTGGGCAGAACAAGCTTTTGTCAAAAGCTAACTGATACTGTTAATTTTTCTAACCCTGGTGCTGTCATCCCCTGCCTCTAGGCCTGGGGACGCTGTCCCAGTGTCTGCACTGGGACATTTGGGAAAGCTGACGTGAATTTCCCGAGTGTGGCCTTTCAGTGAAGCTGCTGAGCTGTGCTGGGTGCTGGCCCTGGGCTGCTCGTGTTGTACAGCACTCGGGCAACACCTGCTGCTCACATTTTACTGCTCTGGAGAGGGCAATTGGCTCTCGGTGCTGACACCAGGAAATTGTATGAGACTCTGCTCAAGGGTTGGTTGTGTCACTGTGGCCATGGCAGAGTCCCCTTTGTGCTGCTCGTGTGCAGAGCAGAGGGAAGGAGCTGCTGCTCCTCCGTCATTGAGTGCCCCTGGCAGGTTTGTTCAGTTTACACTTGAATGGGCTCCACCCTATTCCATAAATCCAGCTTTCTGCCAGAGCTATTTTTGTTCGGGGTCACTGCCTGACCCAAGACGGGCTGTGCTGGATTTAGTTCCCAAGTGAGCCCAGATGTGGGTGGAATTGAAATCATACCAGTTTGGGTGCATGCAAGGATATTTCCCCAAGGATGTCTCTAGTGGGAAAAAGGGGAATGGTGAAGCTGCACTTTTCATTAGTGTAGTCTTTGAATTTAGTGGTGTTGACATGGGCTGGACGAGAGTGCCTGGGTAGGTGGGTGGATGCAGTGTGAATTTACTACCTCATCTCCCAGCCCCAGTGCTCATGCCCAGTTATTTGTAGGTTTGAGTGGGATTCAGCAGGGTTATCAGTGTGTCAGTATCTTCTCATGGCTGTGTCTTACAGCTACTTAATGAATGTTTCTTTGGACTCTCAGCAGTCACTGTGTGTTACACTTTATTGTAAATAAAAGTCATCCTGTCCTTGAATTCCTTAGTCCTGAGTGCACTTCATCCCAGTGTCTGGTTGTGATTCTTAGTCATCAGAATAATTAAAAAAAAAAAAAAAAAAAGAAAAGCAGGACTATGGGAATGGTCTGTATGGACTCAGTAGCTTCGTTTCTTTATAGTAACCTCCAAAACTGTAATAGACAATTGTTTCTGGAACACTCATAAGTCAGAATTATTAAAACAGCTGTATTTGAGTGGTTTGTGTGGCAGCTATCACCTACCATCCCTTCAGTGAGTGCCTACTCATCTCTGTACTGCTGCAGGAATAATTGGCAATTCTAATCCCAGGACATCAGATTAATCGAAGGACTCTGTAAAATAGGGAATCTTTTTGTGTCTAGCAACTCTCAGGTCCTGCCACTGGCAGGCAGATATTTATCTGTAGTCAAGTGTTACCTGCTGTGATGGGTGAATGCTCTGGACTTGGGAAAACTCTTTATTTTACTGCTTTTGACTTAACATGACCATGAGTATTCCATGGCAGGTGGAGTGAGATGGTGCTTGTGGAAAGGGAGTGTTGGTCTGGCCAGAGCTGCTCAGATTTTGCAGAAATTGTGGTGCAGATTAAACTACTGAATAAGAGAAGCAGGAAACTGCACCACCTCATTTTCTTCATGCCACAGTGAAAATTTCAAGTAGTAAATGTTACCATTTTTAATTTACTGTCTTGTAAGGAAATTTATTTTTCAGAAGTATGAAATAATCAGGTTTATCAGGTGATAACCTGATATCAGTGTATTACAGTAATACATTAATCAGTGTATTACACTGCTAAGACCACTCACTGTTCTGTACAGCTTGCATTTGTCTTGACAAAGAGATCAAACCTCAGACCATTAAAAATGGGCTCTGTGGCATGCAGAGGGAGTTCTTGAATGATCTGTTGTGCAGCCTCAGCAGTGCCTTTGGGAGTCACTGCAGGGCAGTCACTCCTCCCAGGGTCTCAGGTGTGTGCCAGGACAGTCAGATGTGACCCACCCGCTCTGTGCCAGGCAATTGGATCCTGTGGGGGCCCAGCTGGGGGCAAGGCCAGCACCCCTGAACCACTGGAGTGGGAAAGCACGTGGAAATGCAGGGAAAAGCAGCCCATTGCACAGGGCAGCATCAGAGCAGTGTTTGGGGGGTCTGATGTGAGCTGTGTGCTCATGGTGTTTGTGTTCCCACATCTGCATCGTGAGCAGGTGCTACCTGACTCATCCCCTGCTGATTCCTAGTGAGTGGCTCATTTTTCATAAGCATTGTGCAAATCCCCCTGGGAGCACAATAGATCTGTGTCACCGTTATTAAAGAATTCAAGGATGTGTGAGAGCACCTGGTGATGTGTAATGATTGTAAAATGAATTTGGGGTTGTTTTTCCTCTTCTTTTAAGTACTTTCAGCATGAAACCAGCTGTGGAAGGCTGTACTTGCTACTCACATAGTTCTGGTCATCCCAGCCAGCCTGAACCTGGAGTGGTGCAAAGAACTGTGGCTTAATAGTGCAGGTAATCCCTGTGCATGTGGTGACTTCTGGCCTCCTAAAGCAGTATTTCATAGAAACACAGTTCTGAGTTCATTTAAAAACACACAAAAGTGGTTTTCCTAATGTCTCTCAAGTAGCTCTCAAACCCCAGCTTTTTCAGATTAAGTCAACAGTTCTAGATCTGTGTTTATTGCAGGTCCATTTGAAACCTAGACAATATTTGCTATGATTATCAATAGTTTTGGCATCAAGAATCTATACTGAAAATCTGTTTCTTCTGAGAATGGGCTGAAAGTATTTGGTGCTGAGGGAAGTGTTTGCTGTGCAGACAGGGCTGAGGTGTGGGCTGGAGTCCTACAAAAAGGTTGGAGCAAACTGAATGGGGAATTGGGCTTTAAATGCTGCAGAGGGATATCTCCAAGGGCTTTTCTTGAGGTGGTTGTGTGGAGCTTGTACCTTTTGGGCCTCTGTCAAAAAAATCCCTGTTGTTTTTCTGAATGATGCAGTGAGCTGAGGCCATTCTTTAGAATCCTAAAATCAGAATAGTTTAGGTTGGAAGGGACTCTGAAGTTCATCCATTTCCACCCCTGTGTCCCTTCCACTGGAGCAGGGTGCTTCAAGCCTCTGGCCTAGGACACTTCCAGGAAAGAACTTTAAGTTCTGAAAGGCCAAAGTCCTGTTGTGCCATTCAGTGTCCCCTAGATCTGCAGACTGCACTGTGTTACTTACCTTTTTCAGGTCTGGAAAAGCAAGCACAACTTCTGGGGTTCTGGGGTTGAATAAATGCTTTAATTTGTCTCCATCTTCAGGAAATGGGTGTCCCTATGATCCATTAGGAACAATTCTTGTTCCTAATGTGGGTCCCATCAGTTCTTGCTTGGTACCACCCATTTCTGCTCTTCCCTTGATGAGCCTCAGTTGCAGTTTTGGAGTGAAGGTGCTGTCTGTATTTCACTGATGTTTTCACACTGACTTCCTTATCTTCTGAGTGCCATCTTAAACATTCACATTTGGGGTTGAAATTGTGGTGGGAGAGGTTTGACTTCCCATGAGATGATAAACTGTATTTAATCCCAGCAGAGGAAATATTATGTGTATGCTTGGTTTCATTTGTGCTTTAGCTAATGAAATATTTATGCTTCATAAACAAGCTTTTCATGCCTTTAAGCCATTTTAATTTCCTCATTCTAAATAGTCGTGAATATTTGAATTGTTCATGTGGTGTTGAATTAAAGAGCTGCTGGGAAGAGGCTGCTTTCTCCCAGGAGAGGGGCACCAGCCTCCAGGTGCTGCAGGACACTCCTTGCTCTGCTCAGGCCAGCAGCAGTTGAGTCTCATCAGCCCCTCTTGGCTTGCTCAACTTGCAGAAGCCATCTTGTGTCACAGTTCGGAATGAATGGAATGAAAATTCCCCTTAGCCCATCAAAATTTGACTTTACGAGCTTGGCCTGGGGCCAGCCTCATCTTGAGAGATGGAAAAGGCCATCCATCTCACTTAAAAACATCCCACTTACAAATCTAATCCCAACCAGAGCAGCAAAGGGAGAATCCAGGCCAGTCTCCTGACTCCACAGGGACTCTGCAGCCATGGACACCTGGAGCTGCCCCAGGTGTGCTCTGGGATTCCTGACTGGAATTCCCATGAACCAGGCTTTGAATGAGGTGATGTCCAGACTGGAGTTTGTTTTGCCTCCAGATGTGCTGAGTTTATCTGGTTCCACTGGACCTTCCTTAGCACATCTGCTCTCCCTGCCTGATGAAAGCCTCCTTAGAGGGAAGTTTTACTGGAGTCTTTTTATAGCAGCTGTGTGAAGGAGTGTTTCATAATTTTAGCACCTGGGTGTTGAATAATATACGAGGTCAGATTTATGACTGAGATCAGTCTTTCAGGGTGCCTTGTACTTCTAAACTCTGAGGCTGCTGATGCTGTGCCCAGGCTGCTGGTCCTGCCTCCAGCTGCCTCTGGTCCTTGCCAGAGCACAGGTAACAACATTTCATTGTGGGTAAGGAGCAGCAGCCTGGGGAGTGACATCCATGCCACGTGGCATCAGGTGTGAAACAAAAACCTGACAGAATCAGTGAAGTAACCAGAACTGTAGAGAATTAGCTCAATCGGAAATGCTTGTTCTTGCATTTTTTAAAGTCTTTTTTTCTCTGCTGTTTACACAAAAAGCATCTACAAAAATCAGCTGGTAATTTAGGAATTCCTCAGAAGCCTTTTGGCTTTCATCCTTACTCTGCAATAATTTTGTAGATTCTGATGAGGTGCTGTGGGTCCTGAAGTTCCTCAGAATTGCAGTGCATCTGTTTGGAGTCCTGTTCTGCTTTTTGACTATTCTATGTGGCTTGTGTAACGTGCATCGGCTTAACTGAAGTGATTTGTCATCACCTGCTGAGCTTCACCAGCTGAAGGCTGACTCCAAGATCTGCTAAACTCCTACAGTAAATATTTGCTAATATTCCAATGAGTCCCGTGGCCTCCTCTAGTCAAGGGTCCTTTGCATTGACTTCTGTTCAAAAATCTGCCTCTCTAGGGGGATTTACTGATCTAACACTCACCAAGTCCTTGCATTTCTTCTGACTGAGCAGGCTTTGACACCACCTGAACTTAATGATATTTACTCAAATTCCTTTCAAGATGCAGATCTCACAAGGTATTTGGAGTTACATCATCTCTCTCTGTATCCCTAGGTCATGATTGCACCTTTTTATGGAATGAAGGAATTCTGAGGGGAGGGAGAAGGAAGCAGATGTCTGCACGTAGTGTTGCCTGTAAGTGTGAAATAGGGGAGCTGTGTGTCCCTCAGTGGCAAATGCTCATTTCCAGTTCTCTGAAGCAAAACCACAATTTGTAAAGAAGATTTGTGTTTCTTTAAGGGCTTTTTTGGTGAGATGTGTTGAGATCTCAGCTCCTGATGCTGCTGTTACATGCTGATGTTCCTGTATTAGACCCCATGTAAAAGTGTTCAGTTGTGGTGTTTTCAAGTTCTGAAAGAACAGCGTGGCTGTGAGGCTGTTCTGTCTTTGGGAGTGAAAGAGGGGCATTAGATAGACTTAACTTTTTTTTTTCTGAAAATACTTCATTTTTCTTCAAATCTAAGCCATTAAACTGTTCCTGAGATAACCTCTGTCTTTGGCTAGGAATGAGGTTTTTCTGGTCTCTGAGCTGTGCATGGCAGCAACACCCAGAGCAGTTCCTTTGGGTGATGGTTTAGATGGACAGCAGATACTGTCCTGTCAGGGCCCAGCTGAGGTAGGAGGAGGGGGATTTCTTGGAAAGACCTTTTAAGTAAAATAGTTGTTAATGATAAGCCAGAGGACCCAACCCTACCATCACTGATGGTCTTGCAGTGCTCAGCTTTTCAGGCTCAGCAGCAGAACTGACTGGGGCATAACAAGCCTGCTCTTGCCCTGACTCTTGGTAGTGGTGGTGGTATTTTCCACTCTGCCCCCAACAGTTTCTGGGCATTTTTCTGTGCAGACTACATTTCTCCTTGAACAGTGCTGGAATATTTGTTCATCAGTTCTGTGCTGTTCTGCTGAAGCATTTTGCAGCCCACGTTTCCTGGCTGCTGGGATGCTGCTGCCCTCCCCTTCTGGGTTTAAAAGTTGGCAGTGACCTGCCCTATGGCTGCCACTTGCCCAGTGACACTTCAGAGAACAGTTTCTTTGTGACTGTTGGGCTGGTCTGATGCAGAGCTTTATTTCCAGAAAAATGTACCATTGGGTGAAAATATGGCATTAAATCAGTTCCATGTCCCTGGGCAGCCACTTACCTGCCCTGTGTCATTTCTCAGCCTTGGATGTTTCTTTACTCTGGCGTGTCAGACATTGACTCCACTGTCCCTCCAAGAAGTGTTGTCCCACCTGACCTTCCTTTCTCCTACTGACTTCCCATATTTCTGTAACTGCAGTGCCCTCCTGGACATCCTGGGTGACTCCTGTCTCCCTTTCAGTACCTTCTGTGTGCAGCTGGAAACCTCTGCCAGGCTTTCCCCCTTGCTGTTGATGTCCCTTCAGCTCTCCAGTGTCGTCTCTGCTCTTGGGCTGATCTTCCCAGCCTTGCCCTGTCTGTCAGCTGGAATTCCCTGGGGCTGGGCTGAGTGAGCTCCTCTGGACAGCAGCTCCCTTGTTTCACCTGCACTGTTGGACTCAGTCCTTTCTTGGCCTTTGTACCCCAAGTGAGGTGTTTGTATTCCCCTTGGTGTGTCAGGCCCAAGCCTGAGCCATACACAGGCCCCAGTCTTGCCCAGAGTCCCCTCACACTGATTTTTGTGCTCATTCCTTCTCATGTGCCTTGACAAACCCCCTTTCCCACAGAGCTCATTCAGAGTTGTGTACAAAGATTGCTTTTGTTCTTGGTTCTATCTCCTTCACCCATCTCCTTGCTTCCCTCCTGTCCCACCTCAAACACAGCTTATCTCCTCCCAGTGTTTATCAGTTTCTCCCACAGGACTGATCTGTGCCATGTCTGTCTGAGAACTTTCTGACCAGCATTCCTCTGCTTTTCCCTCAGTTGCTCCTTTTGGCACACAAGAAACATCATATAACTTCCAGCAAAGACACTGCCTCCTCCTTCCATGTATAATTTATGGAGCCCACACAAAGTGTGCCATGGCAGGAGGTTTGGAGTGCTGCAATCACTGATTATCATGTTCATCTGCTCAAGTCCTTTCCTGGCTCCATGCTGGATCCCAGCCCATTGCAGCTCTTTTTCTTGTGGGTCTGGACAGAGCCTGCCCCGATGTTATCCTTCCTGAGGTTGTTCAGGTAGAAAATTACCTGATCAGAGTATCTTTGTGTGTTCTTGTTTAAGGTTAATGTAACTTGGGAAGCCTGAAGGCTCATTACATGTTCCTGGAAAACAAAAACTGGAGATTTGTGGCAGGACTATGCAATATGTGGGGTGTGATGTGCTGCTGGGGCTGGATGTGCTGTTTGGGGTGGCAGGCTTAGCTCCATCTCCAGACACAAAGGATTTTTGCCCTTGGCCCTGCATCTTTATTCACATCAAGCCAACTCAATCCGTGTTTCACTGGAAGTTCTGGCAGCCTTGGAATAAATCCCTTTTTTCTGGGGCCCCTAACAAGAAGGTTTTCTGTGCCTTTCCGATGGAGAGCAGGTGTCCATGGCTACTCCTCAAATGAATGATGCTTTGAGGCACCAGCTGAAACTTTCAGGAAAGGCTCGCTTTGCATATCTGCCTCTCATTACAGCATCAGTGCCTTCATCATTGCCTTGGGGTTAGTTTGGTGCCCAGGACAAACTCCCAGCAGGGGAACTCCAGCACTTCAGTGCAGCATCCTGCCCAGAGGGCCCAGGGCAGCAATGAGAACCCATCTTTAACAGCTCCTGGATGGCAGCAAAGGCTGCCTCACCATGAATAGCAAAGAAAAACAAACTGAAACAAAAAACTCCCTTTCCCACTGTGGGAACAGCATGGCTTTCTTTGGGGAGAGCTCCTCCATGGCATTTGGAGGGGTAAAAACCGCGGTGGCTGTGAAAGCCTTCACACCACAGCCATCAAGGGCACAATGAAGCTTTCATTCTCCACATCACATCGCTGAGATGTTTACACTAAAACTTTTGCTGTTATTCAGATTGCTACACTGCAGCTAAAAAGGTTATTCTGTTTACAAGAATGAATGATAAAGTAAATTTCACCTTTAAAAGAAAACTTCAGCTATGGCTCTTTGAAGGCCTCCCCTGCACTGTTTATAAAGGAACTGGATATGAAGTTTATAAACTTCTGAGGAGGAAAACGGTGCCTTCCACTGCTCCTTAATATCAGCTTCTTTGTGTGTTATTGCTTCTTGATCCCAGGTGTGAAGACCAGGGGAGTGAATGAAAACAGGCTCAAAGAGCTGTAAATACATTTTAGGCCTCAGAAGAATCCCAAAACACCAGACCAGGAGCACCGGAGTCTTCAAGTGAACTTGCTTAGAAAAACTGTTGCGCCTGCATCCTGCAGAGAACGTCCTCCCTTGTTGGCTTCTCAGACTGTCAGAAGGACACTGTACTGCTTTTCCTTGTGCTTCCAGGGACAGAAGAACCCCCAGATTCTTTTAAAGCTGGGTGTAAACACCTCCTTGGAACAGTAGCTGTTAAACTTTGTTGAAAAGTGCTTAGCAATGACAAAAAAATGTTATTTCCGAAAGGATCTCTGTAGCACTGAGGGGTTTTTTTTACAAATGAAAGTCCAAATTTACCACAAAAATGTCCCTGTAACCTCTTATAATTCAAAACATATTCCTTGCTTTTCAAAAGCACAGGCAAATTACCAGGGAGCCTTTCTAAAATAAGCCCGAGGTTGGATGTTTGACTTTGTGGACAGTGCTGCTTGATAATCAGCGTTTCCTTTTTTGAGTTTGCTGTGTCGCAGTCAGAAAGGAGCTGTGCTTTGTGTGGTTTCTGACCTGTTCCAGGTGAGGACAGCATGAACAATGCCTGTGCTGCAGTACTGGGATAGAAACAGGACTATCCCTGCCCCTTATTTTCCTGATAAATGTAGCATTTGTGTCTCCAGCAAAATAAACAATGGAAATCTTGTCTTTGTTCTTGTTTTTTGGGCCGTGCTGCATCCTGGCTTTCAAGGATGCAGACATTCCTGAGCTAGACATCTCCAGTGTCTGGCATCTGGTTCTCTGACTCCGTGTGGTTACTGAACTTAAACTGCTCTGAGGAAACACCAGGGAAAAGCAGATCTGTGTGAAGTGTAAAGCTTTTAAACCTGGTATGAAACCCTGAGAGTAGGGCTTGCTAGGAAACTGAAGGAAACCTAAACAATTTTGAAATTATTGGGAATATTTGGCTTCATTTTCCCAATCAGTCGTTAGAAAACATGTTTTCCATTAAGAACTCACATTTTTGGACACTTAAAAGGGGGGTTGCTTATTGTCAAAACAAGTCTTGTTTTTCACCAAATATCTTGGCTGCCTGGTTTGATTTTTGGTGCTGTCCCTGCATCCCTACAGGCAGTGTGGGGGGAGGTGGTGCCAGGCTGTCACCTGGAATGCTGGAACCATGGCTGCTGTGGGGTTTGGATTCGAGTGCTTGTGCCCTGAGGAGCAGTGCCAGGCTCCAGCTGGCTGGCAGGAGTGGGAAAGCCAGGAAGGAGTGATGGGGACACCCATCTCCTAAAAATGCCATGTGTATCATGTCCTGCCATGCAGGAAACCTCAAATCTCAAGTCTTTCATAAATCTGCAGAAGGCCTGATTATTTCTGTCCTGCTTTTCCACTGGGTTTCTGGGTCTTGGATGCTCTCGTGGAGGAGCCAAGGTGGCACCTGGAGGAGCCATTGGAGCAGGAGGGTGTTCACTGTTCCCGGGGCTGCTCTGAGGGGCTCTGCTCTCACACCACGGGCTGTGATTGACTTCAGGGCCAGCCCAGATGTGCTGCTACTGAATTTAGGGAGAAAACTTATGTCAGGTTTGGTCTTGTCCCAGGAGTTCTGTCTGTAACTGATGGGGAATTGGCTGCTCAGCTGCTTTCCTGAGAGGCTGTTTATTAAAGTTAGTGAGCAGACCCAGTGCAGATGGACAGATCACTTGTTCGGGTGGACAAACAAAAATGTGTTGTGTTGCAAACTTTATAGCTGAATCATGGAAACTGTAGAATTGGGACATTTCAAAATGTTAAACTCCATCTGATACATTTTAACCTTCTGCCTTTCTTGTGTTGTCCTTGTACCTAGGAAAAAATAACAGAAGTTAAATGCAGAAAACGTGGTGAATTTTGAAGTCATTCTGTGGTGCCTTGACCAGCTGAAAGGAATAATTTGCTAGGGTTACATTTATTAATGTGCACTTAAACCACAATAAATCACAGGAGGGATAAGTGAACAGGTTCTTACAGAAAGACTGGCTTGGTCAGTGTCAGGTTTATGTTGTACAAGGGAAGTGGGAAGCTCCAACAGTTAAGTGGTCAGATCAGTATTTTTTGGAGTTTCTTATCAAGACACCTTTGCTGCCTTTTTTGAAGGCTCCTCTTTACCTGTCCTTGGTTATGTGCCATAAATCTTGTGTTGGCAGTAATTCCCACAGCGCCTTCCCATCTTTTGTGCCGTGCCGAAGGATGTTTCACCTCAAGAGCCAAATTCTCTGGTGTCTTGAGGAGCAGGGTAAGCCCCAGAACCAATCTGGGAAAGCTTTCAGGGGAAAATATCCCCACCTCCTGCCTTTCATATGGAGATGTACTGGCTGGCCTTGTTTTAGACAAACGAGCAGCCTCTGTTTGTCCTAATGAGGTACTTGACGTGAAACCGATAGCACCAAGGGCCAGATTCCAAATTATTTGCTGTGTGGGAAAATTGCCCAATTGTGCCCACCCATGGGGTCATCCCTGGGTGTCACATGGGGAGTGGGAGCCTTTGATTCATTCCCTGAGTAACGGAGTGCAACGGATATTTTGCAAACTAAAAGTTTCTGTCACTGAAGACAGAGATTTCTTTGTGTTTTGACCTGGGTTTTGATACTCTTTTACCCTCTACTGTTAGGAGTGCCAAATAGTTTCTTTTTTTTTCATCAAGGGAGAAAGCAACTTGAACAAACATCCTATGCCCTATCAGCTACAAACCATCCATTTATCCATGAGGACAGGGGAGGAGCAGTGTGAGGGAGCAGCACTGGCAAGTGCAACCATTCCCCGATTTTGTTCTGCTCTCTGATGTTTAAACCTTTCAGATATTCCGTGATTGTTTCCAACTTCACAGTGATGAAAACTAAAAACCCCTTAATTAGGGTGAGGATGGTTGTATTCTTTGTACTCTAACAGGGTGTATTTTAAGAAAAAACAATAGTTATCATGATACACATGGAATAAATCACAAGTGGTGAAATTTATTTCTCAGACTTGTTTTTTCCTCCCTGCTCAGTGTTACTGCCACTGTCCCCTTGGGTTGTCTGGGATTAACTTCTCCTGCCATGGAATTTTCACACCAAGGATTTTGACTTTGAAATTACATCTTTCACTCAGAGGGGAAAAGTGGAATAGTTTTCAGTCTCACAGAAATTTTGAATGAACACTGAGAAAATAATGGGAGCAGATGGATTTTTATGGAGTGGGGAATGTCAGAATTGCCTTTCACAGGAGCTGTACTGTCACACAAGAGCTGAGGGGTTTCAGGAGGGATGTCCCTGCCCTTAGGTGCTTTCAGTGCTGCTGTTAATGCCTGGGAACTGATTTGGCTGAAAAAGGATCTTTTGCTCCTCTTGTTAGGATCCCCAAGTGCCTTCCAGCGTGGGAACTGGTGGCAGGAGGTGATGCTGGGGGTCCTGTGGTGTGGGGTGACAGACTTTCCTCAGCATTCAATTCCCACTGCCCCCTCCCTCCTCCTGCCTGTCCCATTAGAGAGCTCAGAGAAGTCTCCATGGACACCTTCTTTTCTGAGCCGTTTTATCACAGAATGTTAAGGGCTTGGAAGGGATCATTTAGTGCCATGATGGGCAGGCACCTCCCACTAGACCAGGTTGCTCAAGGCCTCATCCAGCCTGGCCTTGAACATTTCCAGAGTTGGGGCATCCACAGCCTCCCTGGGCAACCTGTTCCAGTGTCTCATTATCCTCAAATAAAAAACTTCTTCCTAATATCTAACCTGAATTTCTCCTTTTTCAATTTGTACCCGTTCTGCCTTGTCCTGTGACTGCAGTTCATGACAGAGTCCCTCTCCAGCTTCCCTTCAGCCACTGGAAGGTGTGAGGTCTCCACACACAGCCCAGGCTATGTTAATGTTTATTGTGTAAAAGTTTCCTTTCCAGCATGATTGTCTTGGTTCAGCTGAAGGGCCCTGCTCTCAGCCAGCCCCTGCTCCTCTGGGAGCCACAGAGACCCAGCAGTCCTACCCCAGTGCCAGTCCTTGCTGTGCTGTTCCATTCCATAGTCATGCTCAGGATCCATCGCTTTCAGGTGCTTCTGGATGCCACTGCAGTGTTTGTCACTCATTTGCTTTGGGGATTTCACATTTGCAGAGTGTAACTGGCCACTCTTAAACGTGCCTTGGATTTTTCTTATTAGCTTTGCCTTGAATTGCATCATGGAGAAGTTGAAATAGCAATAAAAAATGCTTCCTGTTAAGTGGATACCATCTTGTCTCACTGTGACTTGCTTTCTTACCAAGTGTATTGTGGCATCTCATGAAAACTCATTTGTTAGATCACACTTGTGAAGATACTTTTGGTGCTTTGTTCCTCTAATTCCAAGTATAACCATCCCGTGATCTTAATCAACTTTTGCTTTAAAATTTTCCAGCTGGAAATTAACTCCCTGGCAAATTTGGCCAACATCAGTGGCAACGTGCTTTTTTTTTTTTGTTATGGACTTAGTTCCTTCTTTTCTGTGTGCAGATATGACTGTGGTAGGGGAGCACTTTGGGGTTTCCTCCAAAAGTGACTCATGTTTGCCAGATCCACCTATAGCAAAAATAAGCCAGGCCATTACACTGTGTATTATTTAGGTTACTGAATATTTTATCCAGTAGTCCGTGAACTTTTCCTGGAATCCTCTATGGGTTAGTTCGTTTTTCTTCCCCCATTTGTCCACCAAAGAGCCACAAAACCCCGGTGTGAGGGAGGAGGGTGTCTCCATTCAGGGTTTTGCTGCTCTCCTGCCATACAGTCTGAGTTGGTTTTGTAACTGGGAGTGGAAGTTGCCCAAGGCTACCCTTGAGAAAGCAACATTGTTATTGGTGACAGTCCTCTGCCTCCTGCCTGGTTTCTGTAGATCTCGGTCTCCTGCTCGCAGCAGCCTGTGGGAGTCCTGGTGGTTAATGAGTGTTAATTTCCTAGATAGTGCCTGGTTATCTCCATTGCAGTGAGAGTTTCACCTTGCAAAACCTCAGCTGCAGCAAGGAGCTGGCTGTGCGTGGTGAACTGCCGGTAGCTGCATTTCACAGGAGCTGTGGAGCTGATGGGATGGGCCTGAGAGGACGGGGGAAACGCTCTGAGTCTGGAATGTGTGCGCTGTGCATTCCCCAGAGAGCAAGAGGGACAGGGGACTGTCCCCTCCTCTGAGATCGAGAAATTGGTCTGGTCAGGGACAGGGGACTGTCCCCAGCTGATGAGCACTGTCCCCTCCTCTGAGAGCAGCATCTCCTGAAGCAGCCAGAGGCGAGGGGCAAAGCTCCTCATGCTGGATCCAAAGCAAGATCTTCCTGCACGAACTTCCTCACCGGGAGCAGCATCTGCAGCTAGGCCTGGGCTGGCAGCTGTCAAATACTGCTGTGATGAACTTCACACAACTGGAATAGAAGTTAAAAAGATTTGTAGCTGCATTTTTTTTTTCAGCTCAAGACACTCTTTCCCATTCTTTCTTATTCTCCAGCATTTTGTTGCTGACATCTTTGTCCACTGGCCTCTGGTCCTTCTAAAACACTTTGTGTGGAGCCAGGAGCAGTTGCTTTGCCATCTCTGTATCAGGTGTTTGCAGAATTCCTTCTGAAATAAATGAAAGGTTAAATGGAAGACACTTGTCTCCACTTACGGATTCAGTGGGTGAAGTTAAACACTTGGATCTAAACAAAAGTGTGAGCTATGCATTTCCCAGGATGAAATTGCCCTGGTTACGGTGCTTCTTTTCCTCCTCTCCCCAGTATTTATAGATTTACTTCCTAGAAGAAGATTGTTATCAATGCTTTAGTGCCCCCTCAGGGCTGCAGCAACAGGGTGACCAACTGGGTTCATTCCTCCCGATTTGAATTCATTCTGTCGAATCAGGAGCAATTCCTTGGCTATCAGAACGTTTCCAGCAGGATCGCACCTGCCCGGCGGCGCTCGGCTTCCCTGGATCGCGGTGCTGGAGTCCCGGGGAGGGAGGAGCTCTGTCTGCAGCCCTGGGACTGAGCTCCACTCCGCCCTTGGAAGCTGCGGCCGCTGCCGCTGCCCTTCCCCGGCGCTGGCTCGGTTGTGTAACGTCCTGCAGGAGAACCGGCTCCGGGACACAGCTCTGCGGCAGTGATTAATCGGGGAAACATCTAACAACCTTAAATGGCAGCAAATTTCTTTTGGCAGGTGGAGGCTCAGAAAGTCCCTGCTGCCACGGAGGGAGTGTTGCTCTGAAGCGCTCAGATAACATTTTGTTTGCCCTAACACTTTCTCTGGTCTCAAATTTTTACCACTGCACTGAAACCTCCTTTTTACACATCTCTGTGCCATGATTCCCACCCAGGTCACAATATGGGGTGACATTTTTTCGGATCCTCAGTGAGCAGCAGAAGTGCCATTGCTTCTTGCCGCAGAGAATGTACCTGTGGGAAGGGGAGAAGTGTCCCTCTGCAGTGCCGTGGTGACATCCACAGCTGTGGGAAGGGGAGAAGTGTCCCTGTGCAGTGCCGTGGTGACATCCACAGCTGTGGGAAGGGGAGAAGTGTCCCTCTGCAGTGCCGTGGTGACAGCCACAGCTGTGGGAAGGGGAGAAGTGTCCCTCTGCAGTGCCGTGGTGACATCCACAGCTGTGGGAAGGGGAGAAGTGTCCCTCTGCAGTGCCGTGGTGACATCCACAGCTGTGGGAAGGGGAGAAGTGTCCCTCTGCAGTGCCGTGGTGACATCCACAGCTGTGGGAAGGGGAGAAGTGTCCCTCTGCAGTGCCGTGGTGACATCCACAGCTGTGGGAAGGGGAGAAGTGTCCCTCTGCAGTGCCGCGGTGGCAGCCACAGCTGAGTGCTCAGGTTGGTCTTTCCAAGCCTTATGAACTGGCACTGCAGATAATCCCCGATGTCCTCTGGGAGACTGGGCAGGATGAAGTCATGTACCAGCCTGCCAGACCAAATATTTCAAATATTCTTGTTATAATCTTTTTGAAGGTGAATAATTAACTGAGTTCATCTGACAGAGTTCTTTTGGAGTACCCTGAATTAAGATTGGATTTTAGATTTAGTGAGACAACAACCCACCTGTAAAAGATCCTTGATAAGCCGGTGATAAGGGAGAATTGATTACTCTGAAAATTTTAATAACACTCAATATATGAATTATTTTTTATTTAAAAGCTCCAAATTATCAGCATTTTTTTCTGTATATTTTGAATTGGAATTTAGTTTTGACTTGAGGAATAGTTTGCTGGAATTTTTCTTTTTTAATCTCCCTGTTGGCCAACATGAGTTTTGGTGGTGGACCCATAAATTTCATTGAAGTTTGTTTATTTTGCTGAGGCTCTGTTCAGGGCAGAAAGTACACACCTAAAACTAAATTTTATATGCTCTAGAAAACTTTCAGATTGCATTGGTTAGGTAGGACTAAAAATGGCTGTTTCTGTCATGTTGCTATTGCTCGAGATGTCTGTGGCCTGCATGGGCTGTGGTTATGGGGGTGTTCTTAATTCTTAAATTAATTCTCTCTTTACTAGCAGGGTGGTAAACCAGGTGTTGTTTGCTTCCAACCCTGTGCTGAAGCAAAGGCATCCGGAACTGCACACCACCCAAAATCCTGAGCTGCTGTTTGCCTTTAAGAAACCCAAGAGCACAGATTCGAGACAGTCAATCTCCCTGCACACAGACAAGCTGTTAGTCTGGCAGGATGTAATTCCATTTTCCTAGTAGTTTGATTTCCTTTTGGCCTGTCTGTGCTTCAGCTCATCACTGCTCTTGTGCTGAATTGATGTTGACTCTAAGGTGGTTTTCGGAGTAATTCAAGCAAAGAATATTTGTGAAAAGATTGTGATTTGCTTTTATCTATAGCAAATGCAGGCTATCAAGAGAAGTTATAAATGCTAAACTTCTAGGCCCATCTGTACATAATTTTCCAAGTCACATTTTATGGCTGCACTTGGTGGCTGCAGCTCCTAGTGCAGAGAAGCAGCTGGCAGACACTGTTCCTTGGTCTTTAATAGTGTATGAAGGCACAGCACACGTCTGACACAGCCCAGAGACTGCCATGGCTTAAGAGTTCATTCCCTTTACTTAAAATCTTAAGGGAAGTCTAATTTCAGACATGTTGATTTCCTCAGAAAGCTTTTGTTAGTTTGGCTAGTGGCCACATTATGTAAGATATAATTATTTGGCCTCAAAGCAGTGATTTCAGCAAGGGAACAGTGTAAAGCTGGCTGTGGGCTGTGTTGTGGCAGGACCATTCCAAGTGCCACAGGTGAGGTGTGGCCAAGGCTCTGGCTCCTCAGTGCCTGTATCCTCTTCCCCTCCAGGTGTCTGTGACTGTCCTCAGTGCAAACAGGGATATCAGAAAACAGCCAGGAAAACCTTCTCTTTTCATGTTTCCTGAAAGGCTTTGTGGCTGCAGCTGGTAACTCCCATGCACTCTTCTCATGGACATGCTCCAGGAGGTGCCACAGCAGGGCTGACTGCAGAGCAGCCCCTGGGGAATGCCTTGGGTGGCTTTGCCACCCTGAGAGTCTGGCTCTGACCAGAGCTGTGTTCAGAGAATCAAGCACTCTGGTTCTGCTAGCACAGTAGCCACAGCTGAGGTGTTTTTAAATCTGTTTTCCTGATATTGAAAAGAATTGTTAGGAACCTCCTTAAATTCTCTTTAACCAGCTACTTCATTTTCCGTGGGTTTTTTTCCTTTGCCCTAGATGGAGTCAGTTGAGGCAGTCTGGAATAACGTGTGTGGAATGGACAGGCCACGTTCTGTCACACAGCTTTCTTCTGAGATGACCTTTAAGCCTTGTATTAGTTGCATTTCCATTTAGGGAATCCTTGAGCTATTGGATATTATTGTGGGGGGGGAGGCTGAGATAGAATCAGAATTTTCAGTGTTTGTTTTCTGATAGTAAATTGCCTTCTTGCATGTCATCCAGGAGTTCACACAACCAATACTCCAAACTGGGCTGCTCTCAGAGGTGGCAGCAGCAGGAGCAGCTCTTGGGCTGGGGAGCTGCGTGGGGCAGAGCAGGGACACCCTGAGCATGGTGACAGGGGACACAGGAGTGGTGCCCTGCTCAGGCTCTTGAGGAGGCAGGTCCCTGTTGGGTCATTCTGTCCCTCTCCCTCAAACATGGAATTCTGGGACAGCAGAGCTTGGCAGGAGCTTGATTTTATCAGGAGCTTTGGCCTGTGCTTGTCAGTGTGACTCCAAGTTTCACTTTACTGTCTAATCCTGTTTTGGAAACTCACTTCCTTTTCCTCCTCTTGTGCTATTTTATTATTTAGATGCACTGTTCTCCTGATGTTTCACTACTGTGTTGAGCATAAACTGTGGTTTCCTCTGAGTTCTCCAGCATTCCCATCCACAGCAGTGAACAGGGATGGCGCTGGGGCTCCTCTCAGGCAGCCCCTCCTGCTCCTGCACCTTCCTCCCTGGCTCTCTATGCAGGAGCAGTCCTGGGGGATGCTCTGGCACAAAGGTCCTAAGTAAGAGCAGTCCTGTGTTCCAGTTCAGTACCTGTGTGAACGTTTGAAGCTTCTCAGCCCTAAGACAAAGCAGGGAATGTTACCAGCAGTACAGGAATTAACTTGCTTTAAAGTGTTTTTCCTGTCTAAAGCTTTTATGACTCTGGGAGGTGGCACCAGCTCTCATCTTGGGAAAGCTCAGATTAGCATGATGTGGTCTAAATACTTGTCATGTATTTACTACTGATTTTTCAGGTACTGAAGGGACGAACCAAGCCAGTGACTGCTGACAGACCACCTTGGCCAAAGTGGCTGAGGGGTTAATTTTCAAAGTCACATCCCTTTACTGAAGGTGCCAGCCTGACACTTGTTTTGTGGTGAAGAAAGGTGCACGTCTTTCTGCTGGAGGGTTTTGTGGTCACAAGTCACTGCTATTACAGCTATTTTTACAGCTATTACAGCTATTTTTTTGTCTTCATTTCCTTCAGATCTATACAGGACGCTTGTGCTCTTAACGTCCTAGTTTTTGCTGCGATTCTGTGAGTGCCAGCTGTGAGGGAGGTGCTGCTGTAATTGCTCTGCCTGGGAGTGCCAGCATCTTGTGTCCTGCTGCCATGTCAGACCTCTCTGCTTGAAACAGGCCCTTGTTTGGATGCCTCCCTGAATGATCTGTCAATAGCTGAAGTAATACCTAGATCCCAGAGAGTGCTGCTGCCAGAAATGGCTCTGGCTGGCCCTGTGTCACAGCTAATAAATAACCTGTCCTGCTGCTCCCAAACTGCCCTTCCCGTGCCTTCAGAGGGCCAGCAGAGGTGGTTCCCTCTGCTGGGGTGGGTACAAACCATGACTTCACGACGGGAACAGCACGGACAGCTGTCCAAATTCTGGCTGACTGTGGCTAAAATCGTGGCCTAGCTGGACTTCTCTCTCCATTGCTGTCAGCTGTGCTGTGACGGGACAGTTGGCTCTAAACATTTTCCCTCCTTTTTTTTTTTTTTTTTTTCATTTTAATTAAGCTTGGGTACAATGTGAGGGAGAGGCAGGAACATGGGGGAGGCCATGAACCAATGCAGGGTTCAAGAAGCAGCAATAAAAGTGCTATTATGAATGAGCAATGGCTTGTAAAGGGCTCCAATCTGCTAATGTAGGTTACTGGGTTGATACCATTGCTTTAATAACGGTTCTTTGGTCTGCTTAGATGTTTTGACAGTCCTTTCAGCTTGACTGTGAGGGATTGGTCCCTTGTGAATTTTGGATTATTTCTCCAGGTCGCTTTTCCAGTTGCAGACCTGTGTAATAACACTGAGCTGCAGAGCACGCTGCTGTTCCTGATCAAACTGGGGCGATCACAGCCTCAGTAATTGCAGTGGTGTTGATGTAATTATTACCCAACAAGCTGTAATTTGAAAATGGGCCCCACTGCTTGAAATGGGCCAATGTGGTGCTGTAGTTTGGAAGCTTTTAAAATACTGATCCCTTTGTTTTGTTATATGCTGCTTATATCTGATGAGCCTGTGATGAAAACCTCCCACGTGCCCTTTGCCTTGTAATTACACATTTACAAACAGTCGATGCTGTGGGGAAAGTGCAGCAGCAGGCTGTGTTTAAATAAGCAGTGCTGCACTCAGTGCAGTTGGTGCACGTGCCATATGCTGTGTGCTGTGTGCTGGGTTGTGTAGCAGCAGCTGGTGAGTGTTTTATGAAGTGCTGTCCCAGCACTGGGGGGTTTTCCCTATGGAACTGCTGGGTACAGAAGGAAGGACTGTCTGATACTTTTGGAGACACAGGTGTTGCACAACCAGGGCAGTCTCGCCTTGCTGCCCATACCAGGGCATCTAAGGTACCTGTTCTCCCAGGTCTCTTTGGAAATGGGGTTCAAACAGGTGATCAGGAAGGACTTCAGGGACAAAACAATCTGAACCCAGCCAGTTAAACCAGGGATATGAGTCCTGCCCTCGTTTGGAAGCAGTGATCAGTATGTGAGGAGGCAGTAACTGATCAAAAAGGATCCCAGATTTCTGCAAGTCCCCCTGGTTCATGGAGGGGATGGTAATGTCGTGTGTGTCATTGCACTGTTTGAAACTGAAATGGTGCTTTACGTTCTCAGTAACACCTGGGTGCCAGCACCCTCTTGTTTCCCGACTTACTGACAAAGATGAGCTTAAAACAAGACAGTCCAGCAGCAGTGAGTTAATGTTTAGTTGTAGTAATATCTGGTTTATTTCCTGTACATTTAATCTTCAGCTGTCCTGGAGTGGGTGATCTGGTTGCAGATTAACCACAGTGCTGATAAAGGTGCACGTGAACTCCATTCAGAGGCAGCTGGCTCCTGGCAGGGTGCAGCAGCAGGTGTGGAGCTGGGAGAACGTGCCCGAGCTGCTTCCTGGTGGGGAGCAGCTTCCTCAGCCTGTGGAGCTCCAGCTCGAGAAGCTGCAGAGCTCAGGGGACTCTTTGCACAGAGGTTTTGGGCTGAGCAGGAACCTTGAGGAAGAAGCTGCAGGGATCTGGCAGGAGGTGATCCCCACTTCTGTAGTGTGGGCACCGTACAGGAGTTACTGGTGTTAAAATCCCTTTATCCAGTCAGTGGAAGCCTGGTCAGTGCAGTTGATGAAGCAATCCCAAAAGTTCAGCTGCCTGAATGCAGGTGTCCCAGGGAAGGTTTGTGGCTGGTGAGCCAGGGGCAGGGCTGGCAGCTGGGAATGCAGAGACTTGGCAGTGGTTTGGTAAACCAGCTTTGTCCTGCAGGGCTGCTCGGATGGAAGGGGTGGAACCTGGCCCACACAGGTACCCTGTGGGAGCAGAGTGTGGGTGTTGGGGAGCTCTGGGACTGTGAGCAGAGCTCTGCAACAGATCCCTGCTCAGGACTGCTGCAGGTGCTGGGCAGTGATGCTGAAACCTCTCTAGGCCAGGGGCTGGTGAGGACACTGGGCTTGTGGGGGGAACAGGAACCTCCTGACTGATCACAAAGCTGAGGTAGCTTTTGTGAAAACAAGGTTCACAACATCAGCGGTGCCCATGGGAGAGGTGGTGCCCCTGCCGAAGATGCTGGATCCCAGTGGATGCAACCCAATTATCCAGAACGCTGAGCCATTCATTTCCAGCTGAGTAATGGGCTGTGAATGGCAGGGTCACACATCAGCACACAGGGTGATGAGAGGACACCGCAGGAACTGTGGGACACCAGGCACCAGCCCAGGGAGCTGCTTGGATGCTGTGGGAGGAGATGCAGTCCAAAAAGCAGAGGAAATGTTGATATGACTTCATAAGATGCAAGCAAGTTTTGTTACAATAACTATAGACAGGTTTTTGTCTCTATATTTAATTCAGACAAATGAGAAGAAGTGGAGATGGTTAATGAGGTGTACAGTTACAAGTAGTTTGTGGAGGACAGTAAATCAAGTCTGAATTAATAAACTAAAAGTGGAAGCAAACCCCCAAACCTGAGCTGATGGAATTACACTGTGTCTGTTATCTCCTCTCCCCCAGCCTCCCTTCTCTCCCCACTTCTGTTCCCTCCCCATATCCCCACCAAAACAAGGGAAAGAGAATTTAAGGCCTAGCACTGGTGAAGCAGCAGTGGGTGGGAGAGGTGAGCTGTCTTTGCTGGCTGGGTGCACAGGTGAGTTGTGAGTTTGCACAGACTGACCCTGGGTCCTGGGGCTTGCACTCAGTGCCTGCAGAGGCCACGCAGGATTCCTCCATCCTTGGCTGGTGGGGATCTGTTGTTCTCTTCTCCAGAACTGGACGAGCCACAGCCCAGATGAGATATTTCCAGAGTCCTCTTTGAGTGGTGTTAAACTGTTTTGGATCCCTGGTCTGTCTTGCTTGAGGTTACATCAACAGATCTGGACTAAGGGAAGGATTTTTCTTGTCTCAGGTTACTGGACAGTTTAGGAGTGTTTTTGCATGGCCCATTTCCTGGAACTGTTGGCATTTCCACTGCTGAACTGCGATTATTTTAGGACTGAGACAGACATTTCACTCCTCAAGCAAATACCTTCAAAAGATGATTCCTGCTTGCACGAGAGAGAAGGAGGAGGGACAATTAGCTGGGTTTTACCTCCTCTGACCTGGGACTTTGAAAGAAGTGTAGATAGGTTGATGGTAACTGTCCTTATCAGCATAATGAGCTGTGCAGCTTATCAAACTTCTGATTTTCTATATGTAGGATCATTTCCTTAAATGTCAGTGCCACTCTGTACCCAGCTAAAGGCCAAAGAATGGTGTTTAAGATGAGTGTAGATATGAAGTGTCAAATTCCTTTGTTCTGCTGCTCAAAGGACAGAGATGTGAACGGGAAATAACTGAGCTTTCTTTCTCTTCCTGTAAGTCTCTCCTGAATATATTTAGGAGGAAAAGAGTCATTTCATAAGTACATTCCACTCTCCTTTTGACAAAACCAGGATTTGTAGTAATTTTATTGGCACTGCATGAAAGTGCTGTGACTGAAACACTTGAACCCTGTCTTTATCTGCAAATCCATCAGGCCATGCCATTGGATCCAAAGCTACAGATGCATTTTCTGGCTGGATTGTCTGAGTGACCATTTTATTCCTCAGATTCAGTCAGAAGAGTGTGGGTAGTATTTGTTAGGAGGAGCCTTGTGTAAACATAAACTTTTAAAGTTAGTTTTACATACATATATAAAAAATAAAGCATCATGGAATCACAGGATGGTTTGGGCTGGAAGGGACCTTAAAGCCCATCCAGTGCCACCCCTGCCATGGGCAGTGACACCTTCCACTGTCCCAGGGTGCTCCAAGGCCTGTCCCAGCCTGGCCTGGGACACTGCCAGGGATCCAGGGGCAGCCACAGCTGCTCTGGGCACCCTGTGCCAGGGCCTCACCTCCCTCACAGAGAGGAATTTCCTCCTGATATCCCATCTAACCCTGCCTTTCTTTACCTTATAGCCATGGCTACATTAAATAAATAGAGCATGAAAATAGTGAAAATCTTGAGGATTGGGTTGTGTAAGAGAACCATGTATTAGTGACTGTTGCATTACATTTTATACAATATCTAAAATGCAAGTAATAAGAGTTGTGTATATTGTGGGTTCCAATTCTTGCATTCAAAGCAGAATTTCTTAAGTTCACCAAAGGCTGCTTTGGGGTGAGGGTGGCAACTTTGCTGGTCATGGATAATCATGGATAAGCTGATGTCATGATGTGTGTGCTGATATCTAATGCTGGGCAGTTGTATTCCACTGTGGATTGCCACCTAAATGTATGGATTGTCAGTGCTTTCCCGCTGACACAGCAAAATATTCTGAGAAACCTGAAGCACTCCATTGTTCCCAGAAGTCCTTGGAAAATTGTCAGTAGAGCTATTCCCCTCATTTGCTATTGCCTGTTGAGCACTGAGTGTGTGAGGAGCTGATAGTGACCATTCCTGTGTTTATACTTATTGCTGATTCATGGAGATCTTGATTATTCCAACGACATCAGTCTGGGTGAGATATCCATTCATTTTATGTGCAGCATGGATGAGTGTGAGAAGGGTAACACAAACCACTTAACTTAAAAAAAACCCTAGAAAATAACGTAGAAAATATGTTATCCATCTAATAGATTATTTTATCTCTTTGTAAAAGGTGTAAAGAGATTAACAGTTTGTGACTGCCAGACTTGTTGATTCCAAGTGGTTTTGTTTCATGCTGTTCTGTGAGGGCTCAGCACCTGATTACTCAGGGGAGGGAAGAAGAGAGGGAGGTAGCTGTGTTTGGAGGAGGATGTGTCAGCTCTGAACTGTTAATTGAGCTAATTTCTTAAAAAAAAAATCTAACTAAAGCTGATAGCAAAATTCCTTGGAAAACCTGTGCTGCTCTTCCTGGAGATGACAGTTCTGTTCTGGCAATTGATACATCACAGAAGTAGAAGCCTGCCTTGAGCCCTCGGGCTGATTTGTCCTTCCAAATATTCTGTTTTAAATAATTTCAAAGGGCTCTGAATTCCACTGGTCTAGGATTAAAAATTTGATGATGTGGTCAAAGCCAGCTTGGCTTGTGGCAGATAAACTGAAGATACTTTTCAGGTTATCTGCATGTTAATTCTGATTTGTGTGGTATTTGTGCTGTCTCACATTATTATTACTTGAATAGTCTTTCAGGTTCTGAGTGGGAGCTGTGTTTGACAGAAAAAAATATGTCAAATGTAAGGGAAGTAAATGAACCCAATCTTTCCGGTGATAATTTGAACCAATAAACCAGGCAGCATGTAAATCACGTAATCTGTTTTACTAATCAAACCTTTAAAGCCCTTTTCCATCTTGCTAATGTTCCCCTGGGTTATCTGGGAACAGTTGTCGTTTAGGAATTCACTCCTTTGCAGTGGATGATGATTGCATAAATGGCAGCTCTCCTGCTGCTCAGCTGCTTTTCCATTCAAAGAATGTAAAGTGAGGTACTTCAGGCCCCTGTGCAAATTCATTTGCTTGTCTTGCCAGTTCTGCCCTGCACTTCCATACCCACAAGGGTGTTTGAAGCATTCCCTGTGTTGTTCCATCTCTTTTTCCCTTTATGAAGTTGACTTTCAGTGAGAGGGAGAAAGATCCTGCCACTGAATCTGCCAGCTCAGTCACATTCATGAATTGAAGTGAACCCACTGCACTTATAGTTAAAAACCCCTTTGTTTTCCACCCAAACTTTCTGTGAAATGTTAGTTGCTCTTTAATTGGAACACCTTGTGTGTTTACTGGGCCTTTTCACACTGACATGGCCTGGTCCCTTACAGAGCCCGGGGTTTTGTCTTCCATGACACCTCCTGCTCTATTCTTGGTGATGGGAGAGACTGGGAGATGGAGAAGAGGGGTTTTGGTGCAGTTCTGTTCAGATCTCCATTAGGGACATGAAGTTTTTCCAGTACAAAGCAGCAAATAATTGAAAGAAAGCCCCAGAACAAACATGAGCCAAATCTATATCCAAACTGGGAAGCTTTTCCGTGCTAGCCATGCTTTCAAAGGAGCACGAGAAAAAGTCCTTTCAGCCTGAGCAGTCCATGGACATATTGTTAAACGTATTTGCTTTGTGATTTGCAAACTTAATTTTCCCCTCCACTGCTTGTGGTTCTTTGTCCACGTGCTCTGGCTGAGGCCGTTGGTGTCTGAAAGGAGCTGGTGGCAATCTGGGGGTGGCTGAGGTGGCAGCTGTCCCTCATTGTCCCCACAGCAGACGTGGCAGAGGGAATCTTTGACTGAGGGGCAGGATGGGCAGCTGGAGGGGGAATGTCCTCATCTGCTGCTTGGACACGCAGTGGTTTGTCCACCAGAGCCCTTGGCTGGCATTGGGAGGGCTGGGACAACTGGTGGGCCAAACCACAGAGCTGAGTCACCACCACGTGCTGGAAAAGCAGAGTGCCTGGAGCAGCCCAGTGACACAGAGCTGGTGTCACAGCCCAGTGACACAGAGCTGGTGTCACAGCCCAGTGTCACAGCCCAGTGTCACTGCCCAGTGTCCCTCACAGCCCAGTGTCACAGCCAGGCAGCACACAGGCCTGTGTCAGGACTGTCACTGTTTGGTTTGGGGTGCCATGGTGCAGATCACTGCAGCAACTCCAAAGGAAACCCTAATGATGCAGAAACACGAGTCATTATTTGCATGTTTTGCGTTATTATTTTTGCCTGGTTTGCGTGGCCTGTATTTGCATAAATAAAGCACCTAATTTTATTTGAGATGTAACATTATCAGAGCATGGAGCCATTCTTTTGGAGTGCTGGCAGATGGGGCTCTGTATCTTAATGCTGCAAGATGATTCTTTGGTTTTCTGAGCCCTGTCCCAAACAATGCTGCATTCAGGGGCTCCAGTAACATCCACGGATCAGCAGTGGCCACGAGCTTAACAAATCAGACTATTCCTTCCCAGCAGAACAATGGAGCAGCTGAACATCAGCAGCTCCCAGCCAGCTGACTGCTAAAGGAGTCTCCAGGCATTTCCAAAAAACCTGTGGAATCCTGGGACTGTACCTTGGCACTTGGGCTTGTGGAGTGAGAAGAGGTGTAATTATCACAAGGTTCTGTTAAAGGAGCAACACTCCAAGGGCTCAAGGGACAACAGGAGCAGAGGAGGCTGAATCTGTCCAGGGCTTCATGCAGTGCCCTCCCCACCACCCAAATCCATTCCTCCTTCACCTGCCCACCATGGCTTGTCCCTCCCTTTCTCCACAGCTTGGTCCTTTCCACACCTGAAGACTTGTGAGGGTTTCCCCTTCATGTCCTCTAAACCAGATAGTTTAAAACCAAACATTTCTTTCCCCAGTTCAGCCAGAGTGTGGACAGAGTTGGGAAAGTGTCACACCAGGTGTGTGTAGAACATGGCTTAAAAAATAAAATCATCAATGCAGGGCCTGGTGCAGTTTCAGGTGATGTAATTTGTGAGTGGTGGTTGTTTCCTGAGTTACTGAAGAGCTGGGACAAGGACCAGGTCAGTCATGGGCTTTGTTTTTCTGCATGTTTCTGGATCTTTCTGCTGGGTTGAAGGATTTTATAGCCCTTGCAGCATCCCTCACAAGAAGGTTATTTAGAAGCATCAGCTTGCCTGGACACTGCTGGGACAAAGCCACAGCTGCAGAATTCACACCCCACTGAACCAAGGCAAAGGAATCATGCAGGATCTTCCTCATGGTGCAAATCCATCCACCAGGCAATGCCCTGCTGTTGCCTTTGGGGCAGGTGTTCTTGCAGTTTTGTCCCCTGAAATGCCTGAATGCCATTGTTTGCTACTATCCCAAGCCTGTTCTGTCTGGTTAGATCTGGGATCCCAGGGTAATTCCCCCTCAGGACAGCACTCAGGGCAGCACCTTACCCAGAGCCCAGCAGTGTGCTTACTGCACTTGGATTTTACCATGTCCCAGGCAGATTTTCACGTGGAAACTGGGAATGTTTTACTGCTTTACACACAGGGAGCAAAGTGCTTCCCTCTACCTGTGCTGGCAGAGACTTCCTCCAGTGGGGGTTGGAATAAACCACAAAGCTTTGTGTGAAGGCTTTTCAAAGAACTTCCCTGTAACTGCTCATCTGTCTCTGGTGTGCTGGTGCGTTCTGCTGTGCTCCAGAGCTGGGGCAGGAGCGTGCAGGGCTCCCCTGCTGCACACACAGCTCGGCCAGTCTGACGCAAATAGAAATGAAAGTTCAGTGACTCCTGTGTTTAGTGGTTTGGCGTTTTTTCAGTGCAAGGTTAGCGCTTTACATTTAAGGACAGGGATTTTATTATTATTCCTGTTCCTACATCTCCCAGTTTTAGACTTTATTCAGTGTTCATTAGAGCTGGCTTAGCATCCATCTCCCATTTTCCTTCCCCTGACCTTACCCAGTGGGTTTGCAGAGCTGGTGGATGACTCAAGGGTCAGCTGGGTTGGAGCTGAATCAGCCCCATCAAATTACAGACTATTTGCTTAAACCTTGGTTTGTTGAGGAAGATGTGGCAGTGGTCACTCGTAGTTTGCTAATTTTATTTAGAAAAAAAATCATTCCAAAGAACTCTTTTAACCTAATTTCCAAGCTGGCTGGAGGCTGCACATGAATGGAGTATTCCTCACCCTGCCCTGTCTGCTCCCTCCATACAGGAAAGGAGTGGTGCAGAACATGCTCCAAATGGCATTTCCTATTTTGTTCAACTGGCAGCATCTGAACACCGAGTCCATGCAGGCCAGCTGCAAGCAGGAATCTCACCTGCACCCGAATTCCACTGCAGTTTTTCTGGCCCTCAGGGGAGATCAGAACCTTGCAGACATGCATATTTTGAATATTGTAGACATGCATATTCATGATCACGACAGACTTGGATTGTTTTCCTGGTGCAGGAAGATTATACTGACTGGACAGTTTTTTGGTCTGTTTTTCCAAGAGCAGCAGGAATATTTTAGCCATAGTTCTGCCAAGGCAAACCCTGTTTATCTGAGTGCTCTTGTGAGAGGCTGATTCGCTGTGAGACAGTTTATGAACAATTTACTGAAAGACTTGAAGTCCTGCTTGACAGCAGAGTTTATTTTGGAATTTACATAAAATAAAGTCTTTAAGCAGCATTGAACTCTCAATAGAGAGACCCAGCATCACACAGAAAATGCCCAAGTATCTGAGGCACATAGTGAACTTTGCTTTAGGAAAGTCACTCACTTCCCAAAGCAGTGGAGAATGGGGTTGTTCCCTTGGGTGAGTGCAGGCTACTCATTCTTGCAGTTACAAACCAGGTGTGGTTTCACTGCCAGAAATCTGCTTAAATTCCCTTCCTTAGTGAACACATCCTAAAGGCCCATCCTTGGCTGTCCATGAACATCTCTTCATGAACACAAGTTTTAATTAAATGTCTCCACAAAGGTTTGCAAAGATAATGGACTCAAAGCCTGCAGTCATGGACTTTTAATGTATATATTTCATGGAAAAAATAATTGAGGCTTGTTACCTCATTTGGGAGAGTAACCCAAACCACATGGGATGTTTACAACAGGAAAAGGAATTGTCCCTGCTCCACATAGTAAAGGTGTGCAGCTTCCCATGAACAGAGGAGGAAGAAAAAGCTGTTCTCATGCTCAGTATTTCACTTTGTGCTTTGGACTTCACAAATAAGATGAAAATAGAGAATAGTTTGAAACCACAAGTTTTGGTTCTCTAGGTTTGCTGCAGACCAGCAGCAGCTGTAGCACTCCTGATCCTGTCCTGAATTATTTGCTTTTCCCTAACATTTCCTTTCCTTTAAGGCACTGCTGCACAGCCAAACTGAAGGCCCATCCCAGTGTGTGTCTGTGCTGTGACTGACTGAGCAGGGTCTGTCCTGAGGGGCCTGTGGAGCATCAGGAAGGGCTGAGCCCAAGGAGCTTCAGGGAGCACCTGCTAGTGGGTAAAGCTTTGGTGTGCCTGTAAAGCACAAAGTGCTGCCAGCCTGTGAGCAGTGCTGAGAACAGAGCAGTCCAGGACCAGAGAAGGGCTTTTAGGGCTTTTTCCAGTAGCAAATGATCCAGAATGCCAATACCTGCACTTGAGCTCTCCTTGAGCAGCAAACAGTGACCTGCTGTGTTTACCCAGCAGATGCTGTGTCCCTGGGATGTTGGACAGATGGGCATGGAGTGGCAGAGTGGGTTAGTGAGGAGCCTTTACCCTGCTCAGGGCTGGCAGTGCTCCCCCGAGGGCTCTTTGGCATCTGGAGCAGAGGAGTTCCATGTCAGTGATGAATTAGGAATTCCCTGTCTGATGGGAGTGCTCAGGCGGGGGCCTGGGGGGCGCCTTTTTGTAACGGTGCAGTCCTGCAGATGTTGTTTGGGAGTGTGGCTTCCAAGTCTTGCCAACTAACTTTTCTTTATTTGTACTGAGTGCATTTGAAGTTGCATCATTTCCTCGGTAAGAACAGTTTTATTTTTGACTGGAGTGTTTGTCAGGTGGGAGAAATCCTAAATGTGAGTGCTCTCTGGTGGTGGAGATTTCTGCTTCAGTGTTCCTATTTCTGCAGTGTGTTTTCCAGGAGCAACTGCATGTGAATATACTTTGTCTGCACTTAAAGATCCTTTTTTTCTTCAACTCCTTTCCCTAAAAATAAAAGCTATAAAACAAAGTAAAAGCTTTTTTCTTTCCATAGTGGACTTCATTCCTAGAGAAGAATTTCTCTCTCTTAAAATGATTTATATTCTTTGACTCACTGGTTTTTCTCATTATCAATTGATGTTTTAATGAGGTAATAAAAACTTCTCATGAAAGGGCTGATGTTCCTCCTCAAAATAACCCACAAGAATTAAATACTGTGAATTTCTCTTTGGCTGCTGAGCTACTGGAGAGAGGGGACTGAGGGGAGACTCACTGGGGCTGCAGCTCCTCCCCAGGGGTAGCTCCAGTCTCTGCTCCCAGGGACAGGACCCAGGGAATGGCTGGAGCTGGGCCAGGGGCATTTGGGGTGGGGATCAGGGCAAGGTTCTTCCCCCAGAGGGTGCTGGCACTGCCCAGGCTCCCCAGGGAATGGTCCCAGCCCCGAGGCTGCCAGAGCTCCAGGAGTGTTTGGACAGCACTGCCAGGGATGGACAGGGTGGGATTGCTGGGGGGTCTGTGCAGGGCTGGGGTGGGACTGGATGATCCTTGGGGTCCCATCCCACTCAGGATATTCCATGATTCTCTGACATTGATACAGAAATGATTCAAATGGAACTATTGCAGAGAAATGTTTTGTTGTAGCTCAAGCTGATGTGACTTTCATGAGATACAAAACAAAGTTTGACCCTGGAGGTGTCACCCCAGGAGTGGATCCTGGGGTTCCTTTTATTAAGGAACTTCTTTTATTATCAAATAATAATAGCACTGTTGTTGCTATGAGTAATGAAACCCCAGTTCTTTGTGTTACACCTCAGCACTAAAATGCTTGTGCTGGCTGTGAAAAGCACCAAATGGATTCATGGTCTTATTTTGTGACTTTGCCCTGCAGAGGAATCGTGGCTTTAACACAGCTCAAAGCTCTCCATTTGCACTGCCCTCCTGAGTTGTTTTCTTAAGCTTTCCTGAGCTCTCCATGGGCAAGGCAGACCCAGCTCTCCCAGTGGAGCCTTGCAGGAAGAGAGGCCCTGCTGTTCTTGGCCTGCTGCTGTGCTGAGCCACACTCAGGGATGAAAAGGGGCTTTATCAGCAAGCAGGGGCAAGGAGCTGGAGCTCCTGGGGGGAACATCTCAGCACAACTCTGTGATTTTAACTCTGGTGCTAGGAAATAAAGAGAAATGAACTGAGATGTAAATGGGGGCGTCACTTGTTCATAACTCTGTATCCCCAAAGCCAGGCTGGAGAGGTGCCTTTTTGTCAAGCCTGGAGACAGATCTTTCTTCCCTGTCATCTCCATCTGCTTTTGCCACAGAGCTGAAGGCACAGCTCACTAGAGCCCAGTAAAACCTTCTAGAACTTGGCTGGGAGGCCCAGTGTGGGATCTGTCAGCTGAGCTGAGCTGTGGGGAAGTGGCAGGCAGGATGTGAGCCTGCTGCCTGTGCCAGCAGCCCAGCTGGAACCCCTCTGGAGCAGGGGCTCTGCAGGGCCAGGCTGGCAGGGCCCCATCTGCAGGTTCTGCTCAGAGGCAGAGGGTGCTGGCACTGCCCAGGCTCCCCGGGGAATGGTTCCCAGAGCTCCAGGAGAGTTTGGACAGCGCTGCCAGGGATGCTCAGGCTGGGATTGTTGGGGTGTCTGTGCAGGGCCAGGGGTGGGACTGGATAATCCTTGAGGGTCCCCTCCCACTCAGGACATTCCCTGATTCTATGATTCACTCAGGGATGCTGAACTGTCACAGGAGGAAACTTAAACTGGGCTCTGGCAGTGCAAGTTTACATAATTCATTACTTAAGGAAGAGGTCAGAGTATTGGGTGCTGTGCTTGGCATGACACTGTAGCAGGAATGGCCTTTATTTCTTTATTTCTCCCCAGCTAAAACAACCCCCCTCACCCTCTCTGTGGCCATGAACCTTCCAGCTGCTCACGGGGCATAAACCTCATCCATAATCTGCTGGGTCTTTGTTTTCAGCATCAGCAGTGCTTGAAGCAGCAGTTGTGTACTGTGGGCAGGGACTTGGGGGAGCAGGCTCAGTGTTCTCCCTTGGGCAACTCACCTTTTTCAGGTGTCCATCTCCAGAGGGTGGGAATGATTCTGCTCATTGTGATGTTCTTGTGGTTTCCATTACATATTGATGTCCCAGTGTGACTTGATCTTCTTAATACCAACACTGTTGTGTGGGTTTGGTTTTTCAAGCTCTCCTCTGTGTATGCAGAGTCCCTCTTGGGCTCCCAGCCTGGTATCCAATCCCTTTGCACTTCTGCCTGTTCAAGATCTTCCAAAAAATTAAAATTAGAGGGATTGGTATTGCTAATTATGTTGACCTTATATTTTCTAAAACATTACTGGTGCCTTTCAAACAGCATATATCTCAAAAATGTAAAATACGTTTGCATTTTTAAGCTCGTTGTTGTTTTGGGAAATGCATATCAGGACACCTTCAGACAAAAGTGATGAAGGAACAAGAGGATGTTTTGCAATTCTCGTGTCTTCCCAGTGCAGTATTCCAGGAGGAAGCTGGAGTGGGAGGCACCAACACTTCTAGAAAGTGGAATGCTGGCTGCTGGATGATATTTCTTGAGTTTTATTACACCTGCTAAAAACTGATGCTGCCAAGATGCTGCAGAAAATTCTCAAATGAACAATAGAAAATGTCAGGGCTGTCACCACATGGGGGTGGTAATAAATTCAATAAAGTAATGTTCGAATTTGTGCCTGAGACCATCAGGATTCGAGGCTCCCGGGCTCTGTGGAGGGGTTCTGGTGCCATCTAATGTCCTGAGGTTTAAATACAGCTGCAGACAGGGATTGGCGCTGGAAATGCAGGGTTTGTGTGTGGATCCCTAAATCTGTTGTCCTTTCTCCTCCTGAGAAACAAATGCTATGTGGATTCCTCAGCTGTTAATCTGGAATTATTCTGAGCTCTCCTCATAGGTAACTTTCAATAAAAAAGGAGTTTGTTTGGAAACATCTTCTAACTCAAACATTTTTTTTTTAAACTAACATCAAGTGATAACTGTTGTTTGCAGAAAGAATCAAAGAGCCAGGGAAGGACAGGAACGGTGTAGTTTAGGGTTGTTTGCACACATTCTTAGAAATGTTTCCTCTCTGTTGTAGCAGCAGTGATGATACCAAAGTGCCTTCCAGCCAAAAGGACTCATTGCTAAAGCTGAGAGGCTGCAATTCCCTCCTGGGCTTCTATCTTTGTTTACTTACAAGTGTGATTAGACCTCTCAGCGAGGGCTTCAGAACTTCTGCTCCTCTGGTCTGAGCTGGGCCACGGAGAACTATGGAATGTGGAAAAGAATTTGCCTGTAAATCTCTTTTATGAAGCAGATTATCTTTGCTCCTCACACTCCTGTTCATTTATTACAGTGAACAGTTATAGAAGCTGTAAATTCCATATCACATGTGTGGAAGTGAAACAGAGGTAGAAATGTCCTTTGTAGTGGTGGAACTCGGAGCCAGCCCTGGGTCGCTGTCCTTGTCCCCTCGGGTCTCTGCTGCTGTGCCATCCCTGCTGGGGAATGTCCAGAGCCAGGGTTTGATTGTCGTGTTTTCACAGGGTGATGGATGGAAGAGTTCACCCGATGGCCCGGGCAGCCTGTCCTGAACCTCTGCGTGTCTGATTTCTGCCTTTTGTGTGCTCTGGGCAGGTTCGAGAAGGGCCGGATTTACACCTTCATCGGGGAGGTGGTTGTTTCCATGAATCCTTACAAGAACCTCAACATCTACGGGCGGGACATGATCGAGCAGTACAAGGGCAGGGAGCTCTATGAGAGGCCTCCCCACCTGTTCGCTATCGCCGATGCTGCTTACAAAGCCATGAAGAGACGATCCAAAGACACCTGCATTGTCATCTCCGGTAGGCTGGGAGGGCTCTGCATGGTGATGAGCACTTGATCTGTGTGAAATTCCAGGCGGAAGGAGAATAATGGTTTGGCTAATGACAGCGTTTTATAAAAGAAACTTCATTAATCTTAAAGCTGCTCATTTGCATTTGAATCCGTGTGTGGAGACCGGCACAATTATTTCTTATCTCATTCAAGGGCTGGTGCCAGCCGGGAGCTGGATCTGTGCCTGCAGAGAGATAATGTGAGCAGGAGCCTTGTGTCTGCTCCGGAGAGTGACCTGGGATCAAAAGTGACCTGAGATCAGGAGTGACCTGGGATCAGGAGTGACCCGGGATCAAAAGTGACCTGAGATCAGGAGTGACCTGGGATCAGGGGTGACCCGGGATCAGGAGTGACCCGGGATCAGGAGTGACCTGGGATCAGGAGTGACCCGGGATCAAAAGTGACCTGGGATCAGGAGTGACCTGGGATCAAGAGTGACTTGGGATCAAGAGTGACCTGGGATCAGCAGAGCTGGGATCAGCAGAGCTGGGATCAGCAGAACTTGGCCTGTCTCTCCTCAGGAGCTGCTGATTTTTGTCGCTGCTCTGACTGGCCACTGTTGGTTCCCTGCTCCGCTGGAAAGGCCGTGGCTCCAGCAGTGGGAGCAGGGCTGGTACCACAGTGATCCCTGGCTGGATCCTGGCACTTCGTTTTCTTGATGTTCCCGTGCTTGGGCAGCTCTGAAAGGAGAGAGCCCCGGGCTGGGGTGCTGAACAGTGGCCCCTTGTGTTGCTGCAGGCCAGGCTTTCTCCTCTAACAATATTCCTTTGATCGTCTGTGTGCCAGCCCTTTTCCCGACCTGTGGAATCTCACAGCACAATTGCTCAAAGTCAGCCCAGCAGCAGCAGCAGCCAGGCAGGGTTATGGCTGTGTTTAGAAAACGTCCCAAGCGCACACAAAGATTGCTTTTAAAAGAAAATATCAAACTGCCCAGGCACTGTTGGGGTAGAATTGAAATCTTCTGTCCAATGATTTGTTTTGCTTCTTTTCATCTGTTTGGTCACCGTGGTGTTTCTGCCCCCAGGTGAAAGCGGGGCTGGGAAAACTGAGGCCAGTAAATACATAATGCAGTACATAGCAGCCATCACCAACCCCGGGCAGAGGGCTGAGGTGGAGAGGTAAGGCCTGGGCTGGAAAAGAAGGGAAATTCTCCTGCTTGTGGATCTCATTCTGTGGGCTATGTATCACCACGTTATCAGATGGTCTCTTGTACATGCTGATTTATACTTAACTTTTTTCAGGTACTGCTTTTACTCTGGGAATATTGCAGTATTAATTGCTGAAATCACATTGAAAAGTTTATTTTGAAAGTTCAAACTTTCAAAATCAAAGCAGCATCAGAAATACCATCCAGCCAATATCAACTATCTAATGGCAGGACTCAATGATCTTACAAGTCTTTGCCAACCTAAATGATTCTAAATCCCTTATCCTAGGGCAAATTGCCTGAAATTTGGGTGGGCTAGAACACCATGTGAAGTGCAAGGAGTGTATTCCATGACCTTCCAGGCTCACATGATGAATTGCAAAATGTCCCTCTCTGTCCTGGAGTAAAAGTTTTGGAGCAAAGAATGTGGCTCTCTGCAGAAATAGACTTAAACCTACCCCAAATGAACTTATGAAAATTACTTGAAAAAGAGTTCAGAAAATTGGTTTCAGAATTCAAATGTGTATAGAAGCTGAATTTCTGGTGCTGATTTCAGAGTGGAGGTCTGGTCTTTGAACCAGAGAACATTTGGTTGCTGACAGCTCCCAGCTGATTTCCCATGGGATTGCTGATGTCTTCCACATCTGCCCAAATCTGCCATCAAAGAGCGTCACTGCTGTCATTGAATTCTTCTGGAGAAATGGCTGTGAAAAAAAATCCCATGGTGTGAGTGTTGAAGTCTTACCCTGTTTCCTTTTGCATCCATCCATCCCTGCTGCAGAGTGAAGAACATCCTGCTGAAATCCAACTGTGTGTTGGAGGCCTTTGGCAATGCCAAAACAAACCGCAACGACAATTCCAGCCGCTTCGGAAAGTACATGGACATCAACTTTGATTTCAAGGGAGACCCCATAGGTGGGCACATCAATAATTACCTGCTAGAAAAGGTAAGGCACCCTCCCTTTCATGGTTACAGCCTTTGCTGGAGTCACTTTTGCAGTCTGGGCTTTGCAAGTAGAAATCAAATGTACAGCAGGTGAGGTATGAGGGCATGGAAAAATAAATCCAGGGCTCAGGAGTCAGGAAAGCCACTGCAGTGCTCACCAGCAATGGGGCTGTGTTACCCAGAGGATTCTGTGTGTGTGGGTGTGTGAAGTTTAATCTCAGTTTTTATTTTGAATACAATTTACCCTCTGCACAGCTCCTGCTTTGTAATTCCTGCACTGAGCTCCCCCTGGAGAAGATCTCCAGGGCTGGAGGGAGCAAGTGTGCTTGAGAAGTGTTATTTTGGAATAATGCCACAGCCTTGGCTGAGCTGTTGGTAGCATTGTTTTTATATATAATCTAAGTGATCCTGAGCACAATTATTTTTTTGTGTCATTAAGTAGTGTCTGAAAACATTGGAATATGCAAAACTGGAGAACTGAGGCGTGAGCCGTTCACAGTTCTTGCTGTGTGAGACACGTCTGGCTTTGATTATGTGTTTGACCACATCTGCCAACACCCTTTTTTGTTTGTGTTTCTTTTTTACTTATCCCCTTGTTTCCCTGAACTCTATTTTCAGAATAAACACTTTATTTTGAAAAACAAAACAACAAACCCAAACATTTAGCTTGAGATACTTTGATGTAAAAAGAGAGCTGGGACTGCAGCTGCAGTGACTTAAATCCTGATGATTTATTTATCCTTATTGTTTATTTCATATTCTTAACTTCTCCCAAGTTAAATTTGTTTCCATTTGAAAGCAGTGGAGGCTCTGGCCCAAATACAAGCAGTAACAGACAGTGGCTTTACAGCAGGAACACATCAAATCATGGAATATCCTGAGTTGGAAGGGGCTCACCAGGATCATCCAATCCAAGCCCTGGCCCTGCACAGACACCCCCAAATCCCACCCTGTCCATCCCTGGCAGTGCTGCCCAAACACTCCTGGAGCTCTGGCAGCCTCGGGGCTGGGACCATTCCCTGGGGAGCCTGGGCAGTGCCAGCACCCTCTGGGGGAAGAACCTTGCCCTGATACCCAGCCTAAACATCCCCTGGCACAGCTTTATTCCTCATCACTCTTCATAGTTCAAACTTGTAGCATAAAATAAGGACATTGCTTGTTGGCTGAATGTCTGCTGCATTTAACCCTTTTTTTTTGTGCTGTTTTACTCTGGAATGAGGATTCTGGAATGGAGCTACAGCTCCCTAAAACAAGGCCCTTGTGTCAGAGCAGAGCATTCCCTTGTACAGCTGGGTGCTGTGGGCAGCCTGTCCAGGGGGTGTAGGAGTGGTGACCACTAGGCCCTGAGCATTTATCTGTAGTCACAGACTCCTGGTTTTCATTTCCAGTGATTAAATAATTCTAAAACTAAAATGATGTTTTATTTGACTCTTCCATGAAAGCAACCCTGTGGTTCCCACATGGCATTCCTGGGTGGAAGCAGGATGTTGCAGCAGTTACACAAGCTGGTGGTTTTGACTGTAGAGCTCAAGCTCCAAGGTCACATGTGTGTGATGGTATTCCCAAGAGCCTAAGTGTGAGATGGGATGGATTTGGGGTGTCTGAAGGGATGTCACTAACACCCAGCTCTGTGCTTTGTTCCCCCAGTCCCGTGTGATTGTGCAGCAGCCTGGGGAACGAAGCTTCCACTCCTTCTACCAGGTTTGTGTTCCTTTGCTGGAGCAGTGACTTGTCCCCAGCTTCCCAGACACTTTGGGCAGAGCACTCAGGGCTTTCACCCTCTCGTGTGTTTTGCAGCATCTTGGGTGATCTTGGGTTCTTCAGTTCTCTGTGGGGGCCTGGGCTGGGAGGGAGCCTGGGAAGATGGATTGTTTTCTATCCTCCAGTCCCATATTAACACATTTCTAAACTTTAAAGGAGGCTGACTAAACAAATATGGTAGGATATTGGACTTTGACTCACTGTTTTATTTGCAATAAGCCTAATCCCTTTATTTTTTCTTGGGGCCTTTAGTCCATATGGAAGTAGTTTTATGACACCAAGTTGACTTTTTTGGTTTTTTGGATGCTCTTTAATGTCTTCCACATTGTGTGGTGGTTTCCTGTGTGTCCTTTGGAGAATATGGTCAGCCTATTAGTATAACCTTGATTCTGCACTGAGGGAAGAGGAGGTTTGTTTACTTTTTTCCCACTTTTTCAGTACTCCATGATGACCTGTTAGCACTTTCCTTAGGGATGTGTCATTTCCAGGAGGAAAAGTCTCTGTGTGGGCAATGTGCTTGCCAAGGCACAGCTGTGGCATGGCACAGGTGTGAACAGGTCTGTGAGGGCTTCAGGCTGGTTTTTATCCAGTTGTGACTCTAAAGGACAGTGATTTGTGGTGCCAGAGCCCTGCACCAGTGCAGGCTCTGCATCTTGCACATTGTGCTCCAGATACTGCGGCAGTAATTAATATTTTCATGATTTTTCTTGTCAAGCAGATGAATAAAAGACAGAAAAAAGAAGGATTTTCTATTTTTAATTCACTATTTCTTAAAATTCTCTTCATGCAGCTCCTGCAAGGAGGTTCTGAGCAGCTCCTGCGTTCTCTGCACCTCCAGAAGGATGCATCAGCCTACAGCTACATCTGCCCTGGGGCACAGCTCAAGGTGAGGGGGCTGAGGGACCCAGGGACAGCTTTACATTGCAAGTGCTGCTGGAAATGCCCAAAGCACTGCTGAGCTAGCAGAAGTTGAGATCAGTGGGGATAAATATGGAAAGGTGACACTGGTATGCTGCTTGTAATGAAGTTTCTGTCACTACAAGATAAAGCACGAGTGTAGTTAGAATCATAGAAAAGATATACCTCTATTCTGCTTAAAAAATACAAATATACCTGTGCATGTTGCATGTGTCTGTTTATAAACAGCAATAAAATGATTTAGTAATAAATGCAGGTGTGGATATCTGACCCATTACCAGTGGCAGACATTCCATGCTCCATAATAGGTACCTTAAACTGCCTTCTGGACCAAAAAGCCAATAGGACTCATTTTTTTGCAGCAGGATCTTTGACTTATTGAAGCACTGAGTCTTCATGTCTGACTTGTCCTCAAGGGGGAACTCTGAGCAGGAAAGAAGGGAACAAACCCATAAAGATTTTAGACAACAAGATCCTGAGCACTTCAGCTACATCTGGAGTTGTCTCTAGTGTTGTCCCTTTGAAGCAGGGTCCAGACCGAGGTTCTCTGATCTCCTAGGTGCTTTTGTGAGATGCACTTTGGTACAGAAACCAAGAGATTTCTCCCATACCAGATGATTCTCTCTAAAAATGTGCCTTGAAAACAAACCCGGGAGGGAGAGGCTGATCTTGCACAGAGAACTGGTGGAGAACAGAGATTTCCTGCTGGTGCTCTGCAGCCTCTGCTCAGAGGGTCTGTGACTGCACAAATTATCCCTGTTCTTCTGGGATTTTTTATGAACCCTTTCTCAGCAAATTCCACTGGGAAATTTATTGTGCTGTGGTGGATTTCTGTGTCTCCTGCTGCCAGAATACATGTGTGCAATGCAGGGTTCAGTGTCCAAGTACACAAGATGGCATTGGAATAAGCTGGGAAACCTCATGACAGTGTCTTGCCTCTGAGAAACATCCAAGTGCATCTCTGTTTCCCATGGGCTTGTGAAATCCTTGCTCCCTCACAGCTGAGTCCCATTAAACCCCCCCATCCCAAACTCCTCTCTCCCCTCAGTGTTCCATCAATGATGGGGCCGAGTTCAAGGCAGTTGCTGATGCCATGAAAGTGATTGGCTTCAAGCAGGAGGAGATCCAGACTGTCTACAAAATCGTGGCAGCCATTCTGCACCTGGTAAGCTCCCTGGCCATGGGTATCCATCCCTGAACCCATCCCTGGTTCCTCAGGAGGGTTTGTGCTGCCAGCAGCTCTGATTGTCCTGCTGCAGAAGCCTTTGGAAGCTCTAGGGGCTCAGAAGGTGTGTCCAGTTCACAGCTGCAGTGGTGAGAGAAAGGAACAGGGCACTGCAGTGATGATCACATGTATTCCTGCATGTTCCACATCCCAAACCAGACATACCACTAAGTACTGGGAGCTGTTAAATGTTCTGAATAAGGAACTGTTGGGGTTTGGCAGTGAGGGGATAGGGAGCTTCTGTCCCTTTGTGCCCTCACACCTTCACCACAGTGATTCTGCTTCACTTCATGGTGAAGGTTGAGCACAGGAAACACAGGAGACCTCTTAATTCTTTGTGTTCTGAGGCTGAGGAGATCCTTCCTTCTCATGGATCCTTCTGGGAGCCACAGAGCCTCCTCCCCTGCACAGTGTCCCTGCAGCTCAGCACTTGTGCTTCCCTGAGGAAAGAGGTGGGCAGGAGGGTGGCAAAGAACGACTTTGTTCCAGTTCCTTCTGTTCCTTGGGATGGCAGTGCTGGGAAGGAGGGAAGGCAGGCAGAGCTGAGTGGGGCCATGCAGGCAGGCTGGGGGACAGCCCTCTGCTGGACCACCAAGGGGTGTCACTGCTGAATCCTGGCACAGAAGATACTCAGGAGCAGAGCTGTGCCGGTGGGGTGCTGTCAGTCCAGTCCCACTGGCACTGACCTCTCAGCTTCCCCATGCCATTCCCATTCCCTCTGTGGCAGCAGCACTGCCAGGGCAGCTGCAGCCAGTGATGAACTGTAGTGAAGATAAATGCTATGTCCAGCATCTGCATACATGGTGCAATTCCCTATCCCTGCACTCTGAATCTTGGGATGGTGTTTGATTAAATCTCAGGAAATGTTTGATGTTGTTTGTCCCTAAAACTGAGCTGAACACTGAGCAGGAATGGTTTGCTTTGAGAAAGCCTTTGCTGCTCCAAACCAGCTCCAACTGACATTGGAGGTTTGAGGGTGTGGATGTGCCACACCTTCCAGTGTAGCAGGAGATTTCTGGCCTGGAATAGCAGGTGGAAAATGGATGGACTTAGAGTGTGCTGATCCCTGTTAAAGTAAAGGGCAGATGGAGAAACGCTGCTGATTGCAGGGGAACCTGAAGTTCTGTGTGGATGGAGACACTCCCATCATCGAGAACAGCAAGGTGGTGTCGGTCATTGCTGACCTCCTGTCCACCAAGGCCGAGCTGGTGGAGAAGGCTCTGCTGTTCCGGACAGTGGCCACGGGCAGGGACGTCATCGACAAACAGCACACGGAGCAGGAGGCCACCTATGGCAGAGACGCCTTTGCAAAGGTGAGTTCAGCGCCCTCCCCTGCTGAGTGTGTGCCACTCACCCACACGTCCCTGCTGCCTTTCCCCTGCGTTGGGGTGTGCAGCAAAGAATGGCCGTGCCCAAGGGAGACAGTGCTGCCAGAATTTTTCAGTGCTCAGTCCCAGGAGGATTCTTGGGTGGGTCACTAAGCACAGGGCTTGCTGTACATCCTGCAGATTTCTCTCTGAACCTGCATGCTCCTGAGTTCTGTAGGGGTCTGTGGTACCTCCCCATCCCTGCCAGCTCCCACAGCCAGCAGTGCCAGGCACGCTGGGGAGGGGACGGGCTGCAGGCTGGGCTGGCATCTGCAAATGTGTCATACAGGGAGCAATTTGCTGTGAAATGGGATCCTCAGCTCCATTTTGCAGTTAAATTCAAAGAGTAGAGTGGAACTGTAACATCTAGAATTCCGGTTGGAAACACGAAATGTTATTTTTAAAAGTTTTTTTTAAAGAACTGTAGAATGGTTTGGGACATTAAATCTTGTTCCAACCCCCTGCCAGGGGCAGGAACATCATCCACGGGAAAAGTGAATACTGATGGCAGGAGTGACAATTGTTCCTCCTCTGCTAAGAAATCAAATTATAAGAGAGGAATGGATGAAGTTATGAATGCCATTGATTAATAACTTGACTTCTTTTCCTGAGATAATGTATTTAGCCAGCTTCACAGCACATTTTGAACATGAAGACTTTGAAGACACCTCTGCCTACAGAACATTATCTTTGTGAAAGGTGAACAGGATTATTTTCCTGTCATTGTGTTCAGTTGTTGCGTTTCTGTGACTGACCTCTCTCTTGCTCTTCACTATTGTTAAATAATTCTCAGGAGTGGTACTTATTAGGCAGCTGAAAAGCTGACTGGAATCAAATTAGGGAGCTGCTGCACCCAGTGACCTCTCTGGGATTTCGACTTGGTATAAATGAGTTTTGGAAGAAAGAAAAGAAATACTTCCATAGAATATTTTCTCCAGTCAGTAGCTGCTCACTTTCAGCAGAACATGACCTGTATCTTTGGTGGAGGCCTGGAATGAGCTGTGTTGAGTTTCCTGGGAAGAGCTGAGGCGGGTGCAGGCAGGAGCCCTCAGTCTGTGTTTCCTGCAGGCCATTTACGAGCGTCTCTTCTGCTGGATTGTGACACACATCAACGATGTCATCGAGGTGAAGAACTACGACACCACAGTGCATGGCAAGAACACAGTCATTGGGGTCCTGGATATCTATGGCTTCGAGATATTTGACAATAACAGGTGAGCCACCTTCTAAGGCCCAGTGTTGTGCCACCTTCTAAAGCCCAGTGTAGTGTTTTCGCCTTTCCCAGAACACTCATCACCTTTTCTTGTCGTGGTTTTGCAGTTTTGAACAATTCTGCATTAATTACTGCAATGAGAAGCTGCAGCAGCTCTTCATTCAGCTGGTTCTGAAGCAGGAGCAGGAGGAGTACCAGCGAGAGGGAATTCCCTGGAAGCATGTGAGTGCTTTGGCAGGGGAGGGAGAGGTCGGTGTGAGGTCAGTGTACCAGCACAAGGATCTGAAGTTGCTCCACGTGCAGGCTCCAGTGGATGGGACATCTGTGTCCCTGCCAGGCTGGGATCAGGCTGGGCCAGGAGCTCCCCAGTCACCTCACCACATGTCTCCTTGGGAAAATAAGGCACTACAGGTCTGAGATAAAAGCTATTGTAGCACCTCTGTGATACCATACACATAACTGTGGGTTTCTGTGCTGAGTGCTTATGGATTTTTCTAGTTGTTGATAGTAACGTGTAAAAATCTTATTTTTCCTGTTCAAACTCTCTTCAGAATGCCAAAGACAGGATGTGCAGTGTCACTGTAACGACTGCACACAGCTGAATTGTAAAAGACATTTTAAAGGGCATTCTGCAGCAGAGATCTTGAGATGTATCTGAGAGGTTTGAAAAAAAACTTTCTTTGCTGTTCAGTGTAGGAGAGCAGCCTGCTTTGTCTGGAATCAGAGGTCTGCACATTCAGAGCTGATTGCTCCTTGCTGTCACACTGACTGCTATGGCCAGCACTGGTACCCTCCCATTTCTGCAGCCAAGGTCACCAACACCCCTGTCCTTTGTTTCCTGTAGATTGATTACTTCAACAACCAGGTTATTGTGGACCTGGTGGAGCAGCAGCACAAAGGGATCATTGCCATTCTGGATGATGCCTGCATGAATGTGGGGAAAGTCACAGATGAGATGTTCCTTGATGCCCTCAACAACAAACTGGGGAAGCACGCACACTTCTCCAGCAGGAAGGTAACACACAGACCTTGCTGTCCTCTGCCCCCCCTTCCCCACGTTCTGAGGGGGAATGGAACGAGGAAACGGGGCTTAGGGCTGGCTGGGTTGGAATCACTGCAACTGCGTGTGAGATGGAGAGCCCGGAGCAGCTCCAGCCGCAGAGGAACCCGGCAGAGGGAGCTCCAGCATGGGCAGTGGCTCATCCCTTTTATTCCGGGATAAAAGGAGCCTGAGCTCGTGCCTTGACATATCATGATGTCATCTGGAACCAATCGATGCGCCGGCTCAGCCCACGTGTTGTTCTTCCCAGGCTGCTCTAATACATAGTGACAGTGAAATTATTCACACTCCTGCATTATTACAGCACTGTGATTTGGGCTTTTTTCATCAGCATTGGCTGCAGAACATGCTCGTCTCCCACTGCAACTCTGAGCACCCAGGCCCCTCGCCTGGCTTTGTCTGGGCTACAATGGGCGAATTAAAAGGCTTCATTTGTTCCTCACTTGGCAGCAGATTGCAAAATGGTCACCAGCCTGATTAATTTGAGACTCTTTCACACAGAGTAATCAAATAAGGGCCTTTAGTTTATTGATGTCTCTCTACTCAGAAACATTGTCTGAAATGTATGGCTCAGAGTGCTGGTCCCCCCTGCTCCCTCCCACCTCAGCACAATATTTTATGTAGGTCAGAAATACCAAATTAGCCTGGTTGTGTAAGATATGTGTTAAAGGCTGCCTTTGGGAGGCCCAGGATAAACAATGGATCTGGTTGGGGCTGTCTGAGGAGAGGCCAGGATGAAAGTAAACCTGAACTGTTTTTTCCTCCCAGATACTGCTTTCCTTAAATGCAGTTTTGCTGCAGCACACCTGATGTCCCACCTGCCACGTGCACCCGAGCTCAGGGAGGGGGACAGGGAGCTCCATTCCAGTGTTTGACCCAGATCTCACTGCTCGAGCAGTGACATGGAACGTGCTGAGAAAACCCACCTGGAAACAAGTGTGAGGCCTGGCCTGGGTTCCTGCTTGAATGCAAGCTGCTTCCTTCAGTGCTAGGACTGGTGGGATGGGATCCTGGGATCTGTGGTCTGGGATCCTCTGCAGTGGGTGCTGGGGGAGTGCTCCAGTTTCTGGAGCTATCTGGTCAGTGGATGTGGAGAGAGGAGTTTGGTTTCTGTTCTGTCCTTGCTCCCACATCTGCCCAGGGGAAGGGGCTCTGCTACAGAGGGAGCAGGTGGTCCTTTAGTGCAGTGGCAGAAGGGGATGGAATTTCAGGAGGTGCTATGGGAGGCTATAAAATGAACATTTAAAAATAAAATCTGCTCAAGTCGTCGCCTTTGGGAGTCCCCTCCCAGCAAGGAGACATTAAAGGGCAGCATTGCCAGCTGCAGTGTTCCTCAGCAGGAGGTGGCCTTGTCAGAAACTGCCTGCACAGGCTAAGAAGGAGACAAGGAATTCTGCTATAAATAATATTTATGGAGGGGCTGATGGATCTGCCTGGCTTGCTGATTTCTAGTTAAATCAATAGAGCCTTGAAAACATTGACCCATAAACCTCTCAGCATAATTATTATTTTTTCTCCCCCCTCACATCTCTGCAGATATCCCAGCACCTCAGAGCTTTTCCTCAGTCCCACCCAGAACTGCTGTGGGAAGCCTGAGCCTTCTGAGCCAAGCTCTTGTAACTTGGATTAAAACAAAGGGCTTGGTTCCATCTCCTGCCCTGCCTTTGCAGACTGCAGTGGTTCCATCAGATCCTGTGAGGTTCCACACAGATGGGAGCTGTTCCTGAAGAGCTGGAGTGTGTGTGTTGGGAACAGCTCCCATCCCTCAGCCCAGTTCATGCTCCACTGCTCCCTGCAGAGCACACTGCACACAGGCTCCATGTGGAGAAGCTCTAGGGGGCTGTGGTGCCCTAAATAGTCGTGTCCTACTTTGTGTACCCAGCTGCTCCACACTGCCAGTGCCCTTGTGCTGGGGAAGGCCACACAAGCCTGGAGAATGCTGGTGAACATTACCACCAGCAGGATTTGTGGCACAATGTTGTGTTCCTGGAGCATGGGGTGTTCTCCCCATGTTTGTCTAATGCCAGTCTGGATGTGTACATGTGCCAGCTGTTCTGGTGGCCCTTCCCAGCATCACCATTTATATCCTCAATCTCTCCAAGTTCCATTTCTTTTCTGTTGATATTATACTTTGGAAGGATCAAGTGCAGTGACAGACAGTCCATGAATGCCTCAATCTCCAAATTGTGGAGAGTATCAATCTCAACAAACTGGTGAAGGGAAGAGTATCAGAAGGTCCATTCCAGTCCGCCTGGTGTTGTGTCTCTCAAGTCACTGGACAGTGGTGAATGCCCAAGTGAGAGCCCAGTATGGGACAGATGTGTACTGATAACTTGACATGCTCCCATTCTCCAGGGACTTGCGGCCCAGGAACCTCCTGGTCTCTTTAATAGGGGGGTTTTTTTGTGGTTTTCTTGGTTTTTAAATCGGCAAAGAATTCCACAGCTCAGATAGATGAAGAGTTCTTTCCTCCCTGTTTCCCTCCCCCCTCCCTTTTCCATTTTAGATTACACCTCTCACCTCCTAGTTTTTAAATGGCAAAACACAGTTCTCTTTGTCTTCCACTACATCATCTCTGGGCATTTCTTTCCTAACCTGGGGAAGCCGAGTTCGTTGGCCCATCCTCCCAGGGCAGTCAGTCAGCAGGGCATGGGTTTGCCCTTTAAACCTCTCCCAGCTCTCGGTGTCCTTTCTGAGGTGAAGGAGGGTAGTTAAGATCCCAGTTGAGTCAGGGATGTTTGGGGTCCATCAGGGGGCACATCAGTTCTGTGAACTTTGCCCTTTCTCAGTGGGAATCCCTCCCTTGCTGGGACGTTTCCTTTGCTCTGCTCTGCCCTCACTGAGCTCCGGGTGTCTCCCACAGCTCTTCCCAGCCAGCCCTCAGTGATTAAGTGCCCCCAGCCAGCCCCATGACCTTCCCATTGCCCTCAGATTATGGCTCATTTCAGATGCTGTGAAAGCACAGACTCAGGGCAGGCTTCCACAGGATTCCCATCTTTCCAACACCTTTCTCCTGTCTTTATCCACCCTTGAATGCTGTGAACTGTCAGTGAGGAGCCTCATGGAAGGGCTCACAGAAACCCAAGCAGATGATTCACTGGATCAATGGATTTGCTGGTCTTTTTTTTTCACTAATTTCAACTGCTTTGTCCAGGAAACACAAAGTTTGGAGAGAATCACTCCTTTGGAAAAAGCCAAACCAGCAAACAACAAAATCCCTGATTGCTGTGTTATGGCTCCTAAATCCCTGTTTGCTGTGTTATGGCTCCTAAATCCCTGATTGCTGTGTTATGGCTCCTAAATCCCTGATTGCTGTGTTATGGCTCCTTCCAGCCTCTCCAGAGCTGGATGAGCTTTAGGAGGAGCTTGTGCTGCCAGCTGTGCCCTGCCTGGTAGCACAGACACATTTCTTTTGCCATTTGGTATTTACCCCTTTATGGAGTTGTTGGTTTGAGCTGTGTGTTTGGGTGGCTGAAAAGGCACTGCCCAGCCCCGTGCTGAGAACAAAGCTACAGCAAGAAAAATGGCTTTGTTTTCCTGCTATTGCCTCGTTCCTTCATTTTCCCTGTGTTCTGCTGCACCTTGGTCATCCATCAGCTCTGCAGCTCCTGGTGCTCCCTGCCCTGCCATGCTGGACTTCCCACACCTCTGGGACCTCCTGGGGACCTTGGTACTCACACTCCTTGGGCTCCTCCTTGTGATTAATTTTGTGTAAAATATATTCTGGTTTTTTCATCTGTTCTTACAGTTTGAGCCAACCTATTTTGTGTTCTTGGACAGGTGAATTTTTGGAGTGGATCTCCCTGCTTCTAATCATCCCTCCTGCCCTGCATTTCAGCCATGTTAATTTCCTCTTTTATTTCTTCAAGACTTTATGAGCAGATATCTGCTCATAGCCCTCGGTGGTGTTAAATGCTGCCTGCAAAGACTTAATTCATCCTCCTGCTCCTTTTGCCTATAACAAAATCCTCATTCTTATCTCATACTCCCTTTTTAATTAAGCCAACCCTGATGGATTTTTTGGCTCCTGCTATTCCTGAAGGGATGAGTGTGTTACAGCCACTGCTGCTGAACAGCTGCCACGTGGGCACTGGACATCATCTGTTGTACAGAAGGGATGGGATGGGATGGGATGGGATGGGATGGGATGGGATGGGATGGGATGGGATGGGATGGGATGGGATGGGAATTTGAGCCTGGAGCAGTGGATCTGCAGGAGGGTCCCTGTTTGAGGGGTGTCAGATTACCAGGAGGGATCTGAGGCTGAACAAGCCTTGCTGTTGTCACAGCACTTGGCCCATTTCTCTGCAGAGGAGTTTCACTGCAATGGCAAAAAAACATAAAGGAAGAACTTAAAAAAAGAAATAAATTAACTCGTGGGTGCAATGTTTCTCTACAGGCACGAGTGTTCTTTTGCATAATGGTGTTTCTGAGATAATATCAATTTCTTCATAAAATTATAGGCTCTTGCAGCTTCATTTGTACAAGCACATGTTCTTACAGTGCATGCATGAAAACATTTCCAGCAGTGCGTTTCACATCTGCACATACACACAGAAAGTGGAATTCCTGTCGTTCCCAGTGCTATTTTGAAGGCAGGTTGCTCTTCCATGGAGCTTGTAAATCCAGGGGTGGTGTTTTAATATCAATCCATGGGTGATATTTTAATGTATGTGAATTTATTTCAGCTTTGTGCCACAGACAAAACGCTGGAGTTCGACAGAGACTTCCGGATCAAGCACTATGCTGGAGATGTGATGTGAGTTTCCTTCAGAAATAAAGTTGCACCTTCTATTTTTGTCTTCCCAGCAGCTCTGAAGTGGTACAATATTCTGATTTACTGCTGCTTCCGGTGCAAGCCAGAATAGCTGTCACACACAATTACAGGGTGCAGTGCTTGCTTATCAATTAAATCTTCTGCTGGTGCCGTGCTCTGCAGAGTGGGAATTTGTACTTGGAGTGAAACAAAAGGAGAGTGAGGTGTGGGGGGTAAGGGGAGAGCAGTGCTCCAGGGGAAAAAAAAAGGGAAAAAAGGCAGCAGTGTTTATGCAAGAAAGCTACACTGAGCTAATAAAATGTGGTTTAGACATCTGTTTGGTGTGATTATATAACTCTGGCTTCACATTCTCCAATCAGTTGGAGCAGGCTGGAAGCACAGGGGAGTGATAACCTGCAGGAGGGATCAGGGCAGGAGGGTTGGGAAGTGCTTGCCTGGAGCCTCAGGAGCAAGTGCAGGAGGTGACAGCAGTGGGAAGGGAGAGTGAGTGGAAGTGAAGGATGCACATGGTAGAAACCATTTGCTGGGAAAGCTGTTGTGTGGAATATCACTGGAGTCATTTAGCAGTTTAGGATTTGTGTAACTTCCCATGTCAGAAAAAAGGGAGTTACTGAGGAAATAATTCATGGTTTCTTTTACCTTGGGATTAATTTTGCCTTTAATTTCCAAGGACAACCAGTGTGATCAGACTGGAGCCCATGTAGTACAAGCAGGTTATCCTCTGGAGTCTTTGCTGAGCAATTCCTGACAGACATCCTTGATTTCAGGGGTTTTGGAGGAGAAAATATAGGTGCTGTCTTAGTGATTGAACCTTCTGAACAGCCAGTGGCTGACAAATGGTGTAAGAGAAAACTGAAATGTGGAAGGAATCACAGATAGTTCAGGCTCAGATGTTACATGGAGTCCTAAGACTTGGGGGTGGGCAGGCCCTCACACAGGGTGCCCAGGGCACCTGTGGCTGCCCCTGGATCCCTGGAAGTGCCTGAGTTGTGTCCTGGGTTGGACACTGGGGCTTGGAGCAGCCTGGGACAGTGGAAGATGTCCCTGCCCATGGGACTGGGTGCCTTTTAAAACGTCCTGTCCATGGCTGTGATTTGAGGATGGCTCTGTACAGGGATTTGCAGGTTGTGGGTTGATCCCAGAGCCTGCAGGTTGGGATCTGGAGCTCAGGAAACATCTGTGTGGGGGTCACTGAATGGATAGATTTTGACCCTTTTCCATGAGGACAAAGCACTGCCTGCCTTGAGATTTGGAGAAGAGATGAAACCCTGAAACAGTGACCTCCTGGAGTGGTGTTCCTGTGGGAATAGAGGAAGGAAGGAAGGAATCTAAATGTGTGTTTCTGTGTGCATTGATTTCCAGGGGAGCTCCCCAGTCACTCTCAGAGGCTGCTCTGGAATTCTGACTCTCTCTACCAAGAGAGGGGCATTCTGCACAGATTGAAAAACAAACCTGAATTTCTCTGGGATTTAACACAAACACACACACTCACTTTGGAGGCAGAATCCTGGGTGTAACTCCTGAATTTGGGCCATCTCCCCCCTGCCCAAGCGCTGTGATGTGTCTCAGCCAGCACCTGCACAGCTCCAGGAGCTCTCTGAAGCCACTTGTGTTGTTCCTTTGCTGGGAGCTGGGGCCAAGGATCCGAGTCTCACACTCTGCTCCTGCAGCAGTTAGTGATAGGCTTGGGGCTGGGCTGGAATAGCATCTGCTGTGTTTGTAGGAGTGCAGGGATCTGATTCCACAGTTACCCACAGCTCACTGAAGGACTTTGCTACTTTGCAATGAACTCTGGTTTTCCTTTATTTTTCAGTTACTCAGTCACTGGATTTATTGACAAAAACAAGGACACTTTATTTCAAGACTTCAAACGCCTCATGTACAACAGGTAAGAATATTAATGAGGTGAATTTTAATCTGATTTGTCAGAATCCTTTTTTGTGGAGTGATGCTATCAGATACTCAGGTTTTCAGTGATTCTGTCTTCAGTGTGTTTGAAAAAACACATTGCTTTGGGATTTGATCTTTGTACATCTCCTGTGACCAGGGGCTGTTAGTTGGATTTTTCAGGTTAAAGTCCTTATTCTGTACATGTTGTTTCTGTTCTGGTACAACCTTTAATTGAACAGAATTGAAAGTGGTTTTTTTTGGAAACCAACTGATTGTGCAATCAAGATAGTGCAGAGCTTGCCTGATTTGTCATTAACCTGTTGCAGATTTACCATCACTGCTCTGTCTGTAATCAGTGCTAGAGATACTGGGAAGCTTTGGTCAGCAGCAGATATCCTTGGCCTCCCCTAAAACACCCTGTTTTGAAAGAAAATGGGGAGATAGGTTTGAATCCTTTCATGTCTGCAGTGATGTGAGAAATGCAAACCATGAAGTCATGTGTTGGGCAAAAAAGTTGCCGTGAGAAGCAGATTTGAAATCCTATCAGAATGTGGGTAGAAGTGCCCATGGAGCTGTTTTTCTTTACCTGGCATGAAACATGTCCTCATTTTGTATTCTGCAGCTTTCAGGGGCTCTGCTCAAAGGACAGTGGGCACAAACACCCTGCAGTGGTGGGCACTGTTGGCCTGTGCAGGTGTTAAATTGGTCTGCAGTCCTTTGGGTTGACTGGCTGTGCTCCCCTGAGCAGTCCCACTGTTCCTGTTTTCAACACTTCTCACTGACCAGAAACCTTGCAAAATATTTGCTGTGTGGTTTTATCAAATTTAGCCTGTTTTCTGTGAAGTCTCTGGAAAATCCTGTTCCCAAACACCACTTCCAGCACATTAAAGCCTGTGACAAATTGGCCATTGGATTGCTGTAAATGTGCTCAGGTTTTGTCTGTTCCTGAACTCTTGCCATCCATCAGGGCCTGTTTACCTCACCCTGAACCCTTCACAAACACAGACTAAAGTGTATAAATTACTTTATATATCAAGAGAGGTGCAGAAATGCAGCTTGAACACAGGTGACAGTTTCTAAGGGAGGGTGGTGTGGGAATTGCTCTCCTCTATGTTGATTAAATTCTTTCTGTTGTGCCAGTGAGGCAGCCCCTGCCTTTGATGGATCACTGTGGGATTTTCACTGTCCTATTCCTGCACATCCTGATCTGAAGGGAGAATGTTCTGGTTGTTTTTCCAGAATGTTCAGTTGAATTTGCTCTTAAGAGCACAAAATCTTGTGCCCAAGAGTGTCACCCTGGCTTGGGTGATGCCCTGTGAGCTGGAAGCAGCAGTGGGTTTGGGCAGAAACCAACTGTTGGATTGTGCTGGGAGACTGCAATTAAAGAGATTCTCTCGTAGCTCCAACCCTGTGTTGAAGATGATGTGGCCTGAAGGGAAACTGAGCATCACTGAGGTCACCAAGAGACCTCTGACAGCAGCTACTCTGTTCAAGAACTCCATGATTGCACTGGTGGACAACCTGACACTGAAGGTAAAGATTCCTGTTTCAAAATTGACTTTGACTTCTGATGAGAAGAGTGTGGCTTCTCCCTGGAGAGATTCCCACCCTCCCACCCATCAGGAGCTGAGCTGATCAAAGGCAGAGAAGCCTTGTCTGTGCCAAACAAGATTTTGGCTGGGCAGGTCTCAAGGAGGGTCACCTCCATCCCCCATGAAGAAGGTGGATTTTTGGTTCCTCCATGAGAAGTGCATCTTTCACTTGTAGGAAAGCCAGTCTGTCTTAGGTAATAATTATGATATCAAATCACCTTTAGCAGAACTCCTTGGGCAGAGGGCCCAGAGGATGCTGTTCATGGTGGAGAGATTGTCTCTGGCTTCCCATGCCAATGGGAATACAGAAACCCGTGTGAGTTCCTTCTTTCCTCCTCTTTGCCAGGCCACAGGGTGAGGTTGGAAAGCTTTTATTTCTCCAGATATTTCAGTTTTATGGTAGAAGGCATTGCCTGGGCAACCAGCACATTGTGTGATGGAGGGTGGGGAAGGGAATGCTCTGGGAATGGGCTGTTGGAGTGACACAGCCAAGTGAGCACTGGGATCCCTGAGGAATACTGGGGTGTTACTGGAGCTGGATGGGCTTGCTGGACTCCTGACACTGGGGTGTAGCCCACAGGAGATTAACAGAGAGCCCAGGGTGCTGGGGTGTGTTGACATTCAGAGTAATTAAGCAATAAAGGGCAAAGTGCTCTGAGTGCCCTCTTGGGAATTATGGGAACAAAGGAAATGGGTCAGAGCACGGCCACCCAGTGCTGGCTGTGCACAGGAAGAGAGAGTTGCCCTCACTTCTTGTTTCCAGAGTTAGGACATGAAATCACACCTGATTTATAGGGTCTCCCCAAAGGTGCTGGCACTGCCCAGGCTCCCCAGGGAATGGTCCCAGCCCTGAGGCTGCCAGAGCTCCAGGAGCACTTGGACAAGGCTCCCAGGGATGCACAGGCTGGGATTGTTGGGGTGTCTGTGCAGGGTCAGGAGTTTGACTGGAGGATCTCTCAACTCAGGATACTCTGTGATTCCATGATTGTGTATTTTTGTGTTCCTGTGCTGAAGTGGGTTTGGTCTGAGCTCTGTAGGAGGGTCTGGGACCCACCAAAGCTGAGCCACTGCCGTGGGGAGCAGAGCCCCGTGGCTCCCCCCAGAATGTTTTGCCTCTGGGCTCCTGAGAAGATGCCCTTGTGAGCCCAGCCCAAGGCCAGTCAAAATTGAGAGTGACTGTGTAGGCAGAGAGGAGCTTTCCTGGATGGCAAACCATGAGCTGTCAGAGCCAGGAAGGTGGCTGTGACCCTGGTGGGGATGGGGACAGGCTTCAGGCTGCTTCCCAAGGAGTCAAGATTGGTCTGATCTGTCCATCTTCCACATAATGTGCTGGCTGGCCCTGACCTGAATGTGGTACAGGTGTCAGGAGCTGCCAGGAACCCAGGGAGTTGCTTTGTGTTGTGAGAGGAGCAGTTGTTGGTGCTGCTGGCTGTTATTGCAGGTCTGGTCCTACAGGGTGGCCACGAACACTCGTGCCCAGCCCAGTGTGGGGAGCCTGAGGCAGCCCAGTAGGAGGTTCAGGACAGCAGGAATCACTGGGGGTGTTGTGGGGAGGGCAGTGATCAGGGCACGGCAGGGAGCTGGGAGTGGGCAGGTTCAGCAGGCATCCGTGGAAAAACTTCCTTTCCTTGTTTATTGGAAAAATTATTCCAGGCCACCTGGTAGATGTAAAAATAGAATAGTCCAGAGAATGCTGCACACTGTGGTGGTTTGAACAATCCCTGCAGCTCCCAGCAGGGCATGGAGAGTTTAAATCCCACCTGATCCATCTTGAATCAGTGGGTACCAGCATTGCTCACTGAAGGCTGCCTGGTTTGGGTGGAATTAATTTGCTTCAGTGCATTTATCATCAGTATCTCCATCACAACTACCAGCCTTTTCCAGGGTAGGCACAGCCAGGAGCTGTTTCCAAGTCAAATTCACTGAGAGGTTCCTGCGTGAATCTCAGTGCAGTCCTTTCCCATTCTTTACCTGTCCTAAACTTTCACTGAGAAACTTGTATTGAAGCTGTTGGTGTTTTCCTGATTTTCTGTTGAATAGCAATGGAGAAAAGATTTCATTAGTATTGAGATACCAGTGCTGATAAGAGTAATTTAAACCCAGCATGCTCCAAAACCAGATTTCATGGAGTCACAGAATTGTTCAGGCTGGAAAAGCCCTCTGAGATCGAGTCCAACTGATCCCCAACGTGGCCAAGGCCACCACTGCCCCAGGTGCCACATCCACATCTTTTTTGAACACTTCCAGGGATGGGGACTCCAGCACTGGGCAGCCTCTTCCAGGGCTTGACAACCCTTTCCATGAGGAAATTTTCCCCAATATCCAAACTGATCCTCCCCTGGCCCAGCCTGAGGCCATTCCCTCTCCTCCTGTCCCTGTTCCCTGGAGCAGAGCCCGACCCCCCCTCCCTGCCCCTCCTGTCAGGGGGCTGTGTTGGTGAGATCCATCCTGCAGCCAGGCTTGTGTCACTTTAAAGGGTCTAAATTTTGGGGAGGTTCCTTAGGTAAGGCACCTAAACACAACCTTTGTGCAGTTCAAGCAGTAAATCAGAGTGCAGAGAGCTTCTGTCTGGCTGCTCTGCCCTGAGCATCTCTGGGAGGTGACTTTTGGACAGTTAATGATATGCACATGTCATTAGCAAGCCAATAATTGGGTATTCAGGCCATGCCTGCAACAACTGGATTCTCTGCCTCAGGTCACTGCCAGTTTGGACACTTGGCTCTTCTTCTGCAGGGTGAAGCCACTCTCTGATTTGGGGACACCATCACTGCAGCTCTAGGTGCTGTTGCTCATTTTTCCTGTGCTGAATTTGGGAATGAAGTTGCACTAGTGGGTAATCAACAGTGACATTTTCTGTGTGTCTTGACTGTGGCTTGGACCCTGCAGGACTTTTTTGGGAAGCCTGTGGTCACAGCTGATGGAAACAGCTCTGAACACAGGTTTGCACAAACTGCTGAGGTCTGGGGATGTCAGAGAAATGAGGTTCTTTAGGGGAGGTAACACCAGTTCATGCTCTCTCAGCTGTTTCTCAAAAAAACAAATTGCAGATAGGCTTGAGTTTTGTGCAGCTAGGGCTGATGGTTTATTGACATTTCCTGGTGTTCCCAGTGCAGTCAGTGCTCCTTGTCTCACCTGGGCTGTTCTGCCTCAGTGCTTCTCTGAAAACTCCTTCAGACCACATTTATATGCTCAGTTTCTGCAGTCCTGGAACAGGATGGCAGCCCAAGAGCTCCTCTTTATTGATCCTCATGCTTGGCCTCCCTGCAAAGCTGCAGGGTTTTTGGCTGTAGCAAGAGTATCTTTAAATCCATCCTTTGGGGGAATAATCTCCAAAAGTGCCAGTTTGGTGGGCAGGAATAACAATAATCTTGGAATTTTAGAATTCTTAAGGCTGGAAAAGACATTTAATTAAGATCATTGAGTTCAACCATCAGCCCAGCACCACCAGAATATCAAAGTCTGTGGCTACAGTAGCTGCAGCATTTGTGGTTATTTATCTTTTCTTCCATTTAAAATAGCAACCTTTAAAATTCTCTTTGGTTGCTATTCCATTTTAAGCCTGGAATTCAGTGGTGAAGCAGAGCTCTGAAGTCTCTGAGAGGAGGGGCAGGTGTTGTGGTTACTGGGATGTCTCAGGAGCTTCCCTAGGGTCAGTGCCATGGCACTGCTGTTGTTAACAGTGCAGGGGCTGTTCTCAAATCTGGTTTTAATTTCAGCTTCTGCAAACACAAGTCCATATGGAGACACTGGAAATGTGGCTGGAAATGCAACACCTCCAATCCTGGGGGCAGTTTTGGGGCTCCCATAACAAGAAAGACACTGAGGGGCTGGAGCATGTCCAGGGAAGGGAACAGAGCTGGGAAGGGGCTGGAGCCCCAGGAGGGGCTGAGGGAGCTGGGGGGGCTCAGCCTGGAGAAAAGGAGGCTCAGGGGGGCCCTTGTGGCTCTGCACAACTCCCTGACAGGAGGGGCAGGGAGGGGAGGTCGGGCTGTGCTCCAGGGAACGGGGACAGGAGGAGAGGGAACGGCCTCAGGCTGGGCCAGGGGAGGTTTAGGTTGGATACTGGGAAAGTTTATTCATGGAAAAGGTGGTCAGGCATTGGCACAGCTGCCCAGAGCAGTGCTGGAGTCCCCATCCCTGGAAGAATTTAAAAGCCCTGTGGATGTGGCACTTGGGGACAGGGGTCAGTGGTGGCCTGGGCACTGCTGGGGATCAGCTGGATTCCATGATCTCAGAGGGCTTTTCCAGCCTGAACAATTCTGTGACTCCAAGAAATCTGGTTTTGGAGCATACTGAGTTTAAATTATGTTTATCAGCACTGGTATCTCAATGCTGCTGAAATCTTCCAGATTTCCAGATTTTTTTGGGGCAAAAACTTCCCGTAGGTAGATAAAAGTGCTATGTTTTTTTTCCAAAATCAAACCACTCAAAACAAAAACTGGCTTTTCCAGTTGCTATGTGCCATTTCTCAAGAACATGTTTTACTGCCCAAGCTCTTTTCTGTGTGGTAGATTATTTTGGGTGGCTGTTTTGTAAATCCTGACCCTGTGATTGCCCCAGCTGTGACTGATGATCTTTTCTGGGAACTCTCTGGACATGCATCTCCTCCTTGTTTCTTTTCTTTTTCTCCTCCTCTCTGTAACTCCTTTTGTCTGACTCTTCCTTCCATCTCTCGCCTCTCCTATCCAGGCTGACAGGCTTCACCTCTGCTAAGTTGTAATGTCACCACTGTGACTGATTGAACACGTCCAGCACAAATTTGTCAGTCCTGTCCCATCCCTTCTCTCACGTAAGGAGCTATAAAGTACAGAAAATAAACCCCTCAAGAAAGAGTTTGTTTAGGGTGCAATGGCTTAAAACCAGTTTGGTTTCTTTTCAACACTTAAAAATCTAAAAATCGCTCAGCTTGATTGAAAAAAACTCAAAATCAGCTGCAATTAGACATCTAAACAGCTTTCAAAGCTGGGGCCTTTGTGTCTCTGCATTTCGGTTCTTCCCTTTACAAAATGCACTTCTCTGACAGCAATAATGGGAGCTGCATAATTATCCCCCTGAAGAGCTGGGGCTGGGGGATTGGAAGCATGGAATAATCTACTTTAGAATTTACTCCAGGAGCTGTCGTTTCTGAGAGGCTTTAATTACACTGTAATTGCACTGATAGATGATCTCCTGTCTATGCAGGCACTTCCCATGTCTGCTTTCCAAAGGATTTCAACCTTTTTATATTAAATGCAGGCACAGTCACTGCCCTTTGTGCTGGACCTGAAGTCACAGATTTGAGGGGGTTTTGAGGGGGTTTGCATTTTTGAGTGGCAGTGCTGTGCCTGGCAGCCTGGCCTGTGCTGGGGGGTCTGTGACAGCACTGAGGAACAGCTGAGAGCTGGCTGCTGTTGTGAACCAGTGGCATTTCATGGAATTCATGCTCCTAATGACATGTCCAGGGAAGCTGTGGCTGCCCCATCCCTGGAAGTGTCCAGGGCCAGGTTGGAGCCACCAGGGATTGTGGAAGGTGTTCCTGCCCATGGCAGGGGGGGGCTCTGGGTGATCTTCACAGTCCCTTCCAACCCAAACCATTCCATGGTTCTTTAATTTGGATGCTCTGTTCCCAAGGTGTTGCAGTTCTGAGGACTGAATGTAGAATATTTGTGATAACAACCCCCTCAAGGGATTTAGATTATTTCTATTCATCTTGCCACTGGATGCAGCACAGGGCAGCTCTGGCCTGGCCTGGCACCATCTGATGTTGGTGACCCTGCTCCTGACACAGAGAGGTTTGTCCATGGTGGGGATGGGGAAGTGGCCCAGGGTGAAGATCAGCAGGAGGGGAAGGGGGAAAGTGCTGCCCATTCACCTTCACAGCTCTGGGCTCTTCCCCAGCATCCAAGTCCAGGTGTCATTCAGAGTTCTCTGTATATCCCACATTTCCCTAAGCAGCTCGTTCCCAGTCAGATGGGAGCCAGGATTTAGCTGATCAGGACAGTCACACACACAGCAAGTTCTGAGAGCTGCCAGGAGTCCAGCTCTCAGAAACTTGGAAACCTTCTCACCTTCCATGCAGAGAGGATTTCCAGGAGAAAGTCAAAAAAAGTGAATATGGAAATATCTTTAATCTCCTAAAATTGTACAACTTATTATGTGTCACCTTTCTGTCCTTAAGGAAAGGAGAACAAGTGTCATTGGGATGGGCTGAGCAACTCCCTGACAGGAGGGTGCAGCCAGGTGGGGGTTGGGCTCTGCTCCCAGGGAGCAAGTGACAGGAGAAGAGGAAACGGCCTCAAATTGTGCCAGGAGAGGTTTAGATTGGATATCGGGAAAACTTCTTTTACTGAAAGGGTTTTCCCAGCCCTGGCAGGCACAGCTTCCCAGGGCAGTGGTGGAGTCACCATCCCTGGAAGTGTTGAAAAACGTGTGGATGTGGGACTTGGGGACATGGGTTTGTGGTGAACTGATGGTGGTGCTGGGTCAGCAGTTGAATTTGATGATCTCAAAGGTCTTTTCCAACCTTAAATGGTTCTGTGAGTCTCTGGATTGCTGTGGCAGAGGAAAGTGCTCAGTGGTGCTGACCTGGGAGATGAGCTTGCACAGAATGGAGCTGTGGCTCAGCTGCCTGGTGTCACATTGTGGAATCATCATGGAATGGTTTGGGTTTGGGAAGGGACCTCAAAGCTCATCTCAGAATCATGGAATATCCTGAGTTGGAAGGGACCCCCAAGGATCATTGATCCAACTTCTGGCCCTGCACAGGCACCCAACAATCCCACCCTGTGCATCCCTGAGAGCATTGTCCCAATGCTCCTGGAGCTCCTTGGGCCCTGACCATTCCCTGGGAGCTGTGCAGTGCCTGATGACCTTCCACTAGAGCAGCTGCTCCAAGGCCATCCAGCCTGGCCTTGGGGAAACCGTGGCCATGGTGCTCCTTCCTCACCTGAGCCCCTGCTCTGAGAGGAGCTGGATGAGGAGAGAACTGCCTTGGAGCTGGGCTGGGAGCTGAGCTGGGAGCTGCCCTGGGAGCTGGGCTGGGAGCTGCCCTGGGAGCTGGGCTGGGGCTGGGCTGGGCTGGGCTGGGAGCTGAGCTGGGAGCTGGGCTGGGGCTGCCCTGGGAGCTGCCCTGGGAACTGGGCTGGGGCTGGGCTGGGGCTGGGCTGGGGCTGGGCTACCCTGGGAGCTGCCCTGGGAGCTGGGCTGGGGCTGGGCTGGGGCTGGGCTGGGGCTGGGCTGGGGCTGGGCTGGGGCTGGGCTACCCTGGGAGCTGCCCTGGGAGCTGGGCTGGGGCTGGGCTGGGCTGGGCTACCCTGGGAGCTGGGCTGGGGCTGGGCTGGGGCTGGGCTACCCTGGGAGCTGGCCTGGAAGCTGGCCTGGAAGCTGGGCTGGGAGCTGGGCAGTGCTCCCTGTGTGCAGGAGGAACCAGCCAAGGCTCGGGGTGTGCAGCTGGGGAGCGCTGCAGTCGCTGGGAGGAAGGAGATGGTGCAGGAACGGATGGTGCCCACGCATCCTCCTGGTTCTCCCACACTCCTCACAGCCATCCCGGCTCCTGGGCTGCTGCCAGGAGAGTGGGCAGTGCCAGGATGCTGCCAGTTCCTTGTGGGTGCTTGGCTCAGTTTTTACTCTCTATTCCCACCCCAAGGACAGCTCTCCTGGAGAAATCACAGCCTGGTGCTGCTGATGTCATCCTTAGGAAAGCAGGGAAACCTTCCTGCCCAAATCCAGTGGCTTGTGGCTCTGCTTTCCAAGGCCTCCCTCTCTTGGCCCATTTACAGCTCACACTCATCCCTGGGCTGGTCCATGGTGCTGCAAAGCTTCAGGTGTGTCAGGACTAGCTAGGACAGCCACAGATGATCCTGTTCCCTCAGCTTTACTCGAGGGAAATGGCAATTTGGGGCCTTTCATATTATCCTGAGATTGGGTAAATGACCTCAGCCCATAGAAATAAGGCTGAATAGACAAATCATAGAAAATAAGGCTGAGGGGGATCTTGGGAGTGCACCTAATTCACCTCCTGTTTGAGGATACCTCTGCCTGTATCTTCCTTCTGCAGGCTCTTCTCCCCACTGATGGATGTTCCCTCCTTCCCACAGGCATTCTGTTCCCACTCCTTGTTTTCCTGAAGCTTGGTTTGAATTTTTATACTGTGGTTAAAGCCATGACTTCTTTGTCCTAAAGCTGAATGTTTGCATTTCCTTATATCTATCCCTTAAATACACAAAATCTCCCACCAGGGGGGTTCTGTGCCTCCTTGGTCTTTCTAGGCTAAACCAACAATTCCTCTGAGTCACATTTGCTGGATTTTTGATCTTTCTTGTTCTTTCTTGCCCTGACTCACATTCCCACTTGAACTGCAGTGCCCTGGCTGCATGAGATGCTCATAGAACTAGAAATGTGTTGGGTTTTTTGTCTTGCAATTTTCCTGTTCCTGTGCCTTTTCCTAGAAAAACATGGAAACATGGATTTGCCTCACATCAGCTGGAGCTCCTGGATCTCTTTAGCACCAGGGTCAAATCAGTTTTTCATTCTTTATTAACCAACCACCACTTCTGCTAAATATGGAACTTTGCATTTCTTCTCATAAATTAATCCCTTAAATTAATCCTTTGTTTTCCCTCAGACTGTTCCTCCCCTTTGTGACCACTGTGGGTTCTTGAGGCCATCCAGGAGTGCTGGAACAGAACAGGCTCCTCTGGAGAATTCCTGGGCTTTCCCTTTTGGGATCCCTCAGGTTCCTCAGGGCAGTGTTAGAGGTGGTTTCACAGCCATTTTCTTCATCTGGTCCTGACTGCTGAAAGGTCACTGCTGGTTATCAGCTGTGGTTATCAGAGGTGATGTTTTGTCACGTTAAGATGTCACCCAGGCTGTTTTTCTCCTTTCATCCCTATGTCAGAGCTGCCTTTGGAATGCTGCAGTTTGTGTGTATCTCTGATGTCCTCTGAAGGTCTCTGGCTGTACTGGGACCTTCTGAGTTCACTGGGATCCTCGTGGAGTTCTCTCTGAGGCTGAGGCTGGGCTCTGCCAGCCTGCAGGATGTGCCACTCCTTTTGCAAGGGCTACTTAAAAAGTTTTATTTATTAATGTTGGAAGAATACAATTTGAAAAGCTATGGTGGGCTTTTTATGA